>JADLZN010001333.1:0-112335 GCA_018155175.1 Sinocyclocheilus anophthalmus | reverse complement strand
GAGCGTGGAGATGAGCACCGCTTGAGATGCTGAAGAGCGGATCCTATAGCAGCGTGACAGATGGGTTTTAAAACTAGGATTGTATGGCGTTTAGAACTGAATTCAATTCAGTTTATTTTCAGAGCTCCAATTCATTGACTGAATAGAGAACAGGATGCTGAATCGCGACTTTGAAAGGAATGATACCTCTTTTTGTATTATTTATTTATATAATTGATGTCTGTGTAAAATGTTTTGACCATATTGAACTTGCAGGGAATAAATAGGCATAATTAGTTCAAATTAATGGTGTGATTATTTGTTGATGCAAAACTTTTGTTGTCCAATTCAGTATCCTGTAACCCAATTCATTTCCGATTCACACTTCCAGTTAAAAGGAAGCCAATTCTGTAGCTCAGTAAGAGCCGTGAGCCACAGCTATGCTGATTCATCTCGTACACAGGAAAGCTAGTGCTCCCCCGCTGACTGAGGCCGGCCAGGAGCCCAGAAGAATCCTCTCGATGGCCATGCCATGCATGTCGCAAAAAGATGAAAACAGATGATTATGCATGGCAGCCATGCAGGGCCGGAGGCAATGATCTAAGTCAACTTTAATCACAGAGATTAGAGACACCAGGGGCACGGCCGAACAACACCTAGCAAAGTCTGTCTGCAGGGCTCTATTTGAAGACGACAAACCTCATGTAATATACATGAGCGCATTCTCATTTAGACACACCACACCAAAGGTAGCCCTCGGCTGAGAGTTTTAGGATGCTAGACTGGTGCTTAGGGATGAGAATCGTGAAGAATGAAATCATTCTTGTTCCAATTCCACTTAACAATTCTGGTTCTATGCCAATATAATGGTCAAAAAGACTCACAAATAATTGATTGAACCAAATCAATAAAAGATTTGAATATTTCTGACTGATTCATTCATAGATTTGTGAGCTATCTTTTTAACTAATTCAATTGAATATTTAAGAAACTTTTAGACTGATTCATTAGCACATTTTTGAGTCCTTTTGACCAATTCATTTAAAGATTTGTGATTAATTCTGACTGATTCATTAAAAATTGTGCGATTCATTCTGACTGATTCATTCATAGATTTGTGAAGCTTTTTGACTGCTTTATTAAGAGATCTGTGTCTTTTCAATTAATTCATGTCCTTTTGATCAGTTTAATAAGAGTCTTCTTGACTGATTCATTAATACATTTTTTGAGCCTTTTTGACCAATTATTTAAAGGTTTGTGCGTGTTTATGACAGATTCATTAGAATTTGTGAATATTTTTGACTGATTTAAGAGAAGAGTTGTGAAACTTTTTACAGAATCTTTATGAATCTTTATACTGATTCATAAACACATTTATTTTGGCCAATTCATTAAAAGATTTTTCAATATTTTTAATCAATTCATTATAAGATTTGTGAGTCTTTTTGTTGAATTCATTATACGATTTGTGAGTCTTGCTGACTGATTTAATAGAAGATTAATGAAGCTTTTTGACCAATTCATTAAAAGATCTTATTTTTTTCGATAAATTCATCATAAGATTTGTGACTCTTTTGACTGATTCATTAGTGTGACTCTTTTGGACTGATAAAAAAGATATGTACATCTTTAGAATCATGGTAGGTTTTGAGTCTTTTATCAAATTGTTTTGGAGTTTTTTGACTGATTCATTATAATATATATATATATATTATATATTGTTTTTTTTTTTTTTTTTTTTTGTGCCTGATTCATTAAATATCTATGAGGCTTTTTTTCTGACCAATGATTTAAAGAGTTGTAAATCTTTTTAACCAGTTCATTAAAGGTTTTTAAGAGTCATTTTTTGTCAATCAGACTACACTGGTTGTGCTTTATGTTTGTTACATTTGTGTTAGCTGTTTGTCAATAGAAATGTATTTTTTCTAAGCAATTTATATTGCTGTAGACTTACTCTATTCAGTAGTGACTGAGTATTTTAGTATGTCGTTCTGTCCACATTAGATGAATCTTTCCTCTATAATTTTGTTGTGCTGCTGATTCATTATGAACATTATTAAGTTAATTTTGAGCTCTACCGCCGGAGGCCATTTTTATTATGAAGGTTAAAAGGTTATAGCCAGTATAGTCACATGCATAATCACCCGCTTCATTCCAATCTCTGCTACGTATTATTATATAGACGGACCACTTCCTGTCCTGTCATAACACAAATCAACACTGACTGCTAATTTTTGTTGGAAAAACTAACATTCCACACTAATTACTGCAGGAGGAAATGATAAGATGGGCTTTCTCAAGCGGTGTGGTGTTAAATTCATGACCACGCAGCACCTGTCTGGGTGTTTGGAGATGCCGTACATTCATCCCGCTCTTAACCACGACTCCAAGAGCAAATACCTTGCCCCTCAAGGTGAGAGACCCTCTGCATACCAAATCACTCCTGCCCCGTCCTGTCAGGACCCATTCGGCGGAGCATCCATCTCCCCCAGCTCTCTCCTCTCTCAGATGACGCAATAAAAGTGTGTGCAATAAATACAATTCAACCTAAGAAAATCAACTGATTTAAATCTGAACTAAACATTATTTAAAATTACAAATTTAGGTGGATGAACACACAAATAGACAGAATAAAATGCATTAATGACATCTTGGGTAAAATGGAAAGGAAAAGTGATTTTTTTATTAATGTGGTATTATGAGTGTGTTAAAATCCAAGAATTGATTCTAAAATAAATAAAATAAAATAAAATAAAATAAAAAAATAAAATAAAATAGATTAATCTGAAGGGGAGCAAAAAAAAAAAAAAAAAAAAAAAAAAAAAAAAAAAAAAAAAAAAAAAAAAAAAAAAAAAAAAAAAAACAAAAAAAAAAAAAAAAAAAAAAGGGAGAGGGGGGGGGGGAGGGGGGAAAAAAAAAAAAAAAGAAAAAAAAAAACAAAAAAAAAAGTCACTGATTTAAACCTGAAAAAATTAAATAAAAACAAGGTGGATAAACACACAAATCTACAGAATAAAACACATGACATGACATGAACAAGGACAGTGTAGTATTAATGTAGTATATGGTGTGTAAAAAGATCATAATTTATTTAAAAAAAGAATAACTGACAAATCATGAAAGCATAAAATAAAAAAAGAAAGAAATAATATTGTGTGGAATAAATACAAATCAATTAATCAACTGATTTAAATAGAAAAAAACAACAACATTATTTTGAATTTTAAAATAGAGAGAATAAAATACATTAACGACATCTGGGGGATGAAAAGCCTCTGATGCTTTGATGCTCTGCCAAAGCCTTATGGGTTGGCAGAAATACATCTGGAGGTAATGAACACCCCATACACAGTCACAGGGCTAAATGCTCATGGTTATTATACCCAGACAGGACTGTAATGTGCTCAATTACACAAGCTCCTCCATTCAGCCCTATACTGGCAGAGTACAGATACATCAGGCACTCTTATTTGATTAAAAGCCTCTTGACAAAATTGAATTGGTGAATGAACTACGGTTGAGTGGGTGACACCATTCTGAGCACACTCCAGGCCTCATTTCTGCCTGAGAGGGAGAGAGGCCAAAATGGCCCCTATGCATTCCTACAAAAGCACATGAGTGAGGGCAATGCTGATTATTGAAGAAGTTGTACTTCTACAGTCACTTTAGGCAGGTGCCGTGTGTGAAACTGTGGGAAAATAGTACTTCTCTCATCGCACCATTCATGAATAGGAAACAAAATGATTAATTTAGCCTCTTCTCACGCATGCATGCTTTCCTAAATCATAATGGATAAAGACGGAGAATCAAATAACATTTTTGCACAAGCAATGCTTAACGTAATAAACCCAAATGGACACAGGCCTGATCTAATACGAATTGAAAGCGATACAAATCTAAAAAAACGTCACTGTAAAGCACACCCTCTAGTATACCAATGTGGAGTAAGGTCAAATGTCAGATTAGGGCACACTTGTCCTGGTACACTGAAACAGTCACAGACAGGCACAAGTTGAAACCACAAACATCCTCCTCCCTCCTCCTGCTCTTCGTCCTCTTGTCAACTGATCCACAAAATAAGTAAGAAACAGTCACAGGCCAAGATATAGATATTTTTAAACAAAACAAACAAAAAAGCTGCCCTTGGGTCAGATTCGTGGATCACACCATCCTTCCGAAGAAAAAAAATGAACGGGCAGAAAATATAAATGGCACAAACAGAAACGCCACTGTACCTCAAAGTGTCTTGGAGAGTTCAAACACACGGTGACACTCGGAGCTAAACCCTAAAAGCTCCGGTACAGCGACCCCATGACTCCAGGGAGAGGAGCTGTTGTGTTAAAGCAGGTTTGGGAGTGTGTGCTCAGATCTGTGTGTGGTGTGTGTGTCCTTCTGAGACGAGGTGGTGTGTACGGCATCTGGCGTGTGGCGGCGCGCTGGATGGGTTTGAGTTAAGAGTGGAGGGCTCTTCATGTAAGAAATTAACTGGTCGGGAATTTCAGCCAGAACATCTTTGGCCAGTCGTGCCATACTCAACACGTGGTTTCCCGTCCGGTCCATGTAATCCCGGAATGGCACAAACTGTAAGGGGCAGGAAGCAATGTGCACATTTATTCATCCATCCACTTATATAGGGCTTCTTAACCTTTTTGATTCAAAATCCCCATGTTGCCAAACACACAATATGAAGGCCCATCAATATGAGTTTTTACTCAGAGCTTCTTCAGAAATCATCTCTAATATGCTGATCTGGTCTCAGTTATTGTTGGGGTCAATTATTAATTTAAATTATTATGATCTTTCTTAATTATTAGAAAAAAAATTGTTGAAAAACAGTTTTTGCAGGCTTATGATATATATTAATATACATAGATATAATTATATATATAATATATATATATTGTGAAATCTGATACATTTTTGTAAATGGAATGTTTAAAAGAAAAACATTTACTTGAAATCTTACAAATAGATGTCTTGTCTGTCACTTGTCTGTCAGTAGTGTATATTTGCTTATGCTTGTGTTACATTAAGATGTACATTGAAACTATTAATACACTGCACTATTTATTAATATATAAATTTTAAGTTATCTTGTGGCCCACCTGTAAGTCCACCTTCCATTCCACAGTTATTCATCCATTTCTCAACTTTTGCCCCATCATCCATGCCTCTATTTATTAATTCCTCCATACATTCAGACCAACCATGGGGATGGAAGGTGCATTGATGATATAAATAAATATGAATGATATGCATTCATATTTATATCATCAATGCACCTTCCTTCCCCAGTTCAATCATCTAACCCCAATAATTCATTCATCCACCAATAAAATCCAACCACCATCCAGCCCTTAATCCAACCCACATTCATTCATTCATCCATCCATCCATCCATCCATGCACCTAAGTTTCTCCCCATTGCATATATCTATCACAAGTAATTTTTGGTCTTTCATCATTCATCATTTCACCTAATAACATTCTTCCCTTGATCCATACCTTACTTTTTGGCCTTTTTCCATCATCCACCTAATGCAGTCTTCTCCCATCCAATCCACCCAATGATCTTCCATCTATCATCTAATGCATTCCTCCCCCATCATCCACCCAATGATTCTTCCCATCTATCCTCTAATGCATTCCTCCCATCGAAGACCACCCAATGCATCTTACCCATCCATCTTTAATTTTTGCCTTAATCCATCCATCCATCCATCTGATCGATCTATCTATCTCATGCATTCTTTACCCTCCACTACGAGAAGGGGTGTTGAGAGTCTCTGTTGGCCGGTGACGGGAGAGATGTGCGATCCATCCATCCATCCATCCATCTATCTATCTATCTATCTAATGCATTCTTACCCAGCCATCCCTTAATTTTTAGCCTTTCATCCAGCCATCTATCCATCCATCCACCTAATGCATTCTTCCCCATCCATCCACCCACCCAATGCACTCTTCCCCATCCATCCCTTAATTTTTAGCCTTCAGCCAGCCATCTATCCATCCATCCACTATGCATTCTTCCCCAGCATCACGCCCCACCCATGCACTCTTCCCATCGCATCCCTTAATTTTGGGCCCTTTCATCATACATCCACCCAATACATTCTTCCCATCTATCTATCATCATCGGGAGACAGCGCTATACCGGACTAGCAAAACAAACTTGTAGCAAATCAGCAGTAAGGGGCGTGTGTACTCATGAATGTGGAGGAGAGAGCGTTCAGTGCAAAGGACGGACATTAGCCGAAACAAGCGACGACAGAATGATAGAGATAGTAAAAACAAAAGAGGAAAAACCTTGCGGAAAACAAACGAAGGCTTCAGGCCAATAAGGAAAGAAGTAGGGACCGTGTAAAATATAGGGCAATCAGCTTTTCCAGCGCTGAAGAGAACTCCAAGGAGCGGAAGGCCTGGGAATGATTGAAATTTGTGTCAATACTGGAATGAATAGAACGCAGCCAGCAGCAGCAGTTTATGATCGGAGGGCTGTTGTGTGTCGAGAGCCAGCCGATCAAGTAGACAATAGAAGGTGTTATAGGTATATATTATATATATCTCTATAAGTAATATATATATATATATATATATATATATATATTATATATTGTGGTGTAGGACAGCATCATGATTATAATGAGTTCTATAGTAATTTGTGGCGCCGCGCCACTCGCGTATGGTGTAGACACGGTGTAACATTGGTTGTGCTTTGTTTCACAGAACTAATCGGTGCCTGGGGGGGAGGGGGGGGGATGTACGTATGTGTGGGGGGGGGGTGGCGCTATAAAAATAGGGGCGGACCTTTTGGGTAGGGGCGTGTTTGTTTGGTGAGGGGAGGGTAAATGTGGCAACATTGGTCTACCGGCGAGGAAATCAACAGAATTTTTGGCCTTTTTATCCGTCATTCCAATAAAGCATTCCTCCCCATCGAGGACACCCATATGGCATTTCTTTACCTCCATCAGAGAATGTAATTTGGCCTTTCATCCATCCATCCATAGAAGAAGATCCCTCCACCTATGCATGGGGGCTTACCATCCATCCAGTCAATCCATCCACCAACCCAGCACCATCCAACCAATGCACCTCTTCCCCAGCCCATCCTACTATTTAGCCGGGGGTGAGTGGAGCGAAAGGGGGAGCGGGTCACATCCAGGGGGAGGAGAGCCATCTATCCCATCCAGTTCCACCTAATGCATTTCTTCCCCATCCATCACCCACCCAAGCACTCTTCCCAAGCGCGAGTACATACATCCCTTAATTTTGGGCCTTTAATCCATAACATCCACTTTAATGCATTCTTTACCATCCATCCACCCACCCACCCACCCACCCACCCACCCACCCAAGGCAATCCATACATCCACACACCAATGCATTCTTGCAGTCTTCCTCATCCATCCTCCATTTATTTATCCTTTCCTACAATAATACATCCTGTGACTCAGTAGCCTGAGATGTTCTTATTACTACTAATGACAGGTTGCATTCATAGGGGACCTGCATAATGAATTGCTTTATAATAATGTGGGTTATGGTGTGGAGCTGTTACACGAGGGCTTGATTCCACAGTGACTGAATTAGTAATTAAAATTATCATGCTTAATGGATTTGATTGCTGAACGAAAGAGACACGGGGCGACAAGTCACAGCTATTTAAAACCTGAACATTAACATAGCATACTTGTGGTTTAAACAGGCTTTGAAAGAGCATTGCTTGTATTAATAAAAGCAGACTACTACTGATTTCACCTGGACAATGTCTCGCTCCGCTAATTTTCCTCTTGACGAAATCCTGATGTCATCACCATCCAACTCAATCATAGCTGTGGGAAAAGACAAGAAGTACAAGTAAATCACTGGACCTGTGCTTATACATTATTTAAATCCCAATTAAATTACACGTATTTTGATTTTTAAGGAATGCGTTTTAACTGTATAAAGGTGTGTAATAATGAAAAGGTTTGAACTTACTCTTTTATTGTATTCACAATGAAACTGTGAAAGTAATATTGGGTCTCAAAACTTCTAGGGCCATCATTTCCGTCATCATCAGTTACTGCTTTGGCACCAGCCGAATATAATTGGTCTCTGTAACTAGAATGCACATAGAGAATTCCATTACAGTCTTCTCAAACAACAGGCCCTCTCCACATGACCTGCTCACCTCATCCGACAGGAGCTCATCTTCCACCTCTGCGCATTTGAGGTATGTTGTTATTCTAGGAGGAAGCCCTATTTCGATACCGATCAAAGTCTCTCTCAACTTCCTGAGTGTTCTGACAGATCACTACATGCCCTGACATGATAGTATGTGCTTAATAATTCCCACGCAATATAGCTGATAATTACTTCTCGCTCTGTGATTAGCCCAAACCAGGTCTCTTTAAATGATCTCTAGATTACCTGTACTGCGCACACAGCCGAGAAAAAACAACCCTGTTAATTGCTATCAAAGCACTTCTTTGACTAACTGCTATAAACGGCTTCAGGGGCACTAAGCTGGTATTAAGGGCATGTGGTAAAATTTTACTTGAAGCTTTTATGAATAGTGCATTATAAAGGTATTTATAATGTACATTGCAACGCATTATATTTTTTCATCCCTCATTGTCCCACCGACTTTCCCCGCTTATATATTTGAACGGTTCGTTTGTATGTCTTGTGTTCTAGGCCCCCAGGTCGTGGGTGGGTGTGGTCCGATGACAACCAGACCACCCGTCGCCTAAGCACAACCCCCGTTGCTAAGTGGTTGTTATGAGATCTGTGGTTAACCTTGTGAGGGCAGAAGAGTTCCCGTGTAGCGCAGAGGGTCCCAGAGATTATTTAGGGACATTACACGTAAGACTGCCTTCCATATTTTCTTAGCTTATATAAAAGGTTTTACGTAAAGGTTACAAGTATGTTTACTGACACCGGTGACACCTAAATACAGAAAAGATCTGAAAAGTCATACATATATGCATGACTTGTTTCAAGTTACACAGAGATGATATGAAAAGTTCAGTTTGAACCCATTTTCAAAAAGTTTGACAGTTTCAGGTGCTCGTTAAGAACAATGCTAGGTGAGGGGTAACTGAAAGACCAAATGCATATAAATAAGTTTGGTAAAAGACCAGGGATTAAAGAGAGGGTTCATTAAGTTAAAAATGAGAGGTAGTATATGTGAGGATGAACTAACCATGAGCAATACAGTTGTTACTGTATTTACTAATCTTCACGTTAGTTAATAAAAATACAGATGTTCATTGTTAGTTCATGGTAGTTCACAGTGCATTAACTAATGTTAAAAGCTTTAATAAGGTTAGTAAAGGTTGAACGTAACATTAACAAAGATTATTAAACGCTGTATAAGTGCAGTTCATTATTAGTTCATTTTAACTAATGTAGTTAACTAATGAACCTCATTGTAAAGTGTTACCAAGTTTTTAGTGGAAAATGGTTGTGTGTAAACACCAAAGTAAAAATTTAAAAGATTGAGGTGCGATTTTAATTGATAAAACTTATTGGCAATTTAAAAAAAAAGTTAAAAATATTTATTTATGACATGATAAAACATATGTATTTATACATGGTAATGTTGATTTATGCTGTAAAGTAAACGCTGGAGTATCCAATAAGAAATAAAACATTATGCTTATGGTAACTTGATTAAATGGAATGAAAGGAGAGAGGGGGACAGGAAAATAAGGGGCGGCATTCCGAATATTCATCTTTAATATATCAAATTGACAGCCCTTAAAAAAAAACTTACCATCAAATTCAGCCTGTCCAACTCCAACAATAATGATGGACATGGGAAGCTTGGCAGCCTGATGGCAAAACAATATTTAGTTTCTCAAACCACAAATTTATCTTTTTTTGTTATATATATGAAACACAGGCAGAATGTATGCGTTTACGAAGTAAAAACCCATTACATTCCTACAACTATTTGTTCAATAAGACAGACAGACAGACAGGACAGACAGGACAGACAGACAGGACAGAAGACAGACAGACCAGACAAGACAGACAGACAGGACAGGACAGACAGACAGACGATAGATAGACAGAAAGACAGACAGACAGACAGACAGACAGATTTATAGACCGACCGACCGACAGATAGATAGAATGACAGGAACACAATTTAATTTGCATTAACACTGAATGCATCAGTTGGTATTGGTAAACATATCTCATATATCCAGCACAGAGGTGTTTAGCTATTTATAGTGATGGAACAGAACGCTCTCAAAAGTTATAGAGGATGTTCTAGAGGGTGAGCAGAGGGAGAGAGAGGCGGGGCCAGTATGATCACCACGACACCCGCTTCTCTAACAGCCCTCCCGCCAACTCCCCCTCCAGATATCTGTGAAAATTACAACCAAACATTCCTCCTCTCATATACAGCGCACTCATATACCACAAATGCCATTTTGCATAATTTATGTGCCCTGCTAAATTAAAGGCTGGTAGTTTCAGAGTGACTATTTACACAGCGGTCTAAATAGCACAGGCCACACAGCACCGCAATTTACACCACAACAGCCAGACAAAATCACAAAATCACATCTGACCCCACTACAACCTTATGTGCAGAAAAAAAATGGCTGCCAGAAAAGCAGCAGTAAACAAATTAATGTTAATTACAGTATCCAGTTAAATGCAAGTTTGCTAGCATGGCCTAATATAGTTATAGCATACTCTCGGCAGAATGTGTGCTAACTATCACAGAAGTAGCACAGAAGTGTGCTAGCTATCTTGAGAAATGTGGAGTACAAATACTATTACTGTTACTGTTCTGATTACTTTATTTCAAATGTAATTAGTTACATCACTACACCGCATGCTTAATTATTAGGCACGTTGATATTCTGATGATATTTTTTTTCCAAGCACATTTTACCAATTCCAAACCACATCAATCTTAATAACTACTATTCATTTTGTGTTTAATCAATTCTAAGTGATATAATTGTCCATGAAGGCTGGAAGTGAAAAACTCCTTATATACAGGTGTGCAGAATTATTAGGCACGTTTTCTTTTACTGATAAAATGAGCCAAAAAAGAGGTTTAACTCAGACGGAAAAGTCAAAAATTATTAAATCCCCATGAGAAATATTCAAAACTAATGCAATACCGAAATTGCAAAGTTAAGACGTGACCATTGCACAGCAAAATGCTCACTGGGTCAGCGGGGTCAGAAGAAAAGACAAACGTTAACTCCAAAAGATTTAAGAATGAATGTGAAGAATTAGATGTAAAACCATCAAGAACCATTTAGTCTCCAGCCCCACTATTTTCCAGAACTGCAACCTTCCCGGAGTCTCCAGAATTACAAGGTGTCAGGTTCTCAGAGACTTTGCTTGGGTAAAAAAAAACGTAAAAAATTACCCTCACTTAATAAGAGTAGCATGCTGAAGTATGGTGAAATACATTAAGACTAATTTTTTATAGGCTTTATGAACAGATAAGTTGTGAGTGACTCTTGAAGGACCAGCACCACATCCTCTTGTACCACTATTTGAAGAATTTATCTTCCAGAATCTGGCAGTAAATTTTAGGAGTTAATTTTTATTCCATCTCCTATCCTGAAAAGTCTGTCTTGCAGAGATTCACTAAAAATGATCTGAGGGTAATACAAAAAATGAGGCTAGTTTTTTTCTGGCCCTGCTGTCCCAGTGAGCATTTTGCTGTCCAATGGTCATGTCTTAACTTTGCAATTTCTGTATTGCATTAGTTTTTAATATTTTTCATGGGGATTTAATGATACATTTTTTTTGCTTTATGGTGACAATGGATGTGGAATCTCTTTACAGCAATGAAGGACTGGAATCTTTGAGATATTATCTAAAATCACGATCAAAAGATGCTCTGCCTCCTACTGAGTTCATTGTGCGCTTGACAGAATGGACTTAAATAATGTTTTTTTGTTCGAAGACTGCCTGTATAGACAAGAAAAGGGTACTGCAATGGGGGCGAGCTTTGCCCCAAACTATGCAAACTGATTTCTTGGTTTATGGGAAGAAAGATTTGTGTACTCCACCAAGAATGTTTTTATAGACAAAATCATTTGGTGGGGGCGCTATATAGATGACATTATTTTTTTTTTCGGGCAGTGAGAAAGAGTTGCTGGACTTCCATGCTTATATCAATTCAAGTAATGAAAATTTGAGATTGAATTTGGAATATGACAAGAATGAAATTCATTTTTTGGATTTAACCATTAGAAAGGATGCACAAGGCAATCTTCATACTTCTGTCTATTGAAAACCTACTGATCGAAACACCATTCTACATGGAGAAAGCTTCCATCCTCCGTGGTTAATTAAGAATATTCTGTATGGTCAATTTCAGAGATTGAGACGGTTTTGCAACTCAGATGAGGATTTTGATGTGCAATCGACTATTTTGACACAGCGGTTTCAAAGAGGTTATAGTTCAACGTTAAAAGAAGCTCATGGGAAAGTCCAGTCACTAACAAAAAAATAGAAACGTGTAGGCCTTAATAACAAGGTACATTTTGTCACAAGATATTGTAAAGAAGCGACACATATTAAACAGATTATTCAAAGGAATTGGAATATTTTACAAGTTGATGAGACTCTGAGAGAATTTCTTAAAGAACCCCCTGGTTTTACTCTTAAATGTGCCCCAACAATAAAGGACAAATTGGTGAGGAGTTTTCTTCCAGCTCCAAAACAGGAAACATGGTTGAGACGACCAAAAGGGAACTTCAGTTGTGGTAATTGCAATTATTGTAAAAATATGGTCCGGACTAATACTTTTGAGGACAAAAGAAACAAGAAGATTCTCAGTTCATCGCAATCTCACAAATCTCTATTATAACACAATGACTTCATGCATAATGAATCTTTATGTCTTCAATTTGTGTGTTATAATGAGAGGATCCGTGAGCACACACATTTCAGAACTGCACTCCTGACTGGCCACTGCGTTCCAGAAATCAACATTGCTCAACGCTGCAAACACGTGTTACAATAGAAACTCTGTCTACGCTTGCGCCTGTTAATCGTTTTTATTTTATATTAGTTCTTGTTGCTTTTGTGCAATAGATGAATAACAATTTATTTGTTTTAGATATTTTATTTATTTTGCGGGAGTCCCGTGAATCAATTTATTCTCCCGCATCCCGCAGACACGAGTGTCTACCCGCCCACACCAGCACTCGCCCATCTTGTCTCGTGCCGCACTCTGTTGCGTCGGGGCTCACGGGATCAGGTCTCTAATCCATTGGCACTCGACTCGACAGTGCGCGTGCTACACCCTTTTTACAATTTAGATTATAAAACACTGCATTCTGTCAGCAATGTAACGCGGCGGTAACATATAGAGTCCTCGGCTTGTATAACTATACTCTAATTACTATTTTTTAAATTACAACGTGTTAAATTACTCTGTTACTAAAAAAGTAATCAAATTACAGTAACGCGTTACTAAGTAATGCGTTACTGCCCAACAATGCAAATAAAAGACAAAAAATGTCATCATACTTGGGTGCATAAATTGCACTTTAGACCATAGTACAAAGAGAACAGAATAATTAAAAATATCAATGCCCCTGATACTAATACTGATTCTGTATTGGGAGGATCCATACTTAGTTATCTTATCATAATGTGGAGTTTTTTTTCACTACACTAAATAGCTCTGACCACATTGCCATTTATTGTAGGAGGTTTTTGTTAATTGTCTCAATGTTTAATCTATACACTACCATTTAACTTTTTAACTTTTTATTCATCAAATAATCCTTAAAAAAAGCATTACAGGTTCAATCAATCAATCAATAAAGCAGCACAGCTATTTCAAAAAATGACTTCATTACAGGAATACATTATATTTTAAAGTATATTCAAATAGAAAAACATGATTTTAAATTACAATAATATTTCACAATATTACTGTTTTTTATTTTATATCAAATAAATGCAGCCTTGATGAGGATAAGAAACAAAAAATATAAAAAAAAATATATAAAAAATCATACTGATCCCAAACTTTTAAATGACACTTGTATATGTGTATGTATATGTTTAGAAAAGTTTAAAAAATGTAAATGTCTGATGGTAAAGGAAACTTGCAAGTTTCAGTAGATATTTGGAACGTGTTTTACAGTTAATTGTACAGATCAACTGGCTAGTAAATTTACTTGCTTCATTTTTCGAAACTGAATTTTTACTTGCATGTGGCACTTGCAGAGTGTTTGACTGTTATGTGTAATTATAAATGAATAACACCCCACAAAAGCATCAATTTCAAGCTCTACTTCCTGTGATAGCAGCCCAAAATAATAATGCAATTTCCCCTTTGAGATACTCTGTAATAAAAACTTTCCTGTTGCTCTTCTGACAGTTTCAGAGACCAAATCTTCCTTTTTCGCTCCAAGACCATAACAACAAATGGACTGTTACTGACAGGAGCTGTAAGGTGTTTCCCATTTCCACAATCTTAAATTATCAGTGCAGAGATTATGACAGTCCTGTCATGCCTGCATGTCATAAAAGAGAGGCAGGGTACTATGAATAATTGAAGTCGGTTGCCCCATTTGTGCCATCGTCTTCTGTCATGACTGACAGGACAGATTTGAAGACATGAGAAAACAAAACAGTCTGTTAGTTCACCATAGTTTCCTTGACAACAGCTCTTCAACGTCACGCATGCAGTCCCGAACCCCCACTCTAACATATATGAACGCAGAAGCAAACGAACATTAGGAATAAAATTGGAGGAAAAAACTCTGGGATTCTGAGAACCCACAAATTACCTGCACCGTGTTTCTTTATAACAAAAGCTGCATGCTCACATGCTTACAGCATTATTATTTGGTCTGGGGAGAATGATAATGTAATGTCATCAGCGCCCAGCTGCTGTAGGAAAGACATGGTTTGGAGAATTAAATTGGCTTTTGGACATTAAAGGAACAGTTTGGCCAAAAATGACAATTCTATCATTATTTATTAACCCTCTTGTAACTTCAAAACCTCATGCTGCTATTTTTTCCTTTGGAACACAAAAGGAGAATTTCTGAAGAATTTATTAAAGATTTATTTTTATAAACAAAGTAGATTTTTTTTCCCCTTGTGATTTGACTAACTTGATTAACATGGACACACTCCATTAAAACTGGCATGAAATACTTGTTTCAACAAGTATTCAACACACTCATAGTTTTATTAATTATCTCATAATAATGTAACAATCAACACTTGTTGGTCATACAGAAACATTTGCAAGGCTTTTCTGGGGGGGAAAGAAAAGAAAGAAACCCCATTAACATGTTTGAATCATTTGAAATATTAGTATTTAATCTTATCTGCCTAAAGCAAATTTTTTGCAGTTTTATTTATCTAATATACAATTAACTGCAAATTGCACATGAATTTGGGCTGAGAAATTAAAAGACCACCAAAAAGACTCTTTAAAGTTAAATGAGAAAAGCATCGAGTAGATGTTACAGAACGGTAACTTTAGAAATACATATTTTGACTCGACATGGAAATAAATTAAAATGAGATTTATAGTATGTATAAATTATTGTTAAATGATATGTAATTATTGGCACCATTTTGCCCAATAATGACCTTGTATTGCATGGCTTCAGAACACTTTTTGTTCTTTTTGGAGCTTGATGTTCACTATGAGCTGTTGTTCTGGCCAAACGATTCCTTTAAGCAGAGCTTCCAGGTCTTCTGTACGAGCATGTACTGTAAGTGAGGAAAATACACTGTACAGATTTATACTTGGAGTCATGACAGACAGTTTGGGGCTAAACTAATGATGCCCGTGCTCTAACGAAGGGTAGAAAAAGCAGGATGGAGTCAGACATGGCATGAAATACTGTCAGGGTGTGACTGAGAACAGGAACTTCTATTAAGCCTATCATCAGTCACACAGCGAGCGGGCGGTTCAATCTGACAAAGTGCTGTCTTATTGATTAATCCCGCTGTCCTTCATGTTGCACGTTATATCTGATTGGCAGATGATGGACCTCTGCTATTGCTCGAGCATCCTGACTGGCTTATCATCGCAGGCCTGCCCACGTCCAACATGACAAATGAATGCTCTCGTAATGTTGTTGTTTCTCATTATCATCCTCCGATTAGCCCTCACCCGTGCCTATTGTTATTCGTAACTACCATGTCAGATAAAAAAAGGCTGCATGTCTTCAGCTGACGGATGGGAGGATTCCAGCTTTCAATGCTAATTATCTAAGACAGAAAATGAATATGCACGGCTCATTAGAGTCTGCCAGAGCCCAACACAGAACCACAGCATTTTATAACACTTAAAGGAATAATTAAATCAAAACTGATTTTCAAACTTGTATGCTGCTATTTTTTTGGTGAACTGTCCCTTTACACATTTCTGACACATTTCCATCAACACGGCGCAGCTGGAAAAAAAATATTAGTTCAAAATGTACCGTTCACAGAGACCTCTCCTGATTTATTGTGAATGACAATTTCTTTCAAATACTGCTTAAAGGGATAGTTCACCCAAAAATGTCACCATTTACTCATTCTCATGCCACTCCAAATGTGTATAATGTCTTTCTTTTGTGGATTTGTGGTGAACAATTTCTTTAAGAGACTGCAGTAAGGTAAGCTCCACAAATGATTGATAGATAGATAGATAGATAGATAGATAGATAGATAGATAGATAGATAGATAGATAGATAGATAGATAGATAGATAGATAGATAGAATGTAAATTAAACAAAGATTACTGGAGTACGAAAAAATACAATTTCAGTCTTTCAGTTCAGTGTGTTACTTTCTTTGTAATTAATTGTGACATTTACTAGCAATTTCTGTATGGAAACTGTTTTCAACACTGAATTTTTCAGTGCATGTACGGTTTGAGAAACATTACATCCTCTGCAGAGCAAACCCTAAATATAGCCAACATTTGACATGCAACTGACAAATAAAAAGTGAAGACAATGTACTTTTTCCCTCAAACCCTTCTTTGTAAATATATTGCTATATACGCATATGCCACACCACATGTCTACATTCGCATCTCTGCTGAAACTGTAATGAGACAGCTTAGCAGCAGGATGCTGTCAGCTGTTGTGGAACGTGAAGAGATGTTGTCGAAACACCCTTAGATCGAAAAGGCCTTGCGTGGGCGAATGCCCATTCCCCTACGACCTGTTTTTAAACGAACAAGAAGGATGAGATGCAAACAGCTGCTTAGAGCAACAGCTTTACTCATGAATGATACATGCATCTGTCCTACTGAATAAGAGGAGAGAAGTAGGTCAGTGTTCCTCCAAGGTTTTCTGTGAACACTTTAAACACTGTTATGAAACTATCCCAACATATGCGTGCCACTCAGCACCACCCAGCACAAGAGTAGGACACCTGCTCCACCTAGACATGTTAACAGACCTCCTATGTTGAATTTCCGAGCAGCATTATGATGAGATTGAGAGTTGATTTAGCACTTATGAACATTGTTCACCATCATACTGTGCTTGAGAGCAAAACGCAGATTGTATTAGCACTTCAGATACAGCTTTCATTTCTGACACATTTCCATCAACGCGGCGCAGCTGGAAAAAATATTAGTTCAAAATGTACCATTCACAGAGACCTCTCATGATTTATTGTGAATGACAATTTCTTTCAAATTCTGCTTAAAGGGATAGTTCACCCAAAAATGTCACAATTTACTCATGCCAATCCAAATGTGTATAACGTCTTTCTTTTGTGGTACACAAAAGGAGGTTTTAGGTAGAATGTCCATGGTGCATTTTTTTTTTTCAAAACAAAACTCTTTAAAAATGACAAAAAGCACCATAAAAACAATACGCTTAGTGGGCTGAAAGCATAAGATAACTCTGGCTAATATAGTAGAAAGAAAGTCAGTCAAAGAGGTGTTGAATATTGAAAGAAGCTAAATATATGATGACAGGTTTGGGTGAACTTTCCCTTTAAAGATTCCAAATGATAAAATAGTTAACAATTTCCATATTTCAATATAGTAGTTATTAAATTGATGGACACATGGCTAATCAATTACCAAGACCACAT
The DNA here is from genome assembly GCA_018155175.1 of Sinocyclocheilus anophthalmus. Taxonomy (NCBI): domain Eukaryota; kingdom Metazoa; phylum Chordata; class Actinopteri; order Cypriniformes; family Cyprinidae; genus Sinocyclocheilus; species Sinocyclocheilus anophthalmus. Next base: position 94,298 of record JADLZN010001333.1, on the reverse strand, counting down.
GAGCTTTTCATTTGATTAAGAGATGCAGCCCCTTTCTTGATTAGATTAGTCGGTTTCTATGCTGATATCTCCTGTTTCTGATTCAAACCTCCTGAAATCATTAATCAGATCTGCACTGCAGTGTAACATTCATTATCTTTAATTCATTACATTTTGATGAAAATGTCAGTTTTAAATTCAAACACCAAAAATTTCCATTCCAAAAAATGTCAAAGTTCTTTGAACACACAAATGAAAATCATAGGTTTGCACCATACTGTAGGTCACCATTTTTACCTTGCACGTTCAGGTCTTAAATGTCACACGAGGTGGAAATGTGAGGCTTCTTGGCAGATGCAAGCCGTTGGGGAAAGAGCAGCAGGCAAGATCTTAAAAGGAAGGTGTGGCTGTTCTACAGATCTGAGTAACAGTCGCAAATTCCCTTTAAATCCAGTCTGCTGGGAAATCGGGCCCGTTCATAGGCTAGATGAATGACATGCACCGCTGGAGATGAGATTGACCTTTTAGGCGTAAATTATGACCTCAATACACCGCGAGTCCTCCATTTAGCATGTTTTATGCAGCCTAAATAGATTATAACAATATATATCATCTATAAAAACCCACAAGAGATGCTTTAGTACTCAGGCTGAAGATGAAGACCAGGGATTTTACACAAAATATAAAAGCTCTGTTCCGAAAACCTAGATATGTGCCTTTGTAGACCACATTTTAAGGCGTAATAGGTGCCTAAGATGCTTCATTTTGGCTACATTTTAAGGAAGCATTTTGTGTATTAATCACAGAACGCATTGCGATTCGCTCAAAAATAAATCCACAATGGTGGACGATGAGAGAAATATTGATTATCTAATTGAATATTTATCCAGTACTTGTGTGTGTTTGCTGTGTAATATGCTTTTTGAAGATCTGTGCCTTTAGCTAAGCAACATGCCAATGCAAAATCAATTGCGAGTTAAATCTGTTTTGCACTTTTTGTGAACAGATCTATTTTCTATGATGTGTGTGGAGTGGCAGCCTTTTCACTTATGAGGTTTCATTTCAGTTAGGATGCAGCCTGAAAAGGAAGTGGAACAGAGCGGCAATCTGGACCCTCTCCAGCCTGTTCTGTTGGGACACTTGTCCTCTTTTAGTGGTCATACTCACATTCACGATGGCCTCTTTGGTCTGTGACATATCTGATATAACTCCATCTGTGATGATGAGGAGCACGAAATACTGTGAGCCGTCCTGGACAGCAGCTGCGTACCTTCAGAGACAATAAAAACAAAAAAAAGCAATGCATACTTCAGGACAGATGATTTTTCTTTAAATTACACATTTTACTCTCTACATTCTTATTTTCCTGGTTTTCAAATGGCATGCTAACATCAGCCATGTTCTGCTTTGTTCAAATAAATCTATGCCGCCACCAACTCTGAGACAGAGCCTGAGGAGGTGTATCATGCTTCAATTTAGAAAGTCTAATTCAAATCTGCGGAAGATGGCATTTTTAATTACCACAGTGGATGCAGTGTAATCAGATGGAAAATTATTTGGTTGTGTGATGCCGTGACATAAGGGAGGGGGTGGAGATGTCTTCAGACAATTACTTTGTCTCCTTTTTCTGGAAACACCCCCACTATCCTTTCAAATGATGATTAAAAATAGCTGCAGTCAGTCTGTTATGACACCTATGCTGTGAGCTTTACAATGGGATAACAAGCTTGCTACATGTCAACATCTTTCTTGTATCAGTTATTGGACTAACACAAACAGTATATGGGTTCAAAAGCCGAGTGTTTGGCCTTCGTGGTCAGACATGATAGACAGACATCTTTGATGGAACATCAGAGAGTCAAACAATCTGAAGCCAAAGAAATCATCTCAAGTGTTTTCAAAGATACAGTCCATAGACAAGGTGCTTAGCCAAGCAGTTTGAGATGCCAGGCTTATTCTGATTCTCGATGTGTCTGTTGTTCATATGCCACGCACTCAAAAATCTAAACAAAGATCAATTTCACTATTCATGGAGAAAATAACATTTGCATTGCATTCCACTAAATCTGGGCAATCTATAATTTGCATGCAAAGTGCAAACAGGCTGACATTTTACATGGAAACAAAAACAAGCTGAATAGCTTTAAATGGCAATTTAATGGAGTACATTTTGAAATGATGCAAGAGTGGGCAAAGCGAGGTTAGATAGAGGAGGAGTGTTAAATAAATATCAATTTATGCTGTGTTTAGATGATTTTACTCAAAACTGTGACCACATATTCAGGACTGGAGGTGTCAAAAAAATTAGTCCACAATTTTTTCTCTATTTACTTCCTGTATAAACAGTGTTGTTATTGTTAACTAAAAATAAAGCCAATAAAAATCAATTTTGTGAAGTTTGTGAAATCAAATATAAATATTCACTGAAATCGAATATAAATATTTAAAAGAAAAAAATAGCAAAATTATAATCGAACCCTTAAAATCGAATTCAAAATAATAATAATAAAATACTTTCTAATGTTTCGAGCCTGCCATCACACCAATAATCTTACTTTTAGTTACCATAAATAAATAAATGAATAGTTAATGTGGACTGTGTTTATTGTAAAGTTATATTATAAGTTGATAATAAAACAGATTTTGCATTTAAAAATGCAATAATTTAAAAACCTACCTGGCCACGTGATTTACAACAGGGGCAAAGTTAGTAGGTCCGTATAGTTGGACGGTCTTTAGACTCTGATGGTATGCCTCTAATATCCCCTCAATACCATTACAGTAGGGATTTTCAATATTGCCGTTCTGAAAGACAGAAATCAATGGTTCACATGTGTGTCTTCATTTAAGTCAACCAAAGTTCAACAGAAAAACAATGCTCAAGAGAGAAAACATGGATTGTATCAATCAATATGACAGCAGAGGTTGCCAATTATAGATGTCTCCCACACAGTTTCATCTCAGAATCATTAAACCACTTCCAGAACACCAATGCCTAGCATCTCATACTCTCAATTTTACGACTGGGAAAGTGAGAAAAACTGAAGGACACTGATACTCTTGGCATCAACAAACTCTTTTGGACTAATCTCAGAGATTTTCAGGAAGTTCAAGACAACAGGAAGATAAGCATCAGCTCACTCACTAGGGGGAACTCATGAGACACTCGTCCATCGGGGGGCAGCTTGGCTCCAAATCCCAGTGCAGGGAACATCTTGTCACTGTCATAGTCCTGGATGATTTCCCCCACAGCCTTCAGTGCCAGGGCGTAGGCGTTCATCTGGTACGGGTTCATGTAATGGAGAGAAGTGGACTGGGATGGGTTTCCTGAAAATTGAACAGTAAACAAAAAGTTATACAAACATATTAGGACACCAATTTAAGAAACAATGTTAATGTGTTTGGTCTTAATGGACTAGATCTTCTACGAGTGGGATACTTGCTGCTGAGCAAGTATAGACTTGTAACTGCCAACAGACACACTTCTGTGAGCTTGTGAGATATGCAGCTGCTGCATGAATGGGCATACATAAATCCTATAACAGTTTTAGACAGGTAGAGCTGGAGGAGGTGGAGGGTTTAAGAGGAACTCTGATAGCATGCTGCAGTACCAGCTTACAAAAAACACTGAACCAGACTATTTAAATGTTGAGAAAGCAAGCTTACTGGCTAAAGAATGAGATCAATCAGCTTGTGCAATGTTGTAAATAATTTGATTGCTAGCAGACTGCACGTATCTGCCTACGTCATCTTTCATGACTAAGAAAGATATTTCTGTTTATTTCAAAAATTTATTATTTGATCTAATATTAGTGTGTTTTGTGTATTTTTAAGATAATTAGAATATTATGGTCTTAGCAACATGCTAACGTCAAACTCTGTAATCAGTTCTGACTTGTGTTTCATTTACAGAATGCCATTTGCGTGCAGCACAGAGTTGCTGCCTAGGTAAAGCTTACATGAGGGCCTTTCGCACCGCAGGAACCTTTTCATAGTACCAGAACTAATTGTGGAACTACCCACTTTTCGGCGTGTTCGCACCGCCGGAACTGGGTGCGATTTTAGTACCGGACTGCCTTTTTCGAGAACCAAATTAGCTCCTACTCCAGAGAAGGGTCTAACCAGCACAACTGGTACTAAACGTGACGTAAGTAGACATTGATTGGCCAAACGCGTACGAAAACGCCCTCACCCACCATGATTTAAAACTCAGTGTAAACATACTGTAAGCATGTCAACTTATTTCGCAAGTATGGAGAACAGCGATAGATGGACGGATGCTGAAGTGCAGGCACTTGTAGCAAATGTAGCACTGCCAGTTGTCGTTGGAGATTCTTAGTTCTCCTTTCCGTTCTTTCAATCACTTTACGTATACGTGGACTTTCCATGTCCATTATTGTGAAACCCGCGAGACACAACAAAAACACAGTTCCGGTCACAGCGTCCTCCATCTTCCTGTTGTTAACGTTGTTTTTCTTTTGTTTCTGTTGTTGAACGCCGCGCAGAAATGACGACGCTGTCGACCGGCTTACTTTTTAGTACACACTCTCGGTGCGAATGCAGCCCTTTAAATAGTACTGGGAAATAGTTCGCGCAAAATCGTCCCAGTACTTTAGTACCGTACATTTAGTTCTGGAACTAAAGCGGTGCGAAAGGGCCTATTGTTTATCAAGCCATTCATGAGGTATTGAACAGGCCACTGTGTTCTGCCAGCGCAATTCAGAACTTACATTTAAGAAACACCAACGAGCACTCAAAGTTTGTAGTTAAGCTATTGATGTTGTTCTGGGCTTAGAACAGTCGGGATCCAAAGAGCTCTTGAGCTATGGTTGCATTGTTACTAAATTAACTCTGTAATTCAGCTCTTTTGCACTGCAGGCAGCCACCTTCAATAAATCTCTCAGCAAAACCCACGATGCCTTCTATTTCCATCTTCTCGCTACCCTTTTCTGAACAAATCTAGTTAATTTGCTGAATAATTCAAAGATGTTTGGAAGCAGTTTTTTGTGAAAGGACAGTAATTATTTGAGCACTTGCAGCAAGTGCGGTGTCGAAAACGACAGGGAGTAGCATTCACTGCCAGCTGGTGTAGCTGAGCCATTTTAGACTGTTTTATCCAACTGGTTCACCTCTCAGCATGACTTGAACCCTTACACAGCTCCCCGTTCAGCCCCGCAGCACAGGGGGCCGCCCAGCTACGATTAATAGGAGTGTATTGAGCAACACAAGCAGTAGAGAAAGGCCAACGATTGGGTTTGGATTCCCCAACCTTTTAAGAGGTCAAACACCATTCTCTCCACTTAATTACTTACCGTTAGAGGCGGTGAAATCAATGGCCACAGTGAAATTGATCTGGGTCCTGGGAAAAGAAGCATAAATGAGAAAACAAAAGAGTAAGCAAAAATGCTCTCTGCAGTGATTTGGTAGCTTGCATAGAGATAGGTCTGTGTGGGAACATGCTAACACACACGCACACATAAGCATGAAGACGAACATGGCTAAATTATGGCTAATGTGTGTAGTCAGCCCCAGCTGCATGGTTTAATTGGGATAAACAGGAAGAGCCATTACTTTGAGCTCATATTACTAGTTGTACTGGACTCAAACAGCAGGGAAGTGCAGCCTCCGCAGGTCCATCTGCATCCCTGCCTTTAGCGCATCCCTTCACACAGCGTTTCCTACTGCTCTGGTTTCCCATCAGCCACAAAACCACATTGTGCAGCATGTTAGCGATGCCTACTAAATGAGTCCCACAGGCACCTTCAAGGATTACTTGCTTTCTAGCAGAAGTTTAACTTTGAGTGATGCTAATTAGACGAGGCTAATATTTTAGACTTTAAAGGTACTGTATAATTTAATAAATACACGTCCAACTGACAAGACAGATGTTATTATTGCCAAATCTGTTTTATAAAAGTACCATATTCTAAATTAACATACCACAACATTAGCATAACACAGATACACATAAAGCAAAGCAATTCAAATGATGGAACACTTAAAAAAGAAATAAGAAGAATTAAATTTTTATGACAAAAACATGTCGCAGACAGCAAAAGAGAGCATTCAACTCCCCTCCCCAAAATGTCAAACACAGCATCCCATTAGTGATTCAGTGGGTTACAAGATAAAAAAAAATAAAGAGAGAAAAAAATTGATAAAACCATAATAAAAGCAGAGAAAATTACATTAACCTTTAGAATCCCATGCTAATACATGACTCATGCCCCTGTGTAGCTCAGAGAGTAATTATCCTCTTTATTAATTCATTAAAAGCCATTTACTCTCGGGTCCCAGCGTATGCATCTTGGCATCAAAAAACAATTCTCTAATTTTGGGAAACTAGGTGACCGAAGCTGTGGAAAATAAGACCTTCTAAGCTACCCTGGATTATTACTGTTTAATTATACATTTATGAGGAGGAAAATGAAACTGAGCAATATTCTTTTTGGTTTTCTCTTGTCTGTTCATGAATGTGCCAATCCAAATTAGAGCAAATCCTGAACTACTTTCAGCAGTGCTGTTGTTCTGCCAGCAGTTTCAGCCTGTGGCACTAGGGCATTTCCACAGCCCAGAAATGTAATAGGCTGTAAAAAGGATGCCCTGCATTAGGGGTTAGTACAGTACAACAGACATCTCCTGGGATGGGGTAAACAGAAGGACAAGAGGAATCGATTTCTGGAGACATGCATGTCACTATGTGTCTCCCTCTCATTTGTCAGCTGCAGTGCTCTCTGCAGTGCTGTGGGAGGCAGGGAAGCCCTGCATAGTGATAGAAACCCCACCTGTATCTAACGGAATGGAATGGACAGCACAGCACAGATAATGCTGTTTTTATGAAGCATGATCCATTATGATCCATTATGACCCAGTGACATCATTAATGGCTTGCACAAATGCAGTCACACAAATGTAATGCAACTTTTTGTAGCATAGTCGCCTTGGGCCCCCCAACAGTCAGGGGTCCACAGAATTGTCACCATTGCTAGCGACGGCCCTGTCTGTTCTATATATTGAAATCATTAAAATGCCACCACATGCAGTCACATATGTGCAGCAATGTGACATGTTGATCACATTTCAAATTCACCTCTTCTTCTTTGACTTTTTTCTGCACAATAGACTCTCTTACCCTGGCCAGCACAATCTCATCTGCCTTAATAGAAATGTCAAAACCGGTCCTGCGTGGGATGCACAGGCTGGCCGGAGACTCGGAGCACATTATAACAGGTTATCTGCCACTCAGCCATGAGTAGTTCCATGCAGTTAAAGGTCAGCGCTTAATCAGGTGCACACACTCACAGCAATGAATGCGAAGCTCAGTATAGCAGTTCTTCATTGGCAAGGGCCAAAAGATCTTCAACTATCTCATGATTATTATGTTACCGGGTTTTTTTTATAGCAAAAATGAAAAAAGAATCTTAAGAATATGACATTCTAAACAAGATACATTTACATGAGAAGCACATCTGCATGAGATTTTGAGGCTAGTTTACAAAAATACAACTTAAATGCATTTGTCTTAACTCACTGGCAAATAGTTTTCTCTTGTTTTAAGCTTCGGTTTTAAATTGGTACTTTTATTCAGCGATGATACATCAAATTAATCAAAAATGACACTTAGATACTTATAATGTTACAAAAGACTTCTGTCACTAAATGCTGTTATTTTACCTTTCTATTCATGAAAGACTAATATTCTGCGTTTCTTCACAGGAAACAATTATAAAACATTTAAAACACAAAAACTGAATGATAATAATGTTTCACAATGTGTCGGTTTTTACAGTATTTTTGACCAATAGTGAATAGTAGTGTATATAATTTTTAATAATGCATTTTTGTAATGCATCTGTTTAATAATGCATCTGTTGTTTTGTTTTTGGGGTTTGCAGAATATGTTATCTGAGCCGTACTTGATTTCTCTCAGTAAACATAGCGCTGTGTGGTCATTTCATCAAGCTTTGGCGAGGTTTTAGATTTGATTGGCTCTCCTCGTGGCTGATCTAATACCAAACTGGAGCAGCTCGAGTGTGATGTGCTCCAATTCTCTCCGTCTTCTAGCCATCATCTCTATTGCTGTTCCCAACTCAGTCACTTAGAGAGTAATATTTGTCAATAATGCAGAGGGTTCTTCTTCTAAGTGGCAATTTCCTGTTTTCATTTAGACGAGGACTTAATCAATTTATGGTCTGTCAGACCACTAAGCAATCCCACATGCTGCGTGCGCTCTGAAACGCAATGCTGCAGCTCCATGAATACACATGCGCACACAAACGCGCCCACGCACACTGTTGATTTCCACATTTCATTGTGTTGTCTCCATGTGAGCATGAACCTGCGGGCCGTCTCCTGATGTTTACACAACCCAATGGCAGTAAACCCTCTAACCCTATCAGGGCTGCCCGTGCTGGAGCAGTCAGCCGAAACTGACAGGGATTCACCTAAATGTCACTTTGCATTAGGCTCAAAACTTCCGCCCCAGGCGCTCGTATCAGTGATCGTGGTATTATGATATGTGGAGCGTGGTATTCCCCGTCTTGTTCCTAGGTGAGTCAACCAAGAATAGGCATATTCACATCTCTACAGGTAGATCATAATCACTCATCTGATGCTTGCACCGCAACACACCCTGCCTAAATAATGTCACATTATGTATACAGTCAAATTCAAAATGCCTGTCTGTAGCTATTATGCACATGCTATATGTGATGGAACAGAAGTTATGCTGAAATTGGTCTATTGCTGAAACACTTTCTTTGAGGGCAAAAGTTGAAAAAGGGTGAGAATTTTGGCTGTGTGAAATGATAACATAGCTACTGCTTAGAAAAACCCACTGCAATCTCAAACATATTCATCACACAATCTCCAAGGTCGAGAGCTATATCTATAAATCTGATTTTGATGGAACGTGTGACATTCAGTCAAAAAGCCTTGGAGAGCTTCAAGCTGATGGATGCAAAGAGATGACTGTCCTTTTTGTAAAATGCCAGATAGTTTAAGAGAACAGCCAATCACTGCATACTCAAGTGTAGTGATAACAGCTCTGATTGTCAGATCATCAAACCCTTCAGATGTTCCTTTCTAAGATCATGTTTATCCCCACACCACAAAACAAGGGTAAGAGGGTCGTGTTGATCTTTGGATCTTGTTGAATTTTTAATGTTAAATTTCAAGCATTAAATGGTTGTGAATGTAAATGGAGGGTTAACACATAATGGCAATTATCTATTTTTTTTAAACATACATCAGGACATCATATTTACATTATACATTAAATAAAATTATGTATTAATAACGAATTCATTAACTCTTTCCCCGCCAGTGTTGACAGCCACAACCAGCATTTGATTTTTTATAATTTTCACAAAATGTTCATGGCCTCCAGAATATTTTGTTGTATGAGTATCTGAACATGCAATATGTCAAAAGTAAGAACAGAGTCTCTGCCTTTAAACAAACAAACAAAAAAACTTTATTCTAGCTTCATACAGTTTTTTTTAATCACCACTTGAAATGAGAAAAATCATATTTTTGTCAGACTACATCTTTAGATCAGATTCAGATTCATGATCAAAACATACTGTAGATGGAGTCGATCACTTCCATCAACACCCCCAAAGATTGCACAGTCCAAAACCATTCCGGGATCGAGTAAGGCAGAGGTTTGATTTATTTTGGGGTTTAATGTTTTGATGAGCAACAGTATTTGCAGATGGCATTGCATTACTAGTATTCGCGTTTCTGCTTCTGCTTCTCGACGCTTTGATCTGGATATTCGTACTCTTCAGAAGATGCGTAATAGCTCCTCCTACGTTTTAACAGTCCGTGCCATGGTAAGGGGAGAGAGTACACTTCTGTGCCTAATAAAGTGTGCCTACATGTCCTGAAAAAGGATCCAAAACATTTAGAGCAAATCTTTGCAGTATAGATCATATCCCCACCTTTCATGTAAGTGAATGGGACCAACTAAATAATCAAATTACATTGTTACAAAGATGGTTCCCATCGTTTTAGGTAGTTCTTATCATGCTGATGTATGTTGAAGTGTTTGTTTTTCTAATAAGTTTGCTTTTAGTTAGTTCTTTGATGCTATAAAAAGGGGTGTGGCATCATTATTGTGAGCTTTTGATTGGGTTCTGCGGGAGTTTGGGCAGGAATTTGATACGGTGGCTCCATCTCATGATCACTACTGCGCTGGCCCGGGTTCCTGATGACGCCATTTGCGCAAGATAACAGCGGCCATTAAATTAATACAATTATTAAAGTTAATTTTGGTTAACTGAAATAAAGCTGAAATAAAACATATTTTGCCTTGGCAATTCAAATGAAATCAATTCAATCGATCTACTACAATGAGCTCAAACTAAAACTAAATGAAATTAAGTCGTTAATCAGGTATTAAACTAAGAAAGTACAAAAGACCTAAAATTCTAAAACTTAACACTAGAATTAACTCTTCCCCGCCAGCATTTTTGAAAAAAGTTGCCAGCCACCACGCGGATTTTGATGATTTCATTCCACTTGCTGGCCAGTATATTTTGCTGTATGAATATTTGAATATGCAATACACCAAAATACAGAACAGAGCCTCTACTTTTAAACAAAAAAATAAATCTGTTTTATTCTAGCTTAAAGCAACACTTGAATACAGGTAGGCTTCATAAAAATCCATAATTTTGAGCAAAAAGGTGAGAAAAACAAATTTTTATCAAAAACTACATCTGAATAATATTCAGTACGATTATCAAATCATAAATCCAGTAAATCGCTTCCATCAAAACCTCCAAAGCTTGCACAGACATATACCACTTCCTGGATCAACATTTCACTCTGTAACATTATGCCGTTTTCATTTATATGCTGTCTATTGCTGATGATCGCATTATTTTTCATATGCATCTGTTTACATAAGAGATCGCTCGTTTCTCCGTCCTGTTCATGTGTGTTTTTGTTCGGGAGGTTTTTTACTCGTTCAGAAGATGCGTAATAGTGACCCAGAGTGAAAAAAAAATACTCGAAAACTCGTCTTTGGCTGGGAAGCGTTTTCTTCTAAAAGACGAAATAACTCGTCAATGGCGGGGAAAGAGTTCAAATGCAAATTTTCATTCAAAATGCTATATCCTATAATAGAATATAAATAATACTAAAATAACACTGAAGTGATTTTACACAGCTTTTAACAGTTGTGTGTAATTGAAAAGTCTTTTCAGCCACCCTGCTATTGTCAGAGCATCAATGCATGCATAATGCGTGTGATTCACAGCACCTGTGCAAGAGCGTTTGTCTCTCTACTCACCCTCCTTTGATGTAATCGAGGAAAGTCGACTCTGATTCCACTGAGAACGACAGCAGTGTCACCTGCATCAAAAACAGATCAAAAGAGACAACTGAATCTACAACAAAACAACAAGAGAAAAATATGATGCCACATGATGCGATTCAGTCATGTTAGAAATTGTCCTAATACAACTTGTTTCAGATGAGGCAGTGAATGATGCGAGAGAAGTGTCGGACCCTCTGGGAAGCGATGCTCTCAGACTGATTTCGTAATATAGAGCAATAAGGCAACTTTGGCACAGCCATCAATCAAAGCATGATGCTCATATCAGATTATCTCTGAGGTGCTACAAATTCCTGCTTTCTTATTCACTTCATGATCCTCTAGATACCACACTACCGTTCTCTACACACAACACACACAACACACACACAACACACAACAGATTTCAGTGTGGCATGACATTGGTTTAATCGTGCGTGTCTTGGCTGGGCTATTGCCACCATTTTAAAGTCGCTTCCAATATTGTTGATACAAGAGCCACACGCCACAAGTGCTTAAACAGATGCTTTAGAAGGACCCTTCAAAGGAAAACAGCGTCTCCATGCAGCTACGAAGCAAACCTCTCTCTTGTTTTTACCACTTGTTTTAATTAGCATGGGTGTAAAAGGGATACTCATTAATGCGGGAACACATTTGAAAGCTACTGTGCATGTCGTTCCCTTTCCCATCACATAATTGAACTGAGGAAATGGCTGTAATTAAAGGCTTTGTCTGTGTGCGCATACTGTACATGCATGTTTGAGCGTATGCTCTGATATACATGTGCATACACGCTCACAGTGGTGAAATTTGTTTCATAAGTTAATCTCTGAGCCAGCACTCACCGTGCCAGAATTGACATATTTCTTCTTCTTCATCTTCTTCTTTGGATTCACCACCTAAGAGCCATTGGAAAACAAATCAGAAATCAAAATAAGTTCAGACAGATGAGATTGGGCAGAAGTGGAATTTAGATTCATTAAACAGATAACAAACAGCCTTTCCTCTCACAGGATAGTGCCTCAAAAACAAATCAATTATATTTCCTTGGAAAATGCCACCACCTGCGGAAGATGTGGGAAACGCTGAAAATGAAAGTCTTGCTCTGAGTTAAATGTGATTTCACATTGAATTCTCCACTTCTCAGCTCTAAAATGTATCACATTTTTTAAAGAAAATATCAGTGGTATTTGGATATTTTGGAATATTTTAGATCCGACTGCACCAACCTAAAAACTTGCACTAAGAACAGTTCACCCAACAATTAAATATATCAATTTTTGTCATTCAAGATATTTTGGGAAAAAACTGTCTTAGTGTACCGTTGCTTGGACCTCAATGAATTACACTATTATGACAAAAAACACAACACACACACACCCAACAAAATAGATATATGAACAAATGGACCCTGGGCCCAAAAAACAGGATAAAGGGGTCAATTTTATGAAATTGAGGTTTATGCATTATCTGAAAGCTGAATAAATAAGCTTTCCATTGCTGTATGGTTTGTTAGGATAGGACAATATTCTGCTGAGATACATCTATTTGAATATCTGGAATCTGAGGTTGCAAAAAAATCTAAATACTGTTTTAAAGCTTCTTTAAAGCTGTCCAAATGAAGTCCTAAGCAATGCATAATACTTAGCAAAAATTAAGTTTTGATATATTTAAAGCTAGGAAAATTACAAAATATCTTCATGGAACATAATCTTTACTATCCTAATGATTTTTGGCATAAAAAAAAAAAACCATAATTTTGACAAATACAATGTTTTTTTGGCTATTGCTACAAATATACCTGTGATACTTATGACTGGTTTTGTGGTCCAAGTTCACAAATGGTGCAACCAAATAAAAAACATGAAAAGTGATCTATAATATAATATGAAATATAATACAAATTGGGAGTTATATAACACTTTTGTCGGTAGCATGAGTTTTCAGTGTTGCTTGCCTTCTTAACTTTAGGTGGTTCTTTCATTTCCGAACTATGTAAGCAATGATTCTTAACTATATATTACATCCCACATATATTTTGATAAGAAACATGAAGAAATTAAGGATATCCATTGTATTGACGAATTGGAGCAGAGGAGATGGGTTTGGTCTAGATTATTATCTCTAGAAGAAGGAATGAAAGAGAGCGAGAGAGGCAGAGCGAGAAGGAATAATGATTCTGAAAAGCACACAAATGAAAGTAGAACCATCCAGGTGACCTCTTAGCTGTAAGGGGTGAAGTACAGAAGAAAGGAATGGCAACCCCTGGTCGTCCTCCATTCATCTCCAAACACTAAGTAATCAATAGCTCAAATAGACTCTTTGTGCTCAGATGGATGCAAGAACCTGGACACGAAAAGAGTTTTTGAACATGTTCACTGTAGACTCATGACCCATCACCCCTTCAGGTTCACAAAAACCTGAGAGGTGAGATTACAGAGTGGAAATTTATAAAATGTAAATCTAAAGACGTATAAAAAGGTCATGTGTTGTAATAAAAAATTTTATTACACTGTAATAACTGCTTTATTACACTGTAATTACATAATTTCCTACAAGTGCTCCAGGGAAAACAACCTTTTATGTTCAGTAATATCTCTACCCTAAATAATACACCAGAACTCATTCCAAGGACAATAAACCAACTTGATGCTTTTGCTTAAGCCTCAACCGCTACCTCCCAAAGAGACACTATGTTTTATCAGCCCTGATTGCACAGCTCCCAACAACATTTTCACAGGCCTCCTGAATCACAGCTTCATCTGCCATGGGGTATTTTATAATATGTTGGTGATGTGTTGGCATCAACACATTAGAAGATAGGAGTGCTGGGAATGCTTGCGGTATTAGACACCATCCTTTGGAGAGGAGATGGTAAATTACTGTAATAATTCAGAATCCCAGGAACACTCTTATAGTAATCCCCATTTGCATGCTTCCCAAGGGCTTTGATGACTGTACTGTCCAAGCAATTTCCAGAGAAAAACAAAGAGGGGACTTTTAGATACCTGCGACATTGAATGTGAATGGGGGTGGCTAGAGAAGGAGTGTGAAATATCCATAAAAAGAATCTTATTTTAGAGTTAGAAACTAAAAAAACAACAACATAGAACATTTGTTACTGTGTCTCCCAGATTGAGGAATCAGTTTTAAATTGAGAATGAAAATATTTGAGGGTATAGAGAGAAGACCACCGGCTTTCATGGGTGATTTATGTGTCAGCTGAAAAATTAAAAGCATCCGTACAGCTTGGAATATTTGACTTGCTACATCATTTTGAGTAGTTTTTAACTAGTAAAACATTTTGAATTGTATGCACTGAATAAAAAAAGGAAGGTCTGCTTTCTAATGATACAATTATTATCTTTCTAACAAAGTTTTCGATATATAATCCATTGGCCCCTAATGTTAATATATTGTGTGGTCGACATCTCACCTCATATATGTTGAACTGGCTCTGACCTCGGGCTAACTCTCTGTAGCTGGTGGTGAATTCACCGATGAAATCATGGCTAAAAACATAAGAAGATTCACAGATTCACCACAGTGAAATATCCCTTCAACTCTTCCTTTTTTATCACATCAAAAGTCATTTGTCAGCTTACCTGCCATCACGATCCCAGTCATACACTTCCACTTTGATTGTTCTGGAAAACAGAAAAGGCCCAGGCATGTTTGACAAATCAATAAACTCGGAGGGGGAATTCACTAGGAATTTGCATGCAATGTCTACATTGTTTTAGCACCTTATTTACAAAAGGCAGGGCTGTACGTTAACTTTTTTTTCACATAGCACTGGTGCTACAGAGGTTGAAAGTTTTGTAGCACAGGCCAAAAAAGTTGTAGCACAAGTATAAAACATCTGTTATCATGTCTGAAAACAAACACAAAAGTAATGGAGTTCATCACTTAAAAAGGCACTGATGTTCCATACAGAGCACAAAAAAATACAAACCATCACAAAAATTGTTTTTAGACAGTTTTTTTTTTCTTTATTTGCTAAAAATGGAAGAGCGCGGAAACATAACACCTCCTACATCTCAACAAAATATAAAATAAAAAAGAAGGGCAGACATTTAGGCCAAAGTGGGCAAAGATAAAAATCTTTGCCATTATTTTATCTTTGTTATTAGAAAATAAGAACAAAGATATACATTACAATTACACATAATATACAAATAAAACAAACAGTGCTTCATTTTCAGGTACAATAGCAGTAAAACATTCAAGAAAATGAACAAATATTAAAATAAAATACTATATACACTATATACATCAATTATACTTTTTTAAAAGCAACTAACTGATAAGTTCATCAGTCAAGAGCAGTGAACAGATTTTTTCTGTGTTTTGTTGTTTTACTAACATTAAAGAATAGTTCACCAAAAATGAAAACTCTGTCATCTGTCTTTCAATTCTGTCATAGTGTTTCATTTTTATACCACCATTTACTCAAGTTGTTTTAAACCTGAATTAGTTTATTTCGTCTCTTGAACATAAAAGTTATTTTTAAAGAATGTGGGAAACCAACCAGTTGCTGGTTACTTCCATGGTATTTTTTTCCTACTGTAAAAGTCAGTGGGGACCAGATACTGTTTGGTTACCCATATTTTTCAAAATATCTTCTTTTGAGTTCAGCACAAGAACTAAATTAATACAGGTTTGGGACAAAATTTGAGTGAGTAAATAATGACAGAAATTTAATTTTTTGGGGGTTGTGAACTATCTTTTTAATGACAGTCAGCAGCATGTTTAGTAGCTACTGTCCCTTTAAGAGCTTCATGCGTTTCTCTCTCAACTGTTTACTTTCATTTTAGACATAACCAACTGTGTTTATATGTAAACCTTGTGTGTTTTTGACAGTATTAGGGCAAAATCATTCAGATGCGAAAGGACAACTTAAGCCAATAAGCAGGTGCGTTGTGAACCGGCTCTCAGTGTGAGCGCGCTTCATGAGTACGCGCTCAGAAAAAGCGCATGTAGAACAGCACGTGAATTAAATGTTTAAGCGGTATTGCTTTAAAACAGATGCAGATAATGTAGTTTTGTGATTGCGCATATGTGCAGTGTCCCGTGAGAGTAACTACCGCGGAGCTAACACTGATGTGAATGCATGTGGCTTATGGCGTTGTACATTATATTGAGACGGAGGGAGGCACCAGAACTGCAGCTGATAGAATAAGGCACTGTAGCACGATACTACGATATTTATTCAAAAGCAGATCGTGGAGACATTTAATCGTCCACGATCAAAAATTGTCAAATCGCACACCCATAACTACCAAGTATAATCAATCTCACACACACAAACAAGCACAACGAAACCACTTCACACTATTAAGCGGCTTTGTTATGAACATGCAAAACTGTATCGCACGCGTGCTACAGTGGTAAATTTATTCATCGCACAGACCAGTTATTTCGTAGCACGTGCATATATGTCGCACTGTACAGCCCTGAGAGGAATTATGAAAATTAGATAATGGTGCCAACATTGTCAAACATTGAAAGCTGAACTGAATTTAAACATCACAATTTCTGTGCATCTCTGTGATTTGTAGCTTACCTCCACCAGCCACCTGAATCAGCTTTATTAAAATGCTTAAAGTGCATTGAATTCACTGTGTATTTGCCCAGTGATAATGCTCTTCTCCATTACTTAATAAATTACTGCAGCCATGATCAAAGGAAAATATAGTACAAGAATATGCTTCTTCTTCTTCTTTTTAAAAAAAATACAACTCAGTTTACCACTTGCTTTTCATGCAGGAATCGTGCAACATTAATTGCATCAGGAAAATAGTGGTGGGTTTCTTACTTACTGTATGATGAGCTTAATTTACATTAAATTTACATATAAATTATAACAGAGATTAGTTTAGCATGCATACAGGGTGATGATGCATCACACAACATATGGAAAATAAATAAATGGATACATTTGTGAATGTTATAGCTAAAAAAAAATCAATCAATAAATAAAAAAATCAAATCCTATGTCATTTATATCTTCTAAAATAGTTAGAATGAATTGCATCAAATAACATAATCCTGTGATTAAAATTGTATTAATTTAATTCAAACTAATTAACAAAAAAAAATCGAAATCCAGCATAATATAAATTCACAAATTGGTAGAATCTACAGATGAGAAAGGATCATTTAAGCTCAAAACTTTTGGAATAAATATCATATGATGTAAAAAATGTTGATTAAAAGTTAAAAGGGGTCATTGTAACATATTTAACACGTGTGTGACAAGTGACAAAATCAGTCTGTTCCAGGAAAATAGTAAAGATTATATTGTGCTGATTTAGGGGGATTCCACAGCTAATCAATTTAGAACCCTGTGCAAGACTTGGACTGAACTTCTTTCACCATGCTTTGATTGGTCTCTTGCTGCTAAGGCCTAAATTGAGTCATCAGTCACAGTTAAACAAAAGCAGCGCAGGTTGATGAATGCATCCTGTGGCAGGTGTTTTCTCAACGGCTTACATCAACAAGATTTGCTGAAAAAATAAAGCTAGCTACTGGCCATATTAATGAGGATAAAACACAGTCTCTTAAAGCTTGCTCATTAGCACAACTGAGAGGCATTACAGAAAACTCTATAGACCGGCAAAAAAATCTGTTCCTGTTTACTTCCTGTCTGCAAACAGTCCAGAACTCCCACGCAAATCATTACAGCCGTTTATGGAGAAAGTGAATAATTCTTATGATTACACTGAGTCAGTGCCCAGAGGGCACAGTGATTCTGGAATAAAAGCACAAATGAATGTCATGGGGTGGCTCACTCAGTTCTGCTGAGTCGTCTTGATGTTTACTTTGGGGTAAACAAACAAGTGGGCTAATATGTCCCTTGGTATCCGTAAATTCGAAAAAGCATGCCGTGAGCAGTTAATATCTTTCATGTTTTTCCAAACCTGCAAGACTTTTGTTTCTTTTGTTGAACACAGAGTCCAATGGTGCTTTGGACCCCACTGACTTTCATTGTACACTCTCAGAAAAGGTACAAAAGCTGTCACTGGGGTGGTACGTTTTCCTTTGCAGGGAAGTTACTTTTAAAAGTAATGCATTAAAGAATAAAGAAAAGAAAGAAAGTTATATTTTTGCACCGATAAAGGTCCTTTACAACACCAAAATGGATTAATAAACCTCAGTCGAGTAATGCCTCTGCCCTCCTGCACCTCCCTCCCATTCTCTCACACAGGACAGAGAGCTGTCAGTGAATAAATTGGAAGAATTAAAGTAACTGCATTATCTTATTTGAAAAAGCCACTCCGATATGCTCCTTGCAATTTAAAAAGTAATGTTTTACTTTACTAGTTACTTGAAAAAGTATTATCCCCCCCCAACGTTGCACCTTTGTATCTTATTTACCATAAATATTTATTGTATATACCATATTAATATATTAAAGGTGCATATTAGTACCTAAATTGCACATATTTGTAACTTTTTAAATGCTACAAACGAACGCAATATATCAGAAAATCTCCTGTAGTCAAGGAAGCAACAAAAACACGCTTCCTCCGTGAAATTGTGGGCGGTAGCGTCCATTGACGTTCGTTATATTCAAAGTAGTGAGTCAGCACCTCTCTGAGTATCTGTCACCTGGGCGTCATGTTCCCTGACAGTAAGAGAGAGCAGCCGCCAAGACGGCTCCCTAGGCAGCTGTCTATCAAGCCTCACAACGGAGGAGAAAAAAATAGATTGTGCTCTGAGCCCAAACAGCGAGGATAGGAGGTGGGGAAGAAGCTGTGCAGAAGACATTAAAGGCTGAAGGTACAATCCAGAGCTGTTTTTAATTCCCATGCACTGACCTCAAACCAAAACGTTGAGCCGAGCTACTCATCGCTTCGAGCGTTGCGTGGGATTGGAAAGCCACATTGGATGTCAACAGCAGTGTTTATTGCAAAACTGTGAAAGTCTCTTCATAAAACATTCATATATATATTTGAGCTGCATTTTCAAACTCTGCTTGACAGTTGTCATTTTCGAGTGAAAATTTGATTCCTCTGGAAATATCGAAAAACTTTAGCCTAAGGTTTTCATAGATAAAACAAGGCATATATCATCCCCAAGGTTTATTCTTAGTCTAAAGTAGAACATCTGTGATTCATTTCATTACCGTCTCAAATTAACTGAGATCAAAATAAAACCATGGAGACGTGTGGGGGATGTTTCGTATCTACTCTTTTGAAGCTTGGAATAGAATGGATGCACGCTGACATTTTTTTTAATGGGCTCTGGAGCTATAATTTGTTACCGTCTACATAAATGGCATGGGTGATGTATTGACGTCGTCCTCTCTGGGAACTTCATTCACACAGATCAGCACTGTTCCCCAGGAGACAACCGCCTGTGGTGGCACTGCAACATCATGTAATTTTTGTCCCATATATATTCACTGTCCTGGTTTATTTCCCCACTGTTAATGCTCTTTCATGATGTGTATGGCCTGTCAAAGATACGGCCGTGCCTGATAGGTGGAGTGCCAGGGCTCTGCAGTATGATGAGCCAGAGAAGACAGCTGGATACAGAAAGAGATGTGCTGAAAGCATTTTTATATTTATAAATGAAGCACAGAGTTAAAGTTCACACAAAAATGAAAATGCTGTCATCATTCACTGTCCCTACCGGTGAATACTATGTATAAGACAACACTACGTTGGACCAAAACCTTTGAAGATACTTTGCAATATCTTCAAAAACCCAACAGAATTTTTTCCATTGGCTTTTGGATTATTGCAGAAAATAAACTATTTGGCCAACAACAGGTCACGATTCTTAGATGTTTTGTTCATTATGATAATCTTCACAAATGAACACAAGGGTAAATGGCTATATAAATGAACTAGACCAAAGTCATATGACTTCAAGGCCACTAACCTTTCAGTCTTTATTAAAAAACATATTTTCTGAATGTTTTAGTTAAGTTGACTAGTGAGTAGATGAGAATATGGTCAACTTACGTTGCCCGATATAACTTGGGGTGACCATACATTCTCTTTTTGCAGGACACATCCTGACCAGTATTTCTATGTTGCCTAAAATATCAAGGTTTTGGCTTTGTTTCAGCTGCACAGACCAATTGGTGTTTGCATACAATGCATACAATGCCTGCATGTTATTGGTCAAACTACTTTTCAGTCATTCGCTTCAGCAAGTAAGTAACAAACAGGAAACACAACCCCCCCTGGATATTTAATGCAATATAGAAATCCTGGCCAGGATGTGTTCAGGAAAAAGGGCACGTATGGTCACCCTAGATATAACCACTTGTTAGCAACCAAGATTGCCATGTCTGTGTAACAAAACCAGCCCAATTCCTACTCAAAAGTAGCCCACTCACAACCAAAACAAGCCCAATCATGTTCAGTGTAGACAGCATCACTGATTATAATGAGTTCTCGTGTCTGGTGTAGACACGTGTGGACTCTTAGCTTCAGCTGCGTTCATCGTGAAACTTGCTAATTAGCAAATTTTTAGGAAAGGCGATTTGCAAAGATTCTCTTCTGGAGGTGAAGCTGAAGGTGAACAACTTTTTTAGCAAAAACTGCTTTGTGGTGACTTGTTTACAAAGCAGCCTGTTGTAAAATG
The DNA here is from genome assembly GCA_018155175.1 of Sinocyclocheilus anophthalmus. Classification (NCBI taxonomy): domain Eukaryota; kingdom Metazoa; phylum Chordata; class Actinopteri; order Cypriniformes; family Cyprinidae; genus Sinocyclocheilus; species Sinocyclocheilus anophthalmus. Next base: position 73,393 of record JADLZN010001333.1, on the reverse strand, counting down.
AATCGCACAAACAAAATGCATTTAGGTAGATCGAACACCGCGCTTTGCGAGGAGTCCTGCCACAACATCCTTTAACAAATGATAAGCACACTACTATATCATGATTTTATTTTCTGTTAGATTAGTGTTCATTACAAAATAGTGGGGGACAGATTATATTATGACGGTTCATCATTGTAAAATAGACATTTGATATAGTGCGCAATGAAGCAGGAAATTCAATTTCAAGCCCAGAATCGGTGACCCTTGCTCTGGAAAGTGATATTATTTGTGGGCGTTTAAAAACAAAAAAAAAATAAGGAGTGGGTGGATTTTATCATTATAGGGTGGTTGTGTAAACACACTGACAACACACATTTCAGTTCAAACAACTACAGTGCACAGGTGAATTTTTGCATCAAATTGCCCGTTAATAAAGCACAAAGTTATTATTTACTTATGTGTAGAAAAATATATATGACTTGTTTTAACCACAGACCTTATCTGAGGTATTTGACCAAAAACAAAACATTGACTTTGGGATGATGGAACCTGAAGTGTCATTTCCAGGTTTTGACCAACAAAAATACAACAATGCTGCAGCACACTATTCTGATTTTTATTCTTCAGTGAAGAATCCCTTTGAGTTGCAGCTCACTATTTTTTTAAGTGGCAGAAAATGGAATTTCAAAAATAATGACTGTTAGAAACATCTTTCCATTGCTAATGGTTGAACAAACAGGTAGTCGCACCCCAAATCTTTACCACTGACCATTTTTGAAGACATCTGACTCTCATTTGTGAATAAAGGCACAATGAAATTTAGTCAAAATGCCTCACTTCCTGATTTGGTGTGGCATGTTTGCACAGTTCAGCACCGTACTGCAGCATGGTGCCAGTCATGAAAGAATAAGCCGCTAGAGCACACGCAGGCAAGAACGTAATTTTTTGTCAAGCAGTTTTGGTTCCCCAAGCTGATTGGTCGAGACAGGGTGGTAACCCTGCCTGTGTCAAATGTGTGAGGAGTGGGCAGAGCATGTACTACTGTTGCTACTCAGGCACGTCACACTAAGTCCTATGTTATCTCTACAGTATCTCTCTTTTTAAACTGATGTATAATAAATGTATAATGCTTATAGCATTCTCGAGCAAATAGGGTCAAGTTCAACAGTTCCTCTGTGGTAACCATGGAGACGATCTGCTGGCATCTCTAAAACAGCTTTGTAAAAGCAGTTATTAAGATCTTATTTAACACACTGTACATATTTTAGTTATATTATTCATCATTATATCTGATGTTCAGTCATCTTTGTATGGAAACACTATTGAACAAGCTTTTAAAAGGCAAAACTTCGTTGGCCTATTCTTCACATCACACTTGTGTGTGGTCTTGTATGTCAAATGTGCAACACTTAGTCATAGATGAAGATGACTTTAGTTTATTGTTAACTGAAACATGGATTAAGCGGGATAATCATCGACTTGCCATGCATTAAAGGATTTTAAATGCACTTCGCTGAGGCTGGTTCTTTGCCTCCACGTCATGCATTTAAAATCCTTTAATGCACGGCAAGCCATTGATTATCCCTTACAAATATATTAGATCATTAAAATAAAGTTGAAAATATATATAAATATTAGTGGCAGATTAAAAAATAGAAATCTTGCCTTGGAAAATAACTTAAATAACTGAAACAAACAAATTAAAGTTGAATAGAAATATACAAAAACGAATAAAAATAACAAAAGCACATAGCAAAAATACCAAAACTTAAACTAAAATTAAATTCAAAACTGAAAATAAAATGTATTTCAAAATATTATAATACATAGTAGTTTATAAATAATACTAAAATAACTACAATAAGCAAGATGTATTTTTACTGTTACCCCTGAAACGAAATGTAACTGCAAAAAAATGACGTTTTCAAAAAAAAAAACATACATCTTACATACAGTGGGTATATTGGCGTTTCTTACACTATAGCAAATCTTAGCAAGAAATACATTTTAGCTTTGCATCTCCAAACCTTTGAGCCTAGCGGACTCGAACGCAAGTACTCTGGCATTGCAAGTGAATGCTGGTACCGGTGAGCACCGAGCAAGTTACAACAAGCAGGAAATCACATCAAAATGTTTACTTTATATATCATGTACGAATGGTAGTAGTTCATATGTGTGTAGAGTTTTTAACTGCCACTAACATTATTTCAACGATAAACTGCAATGACTTGTAATAGTATGTAGGTAGAAGGGCATTGTTTTTTCCAATGGGCCCTAACGTTGACCATGTCGCATATTTCATTATCAAGCTCTTCTTCTGCTGTCTCCTTGGTAACCAACTACACTTATCTTTGGAAAAAAAAGATAGATAGATAGATAGATAGATAGATAGATAGATAGATAGATAGATAGATAGATAGATAGTATATAATGATCGATAGATAGACTGTTTTTGACAAAACAACTTGAGGTCACTCTTATACGTCCAATAATAAGATTTTTTTTATTGACTCCTTTTAGGGGTGAAATTTAAAGGGTTAAGAGACCTAATGGTGTTATGTAAGAAAGCCAGTGCTGGTCTGCGTGTCTTACCTGTCATAGTCTCCATTACAGAGAGCTCTGACTGGAATGGTGAACAGCTGCCAAACAGGGTTGAGGGTGTTCTTCACCACCTCAGTTTTATGGCAGATCGTAAACCTTCGTGTTGAGAGAACAAACAGAAACACAAAGATGTGAAGGCACTGCGTATAACTTCTGAGGAAACTTGAACATGACTGACATCAGCCACCTGCTGTGTTTATTTCATGGTGGTCAAAGATGACAAACCATATGGACTACAGCATCAGTTATACACATTGCATTGTTTTTTGAGGTGTTTTTTTTAGACTTTGGAAATGACATATGGCATGTAAATAATATGGTTTCCAAAGGTATTTGAAATTGCATTGTAGTGCAATTATCAAACCATAAAAAGTAACATCCTTCCATTCTATAACAGAGATTGTTTAACATTTGATAATTAGCCCCTTCATCTGTGCCAAAGAGCATCTTTAAAACATCCTAAACCTAAACACAGCAGCACACAAACATTTTTAAAAATTAAAAATTAAAGGATTAAAATGTAAAAGATTATTATTGTGTAGGCTACATAAATGTAAAAATGCCTACATGTCATAATGTATAGTCTTTGCATGTATCAGAATTACGCGCATGAGCAGATCCGTTCCCTCACTAGAGAAGCGCTCCGTTTTTCCGCTTGCATATTCCACCATGTAAATAGCGAATCCGCCATGGCGTGAGCGCAACTGGCTCCCATTAAAAGGAATGGGAGATGAGACTCTGATTGGTTTATCGAACGTTATGCCCAAAACACACCCATACGCCTTAAGAAATAGGACCCACCCCTTAGACACGCGCCCAGCTTGCCGCCCTTTTCTTTCTTTTCCCCATCCTAAACTAGCAAAAAGTGGATCGCAATTGTGGTCATGCGCTTTAGACCATGCACTAGAGCGGTAAAAAGTGCCCACAATTGGGCCAACTACCTCACGGCTCTTGAAAATAATGAAACCACTGTCCTTAAGTAGGATGCTTTGATGGAATACTCTGGGTTGACCCAGGAATAGGAGCATTTTCCTGTTCCTCTGTACATAAGAGAGTCATTTCCAAGCCCATAATGTCCACATGACATCGAAATGTTTTGTCCATCCCATATTATGGGGTTGAGGGTGGGTGCTGGATCATGGGAGAATGGTTCCTTTTACAGTACCTATGCTTAACACACAGCGGTGGGTGTTTTAACAGCAAGGTAGACCTTCGCTGCGTCTTCTCTACTATGTCTTTGAAGACCATGAAGAGGATCGTATTTCCCAAAAAAAAATCCTTCTTGTCCCATTTTGTTAGCACAGAACTGATGGTGCACTGTCCTATAAAGGCGAGGAGAGAAAAGTTGTAGCAGTTTCAAATATTTTAAAAGTTAAAATATTTAAAATTATAATTCAAATTGACCCAAACTTTATATTTCCAGAGTATTATAATTATTATACTATTTCAGGTAAATTTGAAACCAATTAATGTATAACAAAGTACCAAAATATAGTGATTGATTGATTGATTCGTCCTTTCATTCGTGTCAGTTCGTTTGTATTGTTCGTTCGTTGCATTCAGTTTTGCCTTATTTTTTCCTAACCTGAATTTTGTAGGTTGTATATTACACTATATAACATTAATATATTATTTATAATTTTATTGCATCTATATACCAGCACATACAATTTTAACCTTTACATGGCAACCATTTTAGATAAATGCAATATAATTTAATGTGTTTTTTTTAAATAAATAACGTTTTATTTTCATATACAATGGCCACACTTTATTTTATGGTCCAGTTCTCAACTCTCAAACCATTGACTATGACTTTTGCCTCAATTAACTCCTACGCTACTGCTCATTAATAGTTATTATTGGTTTGGGTATTTGGTTGGATTAGGGATGTGAATATGGTCCATGCAAATATGTGCTTTAACAAGAATATGTGCTTTACAATACTATAACTGTCAATATGTTCGAAATAGCATAGCCCTAACAAAAATAAGCAACTAGTTAACAGTGTGAATTGGTCCCTACACTAAAGTGTTTCCATATATATACAACTTTACTGCAGTGATATTTATGGCATATGTTGAGCATATATATGACATGTATTTTGCCCAGGAAAAAATAAAAAATAAATGTATTTTGCATGACTGTGTTGAATTGACACAAACCACACAAAGTCTGCATTGATTCAGCGAGAAAATAGAACCAAACCCCTTCCTCTATTCGCTGGGAGAATGAGGCTCATTAAGCTAGATCTGTTCTGTGAGTAACACACAGAAACGAATGAAGTCCTATGAAGCTTTGGGATTTGATCTCTATTCAGTCGAAGAATGCAGGTCCTGTTTCATCTTCTGCTTCACCTGTCATTATGATTATGACCATGACTGCCATGTAGAAACACCTGGATCAGCAGTTTCATGCTATGATAATTCTGGATGCGAATCAACTCATGCTTATCATTTTTGGATTGGCCCTTGAATTGATTAAAGCACATTCGTGGCAGAAGAGGTCTACTTCAAGATATTTGAAACTTATCTATCCGGTTATTAAACTACACTTGCAAGTTTTCTGAAGGTCTGAAAGTTTTCTAAGACATTAAATAAAGACATATATTTATACAATCACTGCTAATATCTAATGCTGTTGTTTGGCAGGGCGTTTTCTTCAGAAGAACCTAGGGCAGTGGCTTCCTCCTCAAAAAAGCCTGATAGAGACATACAAAAATAAAACAATAGAAAAAATGGCATAATTACAAATCTAATTGGTTTTATAATGCTCTCTCAAAACCATATCTTTTTTTAATAATGCGGCCTCAACCTCACAAAATTTTTACAACTGGGTTTATGTGAAGAACTGGGATCACACATTTTCAGATACTTATTTGAAATAGACATTTTTTGTAACATTATAAATGTCTTTACCGTCGCTTTTGATTAATTCAATGAATCCTTTAAAATAAAATCATCAATATCTTAAAAACTTCAATCAATCAATCTTACTGACTCCAAACTTTTGAAATTTTTGGTAGTGTATATCATCCCTTTTAATCATTTCCAAGCCTGAAATAATGTTAAACCATGCACTCTAAGTGAATGGACACCCAAAAATGCTCTGATGTCTGTATAAAGTTAAACATGAGATATAATTTGTTTTGGGTAAATCTCGTGGGCAGTCTTTGGTCTCATTAATCTGTTATTTGTTCTAGAGCAAATAGTTTTGGCTGAGGGTAAAATCTCATCATGTTATATTTCATGTAACTTCAATGCTGTATAGCAGAGCACTGCCTTTGTACTTTTGACTGAATTGCCTATAGCAACTTTTATGATGCTGTTGTTGTTTATCAAATATTATTATTATTCAATAAATAGATTTATTTTAGAAAATTATTTAAAGGGTAATCACACTCGCTCAGTCCATTTCTCTCATATTACTCGACTCAATATAATATAGTGAGCTTTTAATACAGCAATACAATACGTTTTCACTGAAGTAACTCAACATTCCTTCATTACCAGTTCTAAAGTGACGTTTTGGAATTAGTACTGGAGGCTTGGGCTCAGCTGTTACACTGTCATCTTGAGATTTGAATCTGTGGCGGAAGGAAGTAGTTCACACAAAAGAGGGTTTTTAAAGACACTCCGTTGTTGGTTCTCATGTATTCACACACTTGTGCCGTCAAACTGTTGTATAAACGCAATATCACACGAGTTGCAGTGCGTTATGGCTGTATATCGGCACGCTGTGAATACCTGCCGATATACAGTGCCGATATACAGTCATATCGCACTGTTTCTTGTGTGACATTGCTCATATAAATCATATATAAATATTTTATATATAAATATGAACATAAAACATAATAGTATTGAAATAGTATAGTATTGAATATGATACTGTAGCATTAGCTTCTGAAACCCAAAAGCTGTCTAAACATCATATTAATTATAAAATTTGTGATTATACATCTATGATTTCGCACACATACACATACACATACACACACACGCACATACAACCAGAGAGAGGACACCGCCTTCTCATTTCAAAAGCCTGCAACACGCCACTGGCTGTTTGGTCTCAGCAGTAAGGCGCTTGCAAAACATTTTACAGTTTAAATGCTCCCCTGTGTATAACACCTCTCCAAAATAAATTGCAGCTCTTTCTCCCTACCACAGCGCTGCTGCTCATTCTGACCTAGAGGCGTGGCACTGCGGTTAGATGTGCTACTGACTGAGCTTGAATGCCATGTGACTTCATGCTAAAACCAATATGCCATATCTCCTGCTTTTGAAAGTGATGATCTCTATAAAATGCATCCAAATATCAAATGTGTTTCCTCTGAATTCAAATAAACGGTGTTTTCCTTTGATATCTCAGTGTGGATGTTCTAATGTGTTCATTTTCTCCTCATCGACCCCAGAAGACAAAAGACTCAACACATCATGATAGCTTCCCTTGTTTTTCTTGTCTTTTATTGCAAAAGTGCCTTGTCGTCATTGTAGGCAAACAACGGGTCATATTATAGTTTCCCGTTCATTTAAAATAACTCAGTAAAGCCTCTCCGTTTGACAGCAGCGGTCAGAGTCTCACTGCTGTTTTTGATAATTGACACTGTTCAAATGAAAATGTCTGGATTGCCTCATTCTCTGCTCACAGAGCTCCCTGGAAACCAATTTTCACTTTTCCTGGTAGTCTGCCACAGAGAAAGTCTTAGTATTTTCCCTGAGTTTTAAGAAAACTTCATAGTGTTGTTTTAAGATTGTAATTTTTCATTGTTCCATGTATATGAACACTGTTATTAAACATTGTGTCAATTAGCTTCAGACATTTCCACAACTGAGCAAGAGAATGTACACCACTTTATCTGAGCTTCAGTGCACACTCACAAATGAGTCAACGAGAAGAAAGGCTACTAGAATTCTTCAGTAAGTGGACTCGAGAGAAACAGTGGTCAATAAAGCAACACCCACAACAGAGAAAATGAAACAAAAATCAACGGTTTTCAAAATGGCTAAAGCATAAAATAGCTTTCATAGCCAATTACATTTTAAAACATATAATACTTCTGTCTGAATCAGAATATTTAGTAGGACATGTATGGTAGGGCTTGATTTCATCCACTGGAATTGGATTGGATGTTTTTCTCCAGGTTTATACAGTACAATAAAGTAATATATATTTATTATTTACTGTATATGTAGCATTTTCAACTTGTAGGCATCACAGTAAAATTATTTAAAAAAAAAAATTAAAAAAATGCACTTAAACTGGCTCTGGCTGATTCTGCAGCCAATACGCTTGCTTTCTCAACAATTAAATAGTCTGGTTCAGTGTTTACTTTAAGCTGGTCCTGCAGTGCGTTATCCTCTGAAACCCTCACTCCCCCACTCCACCTGTCTAGATCTGTTATGGGATTTATGTATACCCATTCAACAGCAGCAGCATTTCTTATATTTTCACAGAAGAAGTTTTGTAATCTACTGCACGCAAGTCCATACTTGCTCAGCAGCAGCAACAGCGTGTGTAGCAGATCTAGTCCGACACGACACATACATTAACAGTTGGCCTATCCAATAAAAACAAAATAGCTAAACTATTATGAAATAATTATATCCAGTGGTCCATATATATTAGACACTGACCAACAATTTTCATAATTTTGGCATCTGATATAAAACAACAAAACACGAACCCACACAAAAGAAATCTAAACAACAAAATGAAACAATCAATGCACTGAAGTGCAACTTTAAGCTTTTATCAAGGGGTTGAACAAAATATAACATAACATGCGTTAGAAATTACAATCATTTTTATGCCAGTCGTCCCCCTATATCATGAGCTCAAATTAAATGGCAAATAACTATATCATAAAGAAAATTTAATTTTTTTTATATTTTATTTAGAAATTTTTTTTTAGGAAATGCCTGCCTTAAGTCTGGAACTCATGGATATCACCAGAGACTGGGTTTCCTCCTTTTTGGTGCTTTGCCAGGCCTTTACTGCAGCTGATTTCAGTTGTTGTTTGTTTGTGGGTCTTTATGCCTTTGGTTTTGTCTTCAGCGAGTGAAATGCATGCTCAATCAGGTTGAGATCTGGAGACTGACTTGGCCATTGCAGAATATTCCACTTTTTACTTTCAAAAACTCCTGGGTTGTTTTTGCTGTATGTTTTGGGTCATTGTCCACTTGTACTATGAAGCGCCATACAATCAACTTTGCTGCATTTGGCTGAATCTGGGCAGACAGTATGGCCTTGTCCCAATGGCACCCATTCATGTGCACTAGTGCGCTCTTGTGGAATACAATGGCCGCCATGTGTCACGTGGTCCGTAAAGTCCACGTACCGGAGGTGTCTGCATTCGTCCATTTAGCTTCAGAAGGTGCGTCGCGAGTGCCCTTGATAACGCACTTCTGCTTCTGCCGAGCCTGCACTGGGGTGAGCTCCACAGCTAACTTCTACCCGACAGTCAAAGCGGCATTACGTCACGAAAGTGTGGACTCAGAGGAAGACTGTGAGGGTTTAGGGTGCGATTTGAGACAGGGCCTATATCCTTATACACTTCAGAATTCATCCGGCTGCTTTTGTCTTCTGTCACATTATCAATAAACACCAGCATGTGATGGCATGCCATCACACTGCTCCACCATGTTTCACAGACAATGTTGTATGCTTTGGATCATGAGCTGTTCCAAGTTTTCTTCCTGTCATTCTGGTACAAGGTTGATCTTAATTTCAGCCGTCCAAAGAATGCTTTTCCAGAGGTGGTCTGGCTTTTTTAGATGTTTTTTTTTGGCAAAGTCTAATTCTGGCCTTGTTTGCACCTTGTGGTGAACCCTCTGTATTTGCTCTCGTGAAGTCTTCTCTTGATTGTAGGCTTTGACAGTAGGGATGTAACGATATAAAAATCTCACGATACGATGTTTTTGCGATGTGAAGTCCACGATACGATATTTTTTGCAATATTTAAAAAATGACAAAAAAGGACCAAAAAGAAAAATTTTGAAACATTAAAATGTTGTACAGTTTAAAGTTAAATTATTATATCTTGAGCACTTTGAGAGTTCAAAATGAAGAGCTCCAACCCATGTTTCTTATATAAGAAAACTAAGTAGAACAAGAGTCCATTGATTGACTTGTACTGACTTTAAAAGGTCTAAACCCTCTCTTATTTGGTGGATACTGTCTCAGTTTAAATTACATTCACACTGGTGTTTTAGGAAGCCAAACAAATTAGAATATAATAATAATAACAACAATAACAGTAGTAGCCATACATTGTAAAACAATTGCACTGTAAAATAAATGAAAATTAATATTTTATAAGCATATTATTTTTGCTTTATACTACAGTAAGGAAATTACAATACTTATTTCCTAATTTCTACAACTGAAAGAGATATTTTGAATTTGGACTGCAGTTACGTTACCCATTTAAACCGCTAGCTGTCAGCAATTCATACTGCACTGTTAAGCTTTTATTTGGATGAAAATGGCAGTAAAGCTTTAATTTTGAAGTTAAACTCCAGCGTCAGTGAAAACAGGCTTACAAAACGTGTCTCACTACAAATCTAGTGAAATGCTGTAATCATCTGCTGTGAAAATAAAGCATAACTGGTGGCCGTTGCGTTCTTAAACATGCGCTAAACTCGCAGCACGTGCAATAAACGAGTTCACTGCATTCATTCACATTCAACGGAGCCATTCTGAGGCGCGGAAAACACCAGATCACGAGTTGATCACATGAAAAATGGGTGCGCTTCGCTTTGAAACACGCAGCAAAAACAGACTTGATGAAGGCATTAAGCCATATAGTACTTTCGGTTTAAGTTAGTTTGACAGCTACTGTGCCAAAACATAATGGCCCAAAACAAATATATTTTAAAAACTACACTTTGTGGCCCTGAAGACTATAGATGTCTATCGTCATGTGCCACGATAATATTGATATATCGTTACATCCCTATTTACAATTGACACGCCTAACTCTTTGAGAGTGTTTTCTTCACTGGGCTGGATGTTGTGAAAGAGTTTTTCTTTACCATGGAGAGGATTCTCCGATCATCCACCACTGTCCATGCTTTTTTATTTTGCTGAGCTCTCCAGTGCGTTCTTTTTTCTCAGAGTGTACTAGACTGTTGATTTGGCAACTCATAATGTTCCTGCAATCTCTCTGATGGATTTGATTTGTTTTTGAAACCTAACAATGGTCTGTTCACTTTTATGGAGAGATCCTTTGCCCGCATGATTGGGGTCCGAGCAACAGCGTCCAAATGCAAATGGCAACACTTAGATCACTCCAACTTTACCTTGCTAATGATGTAGAATAACAAGTGAATAACCAACGGCCTGTCCAGGCAACAGCTTTTGAGTCCATTGTCCAATTGGGAGGTACATATTAAAGACAATAAGCCTTAACCTTCCTTCCAATTGATGGTTACTCTCAAACTAACACCACTGTGCCTTTATCGCCAATTGATTATATAACTGTAACTTGAATATGTTTTGGTCGGCAGATAAAATAATTTAAAAAATCGTGCCTGTGTCCAAATATACAGTATATGGACCTAACTGTGTATGTCCTGCAGAGGAAAGAAAGTCATACAGGTTTGGAAGGACATGAGGGTTAATAAATGAGGACAGAATTTATATTTTTGGGTGAACTATTTCTTTATCATTCAGGCAAAATGTTTCACAAGTGGATAACACAACAAATCAAAACCGAGCTGCTAAAAGTACAGCGTGTTTTGCAAACTACATGCTCCTGCGTGAGCGACTGAAGGGCCAAACTAATGGCTGATCTAGAAGCAGATGTTGAACAGCCCTATCTGCAAAGCTCTGGTGTCAGAAAACTAGATTGCTCTTAGTAAACAAACTTTGTTGTTGCAAGCTCTGCGACCTGCAGAATACTGATGACATGCTAATAGATGTTTACTGCTGATGAGTGCGGTTTCACATTTATCATACTCGAAGATGCTCTGCTTCGAGAGCAATTAAATGTGCGGTTGCTCTAAAGGCTAATTCCTAGACTGCTATATCAACATATTCTGAGGCTGTTTTTGAAGCCCTTTCTTTCTTCCCCTCTCTAATCGTTTGTTACTGTCCTCCAAAGTCACTCGCCCTTGTTGCAACACCCCAGCCCTCGTGTTTCCAGCTGTCCAGATAGCATGGCATGGCAGATGAGAGCTATCACGTCCCTTCTATCACCTTCCCATAAAAAGCCCAGCGGCAAATGATGCCTTGGTGCCTTTTCACATGACAACCTTCAGGAATCTGCCAGCTATAGAGGAACATAACACTTTAAGAGCAGCTTTAGGGTTCTCACTAGAAATCATCAGTGACACCCGCTGAAATGAGGCGGTATGAATATCCGCCTGAAGCACAGACACCCTAAATAGGGCACTTTATGAGAGGGAGGTAAGGGTGGAAAGTTCAGCATGCACTTGGATTAAAATACAGTCTTCACCCACATACCCCTTTGCAGCTACAAAATAATGCCACTCGGTCTTTGTAATGCCCTAAAGCCCCATAAATATGTTCTGGGTTCCTGGATATAAGGACTACAAAGGGGAAAGCAGCCTGACATTCTTTCTCTGCCAGCTTACATCAGCCTAAACATATTCTGAACGCTCTGCTGTTCTGCTTCAGAACCCAAATTTCACATTAGATATCAAGTGGTGACCAAAATGGTTGAAAATGGAGAAAAAAAACCACATTGTGGTTAGCATGAAAATGTTTTATCCTTGCTGCAAGTAAACCTGTTTTTAATGTAGTCAGTGTTGTATTTTCTGAAGTGTTGAAAATTGATTTTAAATATTCGCTGGTTTCTGTGATTAGTCATGATTAATTTTGTCATGCACAAATGATCATGATTAATCACATTAAAATCATTAAAATTTGTGATCAGAAATTGAAGTTAATCATTAAACTGCCCATATTATTAAGTTTATTAAATGATTAAAGTTCATAATTTTTTTATTTGTGCTGTCTGCTAGAATACATTTACAAGATACTTAACATGATAAAGTACGTAATTTCTCTCTGTATTATTTATGCTCTATTATTCTTTCTTCTTCTTCTTTATTCTTCTTATTATTATTATTATGTATATAATGATCTTTTTAAAATATTTTAAAAGCCTAAAGTATAAAAGATCAGACTACTGTTTATAATTTATGATTTATTAACAAAAAAAAGTAGCGTTTGGTCTTGTACTGTATCGCATACCTTGTCACTTTCGTGCGCTTGCTTGGCCCTTTGTTGTGATAAACAGTAAAGTGTGTTCAAGCGCTAGCAAAAGACAGTGTAAAGAAATACTCTTTGAGAGAAGTAGTCAATCATCGAAAGTTAAAAGCAGCTCGTAAGTGTATTTATTTATTGTCTCAGTGTTTAGAGCAGTTGCTAGGAAACGCTTGTTTTGTTTGCTGTGTTGTTGAGAAATGCTGAAGTTCTGTTTGATCTCGTACTGTATCGCATACCTTGTCAGTGTCGTGCACTTGCTTGGCCCTTTTGTTTGAATAAACGGTAAAGTGTGTCCAGCTGAATTCAATTTCTGTTTTTGTCAGACAGGTATAAAAAGGTTAGTATACCGTGGCAGCGGTCGCGGCAGCACTCGTGTGAATCCTAACAACCTCACACTTTGCTAGTCTGCAAACTTCTTCTTTTCTATTGGTCTATTGGAATTGTCAGTCTGCAGTAAACAAAGCAGTAAACAACGCCGTCTGATCATTACATCTATTACTAGTCATTTAAGACTAAACCTCATGTCCCTGACAGAGACCTGGATCAAACCAGAGGACACTGCTATTCCTGCAGCACTCTCCAATAATTTCTCTCTTTCCCACTCCCCCCGTCTGACTGGAAAAAGTGGAGGTACTTGTCTGCTTATCTCTAATGATTGGAAAATCATTCCTTTACCTTCTCTGGGTATTAAACAGCTCCTTTGAATCACATTCAACCACTATCACCCACCCTCTTAAAATCCATTTTATATTTGTTTATCGACCCCCAGAACCACTAGGTAACTTCGTGGAAGAATTAAATGTGCTGCTCTCAAACATTCCTGAGGATGGTACTCCCCTAGTTATGCGTGGAGACTTCAACATCCACCTAGATAAACCTAACTTCTGCAGACTTCCATACTCTGCTTGCCTCTTTTGATCTCAAGAGAGTGTTAACTACGGCTACTCACAAATCAGGCAACCAACTGGACCTTATTTACACACGACATTGCTCCACTGATCATGTGCTGGTTACTACACTGCACACCTCGGATCACTTCCTCCACACTCTTACCCTCAACATGGTTCCTGACACAACACAAAACCCTACACATGTCACTTTTCGTCGTAACCTATGCTCTCTCTCACCCTCCCAGCTATCTGCTATAGTTTCATCTTCGCCTCCTCCCCCTAAACAGTTATCATCTCTCTACTTTCTGATCCACTCTTACATCTTGTTTAGACACTGTCTGCCCCTTCTCTTCCAGGCCAGCCCGTTACACCCCTTCTGCCCCTTGGCTGTCTGAAGTTCTCCGCGAACATTGTTCTAAGCTCAGGGCTGCTGAAAGATTATGGCGCAAATCAAAAAATCCTACTGAACTTAATGTGTATCAGTCACTCCTCTCATCCTTCTCTGCTAATGTCTCCACTGCTAAAAGGAAATCCTATCATAACAAAATTAACAATTCGTATAACTCTCGCATGCTCTTTAAAACATTTTTTCCATCCTGTGTTCGTCTTCCTCCCCTCCTCATCAACTCGAACAGATGGACATTTTGCACATTCGTATTAATAAATACAAACCATCAGGCACAATTTTCCACACCACAAATCTGTCAAGCACACCTTACAGCAAACATACACTCGTCAATCTCTCTTCACTCTTTGAGGAAGAAAGTCTACAAATCATCCTTTCAAGATCTACTACTTGTCGCTGTCATATTCACTCGTCATCTCTTCAAGCCATTCTCCTCGTTATATATGCACTCACTCACATCATTAACATATCCCTTCACACTGGTGTTTTTCCCTCAACATTTAGACAGGCTCGTATAACCCCACTACTTAAGAAACCCACCCTTAACCCATCTCTTTTAGAGAACTACAGACCGGTTTCCCTTCTTCCTTTCATTGCAAAAACTCTTGAATGTGCTGTGTTCAACCACTTCTCTGCCTTTCTCACACAGAACAACCTCCTGGACAGCAACCAGTCTGGTTTCAGAAGTGGACATTCAACCCAAACTGCCTTGCTCTCAGTTCTTGAAGCCCTAAGACTTGCAAGAGCAGATTCCAAATCTTCAATACTCATCTTGCTGGATCTGTCCGCTGCTTTTGACACGGTTAACCACCAGATCCTCCTGTCAACCCTATTGGCAAAGGGCATCTCAGGAACCACACTCCAGTGGTTTGAGTCTTACCTATCAGATAGGTCCTTCAAAGTATCTTGGAGAGGTGAGGTGTCCAAGTCGTAACATCTAACTACTGGGGTGCCTCAGGGCTCAGTTTTTGGACCACATCTCTTCTCAGTCTACATGGCATCACTAGGTTCTCTCATTCAGAAATATGGCTTTTCATATCACTGCTATGCTGATGACACTCAACTCTACCTCTCATTCCAACCAGATGATCCGACGGAAGCTGTTCGCATTGCAGCCTGTCTGACATACATTTCTGGCTGGATGAAGAACCATCACCTTCAAAAAGAATGGACGTCATACTTCTGTTTATCAATGTGCATGGCTACAAGAGCAGCTCGAATATAAAAAATGCCAAGGCATTAATGTTGGCCTACAAAACCACCACTGGTTTTGCACCCCTTTACCTAAATTCATTACTTCAGACATATGTGCCCTCTAGAAGATTGCGTTCTGCAAGTGAACGGTGCATTATTGTGCCATCCCAAAGAGACTTTACATTAAATGTTCTAACTGAGGCTTGTTATAGCACTTGCATATTATTGCTCTTTGTTGGTTTTGATTGCTTCCATTGTCCTCATTTGTAAGTCACTTTGGATAAAAGCGTCTGCTAAATGCATAAATTATTATTAAATTAATTATTAAAAAATATTTTTTAAGAAGACGAAGAAGAAAAAAGGAGAAGAAGAAGAATTACATTTCTAATCATAATAAAAAAACAGTTAATATCAGTTTCTTTAATTTGTTCTTTATAAATAAAATCACTAGTTAAAATGCATGAGATAAATATTTTTTATGATGAATTTAAAACATGTATAAAATAAATAAAATACCAATGCAACTTAATCATAATTGTGCATGATTTGATTAGATGTATTTTATCATTAACATTGCTCCCCCCTCAGATCATCAGAACATAAATGCAAGTATAAGAAGCACAGAGGGCCAAGAATAGTAAAGGTTCCTGGACATATTTAGTAATTTTTGTCATTGTCCTAATCCTTAACTATATACTACTTTAATAATTATAGACATTTAGCTTAGAAGAACATAGCTCAAACCTCAACCCCAAACCTAAGCCTTTGTACAACCCTAAAACTCATTGTTTGGTATAGAAACAAGCCCAATTTAGTGTGGGGTAGATTGTGTCTGTAGAACATGAGGTTTCACAGTACAAAACAAGCCTGTGAAATAACCTGTGGTTTTAGTGTCTACAATTTTGATGACCAGAACAGAACTGGGAAGTGTGCCTGAATAATATCTCCAAAAGAAGAGATTTCTCTGGCTCAAAATTAAACTGACTTACATTCTGCTCTTGAGAAGCAGTCAAATCAAATTTAGAGCTGAAACAAGTAGTCAATTTGGCGTGAAAGCAAGAATAATTCATAAGCAAATTATGTAAATGTGAAGTCAGCTATCAACCCTCAGCAGTCGGCTTTCAGGGGTCAGTCTGAAAGAGAGGTTATCTGCTAATATTTTCAATCATCTTTGGGCTTTGGTGCTTTTATATGCTGAATTCTCAGTAGAGACAGGCTATGATAATTCCAACATGCCAGAGGGTGTTAAAGAAGATCAATATGACTGATATTGTCAGTGTTCAATTCTATTCTCTATTCAACACATTTTCCACTTCAGACCCTCAGAAGCCACATAAACAGATGCTGCAGTTTATGCTGGTATTTTCTTGTGGTATTGTGCACAATCTGACTAAGAGGATTGAACTACTTACTTAACGGAAACAGTTCCTGATGCAACAAAACAACATCAGAAGAGCTTTATTACCAAGTATGTTTACACACACAAGGAATTTGACTTGACGACAGGAGCTTCCAGTGCAGAAAAAAGTACAGACATAGTGCAGACATACATAGGAATAGGACAGTAGGGATGGAAAATAACACTAATATTAGGAAAAAACTGAATTAAATTATAGTTAACTCCCTAACAGATAGAGTATACGAAAAAACATTTTAGTTGTTTAAATAAATGTACAGATATGTTATTAATATGTCACATTTAACTAGTGGTACAATTTGGATTCGTGTATTAAATATGACTCCGTTTTTGATGACTTTCTAATACATAAGAAAGTTGAATTGGTTCAGAGCTGAATGATACAGGGGTGGCAAATAATGGGTTTGTTGAATACACTGCTGATTTTTCAAGTTTTCCCACTTACTAAGAATGGAGAGATCGTGATTTTAATCGTAGCAGTACAATGCCGTCAAAACACTGTGAGAGACAGCATCTACCAAAAAAATCTTAAATCACTTTGTATGATTTTTAAATAATTAATTTCCCTTTTATTGCATGAAATAAGTATTTGAACACCTAAGAGAATAATAGAACTTAATATGTGGTACAAAGAAAGCATTTGTTCCTACAATTACAGAGTGATTCACGCATCCGTTTCCTGTCCGTTCTTGACCAGGTTTTGGACGTACTGTCCCACACGGCAACACTCCCAAAATCCTTGAAATGCTTTTCTTACTGGAGCCAATACGGGCCTTAGTATTTCCACTTGGCTGGTGTGTTTGGGGTCATTTTTTTTTTGTCATGCTGGAAAGACCACACCCACGACCTCAGTCTTTCAATGCTCTTACCTGGAGCGGGATGATGTGTTGCCACAACACATACTTGCGATACAGGGCCCCATTCCATCCCTCCCCTCAATATCGGTTCAGCTGTCGTCCTGTCCCCTTTGCGAAAGCTACCCCCCCAGCATGATGTTTTCCACCCCCATGCTACTCCACGGTTGGGATGGTGTTTTCTTGGGCCTGTAAATCTTACCTATCCTTCCTCCAACACGGCGGTGGAGTTTATAACCAAGAAACTTCTATTTTGGTCTCCTCTGATCACATGACCTTCTACCATGCCTCCTCTGGATCATCCAGATAGTCTTTGGCAAACTTCAGATATTGTTGGCCAACCGGACTGTGTTGAAGTGAATGCTAATGGCACTTATAGCAGGGGGGACCACACTTGCTCGCAGCCCCCTTGCAGGATTTTAATTCCATAGCACGGTGTTAGTGTTGTTCTGTAAATTGTCGTGAACGGCCGTGTGAGCCGCGTGGTCCCCAGCTCTCTTCAGTCATTGACCAGGGTCCTTCCGTGTATTCTAAAGGCTATCCCGTACACGCTTTCTCAGGTCAGTGCCACTTGCAACGCGCACGACGGCGAGAGATCTTGCATCGAAGCCCCAGTCCGAGGATATTGACAGCCTTGATTTCTTCCATTTGTACCCTAATAATTCTCGCAAACAGTTTTGCCTTCCTCACCAAGCTGTTCCTATTTGGGTTCTAGTAAGGCCCATACCCAGCCTTCGTGCAGGTCTACAAGTGTATGTCCCTGGTGTCCTTAGGACAGCCCGTTGGTCTGGCCATCCGTGCTGATAGACGTTGGAGGCTGATTGAGTTGATTGTGGACAAGGTGTTCTGTGTCATCCAGTCACGAGCTCAAAAAGAGTGCAGATTTGAATCAGGATATGCGAGTGGACGGAAGGAGGGCTTTCTTAAAGACAAACTAAAGGTCGTGCAGAGGCCAGATCTTGCTGGGTGGTATTGTATCAAATACTTATTTTATGCAATAAAATGGAAATTAATTATTAACAAATCATACAATGTTATTTTCTGGATTATTTTTTTTTATTCTGTCTCTCACAGTTGAGGCGTACCTACGATGAAAATTACAGATCTCTCCATTCTTTGTAAGTGGGAAAACTTGAAAAATCGGCAGTGTATCAAATACTTATTTGCCCCACTGTAACCTGTGGGTAAAAAATTGTTCTTGTGCCTGGCTGTTCTGGTGATCTGTGCTCTGTGCTCTGTATCACCGACCAGAAGGCAACAGTTTGAAGATTGAGTGGGCTGGGTGTGAGGGTTTCTAACGAGATGACTTATCTACCTACTAGACCCTTTTCCAGTCACCCTCTGGAGATGTAAGTGCTGGATACCATGGGGCGAGGAGGGGCTACTCCATCCCAGCCGTTCCTGATTTAGTCCGCTGTAGTCTGCTGATCTGTACTATTTATTTGCAGCTGCAATTGCACACCAAAAAACCAGACAGTTATGGATCAACACTGGACAGACTCAATGATAGCAGAGTAGAACTGTCTCAGCAGCTCCTGGGGCAGGTTGAACTTCCTCGTCTTGTTCTGTTTTTGCGTAAAAAGACATAGCTGTCACAATTACACCCTTGCACCTAAAAAGTCCAGGGGCCTTACAATTTCCACAATGGAGGTCGACTGTGAATTGTGCGACCTGCCGACCATCCCTGCAAGTTCCTGGAGATAGTGGTGCCCATGATCTTAAGGACTCTATTGCAGCCACAGTGCTTTTCATGAGTGGTGAGACGGGGAAGTAGCTGGGGGGTTTTCTCCCTAAGTCCATGATCATCCCACTCAGTGATTGACCAGACAAACGCCCCCCTTCTTTAAACACCTCCTTTCTGTAAGTCCAGACACTCGCTCCTGGCGCGATTGATGATCACCATTAGTGAAGTGTAGTCCAGAAATATTTAGGGATTGTGGAATTGAAATGGATGAATGATTCGTCATCCACGAAGATACGAACGTGTTTAATTGTTGGGTGTGTTTTTCCCTTAACAAACTGGTTGCAGTGCAATGATAATCCAATGACTATTTCAGGAGCTACTGACAACAGAGGGGTCCTTTGAAGTTCGTGATCACTTGTGTACAGGGAGAGAGCAGTGGGGAGAGAAACACAACCCTAGGATGTTTCGCGCAGTTGGCAATGGTGATATTCCTGGACTGTGATTTTGCCCATGCCTCACTCTGCTGCTGTCCTGTCTCGTCAGGAAGCTGGCTGATCCACTGACAGAGGAGGCCTGCACAGAGCAGGCCTGTGTCATGTTGGTCTGAAGAAAGTTCAGGCATGATAGTACTTGAAGGCCAACTGAGTCCATACAAATAGGATCATCGCGGGTAATTTGCCCATGTCTGGTTGACAGGTGTATTGCAGGATGAAGTAATGCATGCCCATGTTGACTGCTACAGCTCCACATACCTGTTTCGCTCTTTAGCAATCTGAAGGAGGACTCCAGCAAGAGGGGGTCCATGTAATGTCCGTTACAGGATATGCACTCCCAGGACAACGCATCGCTCAAATGACTCATGAACCACATGACATGAGAGCCACACGTCTGTAATCCATCCATTTTAATCCAGTGATTTTGGGCTTTTTGGGTACCGGAATGATGGTGGAGCATTTGAAGTGGCAGGGAACTTCACACAGCTCCAGAGATCTGTTGAAGATCTGTGATCGTAAAACATGGAGGGGCCAAGTTTTGTTCAGACGCAGACATCTTGTAAACAGGCAGGTGGTACACACCCGTCTGGGACCTGACAGCTTGTTATTAGATTCCTGCTTTCCTTGGAAGACCCGGTTCCATCCTTCTACCCCAGAAGTTTAAGTCGCTGTGTGTGACTGATGGTGGGGAAGGGAGGGGGCTGTAGGTGGTTGTAGGTTAATGTCTAGAAGGAAGTTGCAACGAGCATAGCAAATGGGGGGGTGGTAGACTAGTCTTTCTTTTCAAAAAATCGGGCCAGTAAAAACACAAGTGTGTTGATGTCTCCACAGCTGTGGGGGTGGGTCGTTGTACAAGTGGAATTTGCTCTTCCGGACCTAGGTCCATATTTGACGCGGATAGTGTGCTGAAACTGGTTTGTTCTCAGCTTTCCAGAGTAGATGCTTTATTTCTTAGGGCCACTCTGATCTCCTTGTTGTCTGTTCCTAGGTGCCCTGGTTAACAAGATTTTATCCCCATTTATGGTAGCATCCTCTTTGGCTTGAAGAGCTGAACTTGATTTGTCCCCATTAAATCGATGGCTATCATTTTGACTATCGAATGTCCTGTTTGGATGCACATATGGCAGCGGATCGGGTTCGCTCCTGTATCGGTAGCCAATGTGCTTACTGCTCAATATTCAAATACCTGGCTTTCGTTTGCTGTAGCAGTTGCAGCTTGCTTCAAAACCCTCCACCATACTCCACTCGCTCCCCCTGGTATAGTACGGCTGCGGGTGTTCAGTTGCTCTATATGGGGGTTAGTTCATAGTGTGTTTTTTGTACTCGTAGGTGCAGCAGCAGTATTTCTTGCTTGCTTACAGCAGCATGTTGTGGATGTTTTGGCAGTAGCAAGTCTCAGTACTTGCAGCAGCAGTAGCATAGCAGATCTATTCCGCCAAGACAAAACACGGTGATACCTTGTTGTACACTTACCATGCCATTCCTCCGAGGTTTTGCCAATTGACCGAAATTAAGTAAAAACAAATCGTGTCTCTGTCGAAACTCGTGCCAGACATTGGAGCAGCATCTTCAAAACCTCCAATCAGCGGTCGAAAACCGGCCATTGTAAGTCCATTCTTTCTAACATCGATCCTAAAACAGGTTTAGCTGAATTTCAGTTTCTGCCTGTCCTTTCGTATAAGATGGAACACAAACGAGAATCAATGAAGCTGTTACTCCGGGAAGTGACATTCACTCAGGGCCAGGTTCAGACTTAAGCACGATGCAGCAGAGTTTTGAAAGTCCTTCTGTTGGTAGCGGGTGAGGAGAGAAGAGTTCTGCCCGTTTTTGGTTGAGAGGAGGATCAAGACGTTCGTCGAGATGAATGTGCTGAAGTGCATTCGAAGCCATGCGCGCGGAGCTTAACCAGGGTGCCGGTGTGTTTCCCTCTTCTGCGTTCGTCTGTACGTGTGTTTGAACAACACAGCTGTACCTCCGACTATAATGTCCAACAAAATGTCTGAATAAACAAAAACCGGAAAAATATTGTCTGGGATGTGTTGTTTAATGTTAAGGAGTTCGTCTCTGGTAAAACGTATAGAAGAAGAATGACAAAACACAGAACAAACAAACAAAAACTCAGAAGAATTGCGGAGCTCAGCATCACCGCTGCCATTTGCGGCGCCATCTCGATGTATCTGTCAGAAATCACATTTCTGTTTTCATTTAATCCCCCTTATGTTGCTGTGAATCTGTACAGATGTATTTCTCGCACACAATGGAAGTCAATGGGCTCCAATATTGCTTGGTTCCCAAAATCCTTAAAAATGTATTCTTTTATGTTGCACAGAAGAAACTCTTACAGGTTTGAAACAATATGAGGGCAAGTAAATCATGACAGAACTTTGTGGGGAGTGTTCCTTAAACTACATTCCTCAATAGTTCTATTAGTTTAGCTGTTTTATTATTGGATTTAATATTTTTGATTGTTTTATTGGATTTAATCTTTTGGATTGTTTTCTTTCAATTAGCACAGGTTTTGTACTTCTTTTTTTAATTGATTGATTCTAGGCCTCACATAACTAAGTTTATGTGCTTCAGTATTGAAAAGAAAAAAGTTCCCATACCTTGTCTGAGCAAAGTCAGTTTAGTAAGTTTTAGTCTAATGCGATGACATTAACTAGCATTTCAGGAAAAAGAAAATCCTCTCTGTTTCAATATGACCGGAACACAACAAGAGGTTTATAAATTATGTGTTGTACATAATGTTAAATATGATAAACTATTACCTCCTTATTTAACTTTAATTTACAGTAGTTAGCTAAAACATCTACACTTTGGTGCAATGTCAGTGTATTTTAACTACTTCATATTGATTGCAACTTGGTCAACTACAATTTCAAAGTAGCTTGATAACATAGTCAAACTCATCATGCTGGACTGAATTCAAGTTTTAGGTTGAGGTTTCTCTCTTGAATGATCTTCGTCAGCCTTCAGGATTTTAAAAGTTTTTTTTAACACTGAACCATCAATGGTACAGAAATCTGAAACCATAGAGCGAAAATTATTTTCATGAGTCCTTTCTACTGGTATTTCAAATGTATGTTAATTGAAAGCTCCATTACTTTACTTCTTCGCACTTTAATGAGGAAGGGAAAATACTTTATTGAGCTGGATACTGATTTCTTAGCAGGCATGTTAGAAGGCATGCACAGAGGAGGGATCAGGGACAGATGCATAACAAGAGTCCACTCCATTGGATTCACGTTACCTTGAGCTCAAATGAAAGCTTTTGGTGTGTAAAATACAGGCAGCATAGCAAAAAGATCTACAAATGAACTCCGCCATTGATACAGAGAGCAGGGAAGCAGTAGAAAATCCTTTTGAAATTGTAATGAAGGTGCTTCACAGGAGCATTGTCCAGTCACAGTCCTAACAAGAGCGCAGTGCGCATGATGTAGAATGATTTAGTATCACAAACGCTTTACAATGAACCCACAGCCACATCGCTAGATATTTCCCCCTCAAATACATATGTTACAATAGTGGTGAGATACACTTTTTATTGTTAACACTATCCTATAGTGTCTAAAATCACAAGATGAGGTGAATTTATTACTGTAATAAAACCGAGATTGCCCACCACTTTAATTTGCCCCCCTGGTCTCTGAGATTTAGTTTAATATATCTATAATTAAACAACACATTCATGCATTCAAAGTTCTTGGAAATCAGTGAAGTGATACGCAGGTAATCAATTAAAATATTTGATCTTCTTTAGTAATTTTTTATTTATTTATTAGAAGTATAGGGCTGATTATTTGGTCAACCCATACAAAGTGTGTCATCTGATAAACAGAATCATTCATCTCTCATATTGCTGCAGCTGAAACATGCAGGCAAAAGAACAAAGAGACCACAACAATAAAACTATTGGTTTTGTATTGTCCTCATTATATTGTATTAATCATGTACTCCAACTAAAAAAGAATATTCGATTGTTTTTTTCTGGTTCATCTTTATTGTGCTGCCGTTATACACAAAATGTTTCTTTCAAAACCAAAAGGGACTGTGTCAAATTAATGAGAAATCCTTGTTTGTTACATTACCAAACAAAAGACAGGCTACATACATTTAATATCTACCCAATGTATTATTTAAAAAGTTGGTACAGCACTTCCAATACTGTTTACAGTTTGTTAACATCAGTAATACATTTATTTAAGAGCTGCAGTCCTATAACATACGTATTTACCTGAACTTAACGTATTAAGCACTGGTGATTTTCAGTGGTTATTTTCTGTGAGATGGTAAGACCTACATAAACGAGGACAAGTCTTATACAAACCCCCTATATGGCTCCCGATTTGACTACCAACACGAGATCAAGTGAGACCTCATTACCAAATTTTAGTTGTAGGATTTACGCTCAGTTGTGACTTATAACATAACTATTTCATTCGAGTACATTCCACGTGACGTTGGATCCTTGTAAGTGTTCCTGTTATCTTCATTCCTGAACACTTGATCACTTTTCTTTTACCTGTTAGTTTTATCTCTTCTACAACTTTTGGTCGATATCGCTGTGTTGTCTTACACAATGGAACAAGTCTTCCTATAACACTTAGTTTTCAAGTGTGATCTATAATTCATTGCTTCTCTGATGTGTAAATTGTTGTCAATTTTGGTTGATGGTAAACTATTTAGTGGTGACCATACTGCCATTTTCCCAGGTCTCTCATCCTGGCCAGATTTCACTATTGCCTAAAATATCTGGTTTTCGGCTTTGTTTTTTGCCGTAGCAGACCGATCGGCTTTATGGCATCAAAATAACTCTCTCGAGCCTTTTGAAAGTCCAAGAACCCGCTGTAAATGGTATTTTGATGTGATACCCGATCGGCTCTGCCACCGCAAAAAGCCAAAACCTAGTATTTTGCAATTATGAATCTCTGGCCAGGACGCGTCTGAAAATGGCAAAACTTATGGTCCCCCTATAAATATATCCATACTTGTAAATGGAAAAAAGGTAAACCCTCCTTCAATATATTTTTATTTGAGATTGCTAAAATGTTTCAGAACTTCAAATGCTTCAAAAAACATAATAGAAAATTTGAAAAGTTATGCTTCTCTGTCAAATTATTTATTACTTTTGTATCTTTTTTCTTTATAATGTCTACATCGACTACTCTTTGTTTCATCCTTGCTCCTTGAGTTTAATTTATTTATTGTTTAATGTCTTCTTTAATGTAAACTCTGGTGGCTCAATGGAAGTGTCTTACATTGTTGGTTGTTCCCTGTCTTGTTAGTACATTATAAGCAAAAAAAAAAAAAAACTGCAGGTCCGTATGTTTTGCCTCTTTGTCGCCATCTCTGTTTAAAACCTGAAATTGCAATTATTTGTGGAATTATTTTCTTAACGTGGATCATGCTACTGCACAGCTCCAGCACGGATGAATCCAGTGTTTTGAGGAGTATGTGTGGCTGTCAGTCACCGCACCAGTGTGGATATTCACTGTACTTCACAATCACAGATTCTAGCCTACGTCTTGGAATATTTTACCCAAATACATTATCACCGTTATTGTCAATCGGATCAAGTAATTACTAGTCTGACACTTTTGATTCTGGCCACGGAGAAAACGTCTCGTTTACGTATGTAACCCCTCATTTCATGAAGGAGGGAACAGAGACGTCACGTCGGATGACCGACGACATTGGGATCCTACCAAAGGGCCACAGATACTACCCCTTCCAGTGTCCCGTGCAAGCCACCTGCACCCCTACTTTTTGGCGTAGGCCAGGGCTTACCACAAGAGGACCAGCTACTGCTGCTATGGCACTACCCACTTAGTAAGACGTGAATCCACTGGGAAAACGTACCCATTCTCTTGGGACAGGGACGTTCGTCTAGCTCACCTATTCGCGGCGAAGGAGTTTTCGGAAGCAATACACGCCTCTGAACATTTCATTAGTCATAGGGAAGTGACATGTCGATGATTTTAACCCTCATGGAAATGGCAGAAGTCGTCATGGGAAACACAGGCTTTGATGCTATACCGTGGACTTTACACATATGGGATCCACTTAGGTCTCTACATATGGAACCCAGCCCTCTACCGGTTTTCACGGATTCATCGAGAGAGGGCCTTATGCCGGACGCTCCGCCACGTCTGGCTGCCGAGGGGACGGAGGAGCTCAACAGGGTCTACTATATGGACTCTCTGGAGCAGTTTTAGCAAGCAGACCCGAAGCCGGGGCCTCTCAGTGCTTAGTTCTAGCAAGCTGACCCGGAGCCGGGGCCTCTCAGTGCTTCTACCCTTTTGAGGTGAGAACACAGGAGGATACCGGGTCCACACGAAGGCTACAGAATCTAGCGAACGTGTTTGGGTTCGCCCAGCCCGCAGCTCTACAGATAGCTGCCAGCGAGGCGCCACGAGCTCCAACGTCCCAGGATGATGCCCTCTGAGTGACGCCGTCAACCCCTGGAATATCTGTGCAGTTCAATCACCCTGTGCCTGATAAGCCAGGCTTGAGTGGCAGTCCACTATCCAGTGGCCTTCTCTTGCTTATGAGGTCCCGAACTCCCTTCTCATCCCCGCTCCGATGCAGACAAAGAGCTGGTCTGAGGTCCTGAAGCTTTGTGTCCGGTCTACGTAGCACCTTAAGGCTCGGACGGGACAGAGCAAAGCTAGGGCTGGGTCTGCCTCCTCCGGGAGCAGCGCTTGCAGGCTCACCACCTGAACCCTGAAGGGAGTAGCGGGAACCTTGAGAACGTAGCCAGGCCGGGGCCTCAGGGTTACCTAGGAGTCAGCCCGAACTCTAGGCACGAATCGTCAACCGAAAACATGTACAGGTACCCTACCCTCTTGATGGAGTCCAGTTTTTTCACGACGAAACCTATTTCAGCTTGACTTTCTGCAAAGGTTCAATTGTGCCTCTTGTAGTGCTGTGATGATCAGCGTAGTAAGGTCCCAGCAGGGTATAAGGGGACCGGGGTAGGATTTTAGCCTTCTCCCCCCCCTAAGGAACCTGTGATACAGGTCAAGCTTCCCACGCTTCCCTTCTGACTGGGTCTGGTTACCTGCGATTGCAGGCGACATAGATGTTGAGGGTGCGGTAGGTGAGACAACACCCTCAAGCAATTATCACTTATCGCTGCCAACCGTGCTTGCAGAAAAAGAGCATTCACTCTGATCGTTCACGCATCTTTAGGGGTCTTCTCGGCGAGAAGAACACCACTCAACGAACAGGTTCCACTTCAAAGCATAAGCGTGTCTCGTAGACGGTGCTCTTGCTGAAGTGATGGTGTCAACTACCTCTTGTGGTAGGTCACATAGAACCTCTGCGTCTCGTCCAGGGACAAGACATGAAGTTTCCAGAGGTCTGGACGTGGGTGCCAAAGGGTGCCCCGTCTCTAATCAGTAGATCCTTCCTCAGAGGAATCGGCCAAGGAGGGGTTGTCGTGAGGAGCATTAGTTCTGGGAACCAGGTCCGGGTAGGCCAATAGGGTGCCACCAACAGGACCTGCTCCTCGTCCTCCCTGACCTTGCACAGTGTCTGTGCAAGAAGGCTCACTGGGTGGAAACGCATACTTGCGAAGGCCCCGCGGCCAGCTGAGTGCCAGTGCATCCGAGCAGAGTGTTCCCTCGGTCAGGGAGTAGAACAACTGGCAGTGAGAGATTTCTGGAGAGGCAAACAGGTCTACCCGAGTGGCTCTGGAACGTTTCCAAATCAGCTGGACCGTCTGGGGATGGAGTCGCCATTCTCCCGGGAGCTAAGCTCGAGACAGCTCGTTGGCTGCCCGGTTGAGCAGCCTCAGGAATGTGAACAGCATGAAGCGACCTCAGATGCTTCTGACTCCAAAGGAGGAGCTGGTGGGCGAGTTGCGACATGCGACGGGAGCGTCCCATATCTTATTATGGGAGGTGATTTTAACTGTGCTCTAAATCCCATTCAAACCTACTCAAACCTCTAAATCTGCAATCACACTTCAGTCACTTCTAAACATTTGTGGCCAAACTGATGTCATTGTATGGTATCGTTTCTTCAACCCCTCAGCACGACAATATTCATTTTTCTCTTATGTCCACCACAATTACTCCCGTATTGATAATTTTTTTAGACAAGAAACTGTTGTCTAAAGTGAAGGCTTGTTCATATAACAGTACTGTTATATCAGATCACGCCCCACTTACACTTTCTATTTTGTTTCAAGATAAGATGCTCGACTCTGGAGGGTAGCGATTTAAATTCTCTGCTTCTTTCTGATAAAACATTTTGTGATTCGCTAAAAACCCAAGGAGGCTGGTTTTTTTATTTGGGAAAATAAGCACTATCTGGAGACGTCCCCTCTTTCTATATGTATTGCTGAACTTTGACACATATGCCCGAGGGTTCAACTTACTTTCATATACAAACCCAATTCCAAAAAAGTTGGGACACTGTACAAATTGTGAGTAAAAAAGGAATGGAATAATTTACAAATCTCATAAACTTATATTTTATTCACAATAGAATATAGATAACATATCAAATGTTGAAATTGAGACATTTTGAAATGGCTCATCCTTGCCCCAAAAACAAAAAAAAAAAAAAAAAATATGCTCATTCTGGATTTCATGAGAGCTACACATTCCAAAAAAGTTGGGACAGGTAGCATAAGAGGCCGGAAAAGTTAAATGTAAATATAAGGAACAGCTGGAGGACCAATATGCAACTTATTAGGTCAATTGGCAATATGATTGAGTATAAAAAGAGCCTCTCAGAATGGCAGTATCTCTCGCGGCAATAGTCAGATGGGCAAGAGGATCACCATCTCCCCCAAATGCTGCATGCGGACAAATAGTGGAGCAAATAATCAGAAAGGGTTTCTCAGCAAAAGTCTGAAGTATCTCATCTACAGAGTGCATATTATCATCCCCAGATTCAGAGTAATCTGGAAATCAAGCTTGTGCGTAAGGTTCAAGGCCGGGAAACAACCATACTGGATCACGTGATCTTCGGGCCCGTAGACCGGCCTTACAATCACACAGGAGATGCTTACTGTAAATGGAAATCACAATCATGGGCTCAGCACACTTCCAGAAAACACATTGTCTTTGAAACACATCCACGTGCCATTCGCCGTTGCCCGGGTCTACAAACTCTATAGGTCATCAAAGAAGCCAATATCTAAACATGATTCCAGAAGCGCAGGCGTTTTCCTCTCTGCCAAGGCTCTTTAAATGGACTGTGGCCACGTGGAAAACTGTTCTGTGGTCAGACGATTCAAAATTTGAAGTTCTTTTTGGAAAATTGGGACACCATGTCATCCGGACTAAAGAGGTCAAGGACAACCCAAGTTGTTATCAGCTCTCATTTCAGAAGCCTGCATCTCTGATGGTATTGGGTTGCATGAGTGCGTGTGGCATGGAAAGCTTACACATCTGGAAAGGCACCATCAATGCGGAAAGGTATATCCAAGTTCTAGAACAACATATGCTCCCATCCAGATGTCGTCTTTTTCAGGGAAGACCTTGCATTTTCCAACAGGACAATGCCAGACCACATACTGCATCAACTACAATATCATGGCTGCGTAGAAGAAGGATCCGGGTACTGAAATGGCCAGCCTGCAGTCCAGATCTTTCACCCATAGAAAACATTTGGCACATCATAAAAAGGAAGATGCGACAAAGAAGACCTAAGACAGTTGAGCAACTAGAAGCCTGTATTAGACAAGAATGGGACAACATTCCTATTCCTAAACTTGAGCAACTTTGTCTCCTCAGTACCCAGACGTTTGCAGACTGTTATAAAAAGAAGAGGGGATGCCACACAGTGGTAAACATGGCCTTGTCCCAACTTTTTTGAGATGTGTTGATGCCATGAAATTTAAAATCAACTTATTTTTCCCTTAAAATGATACATTTTCTCAGTTTAAACATTTTATGTCATCTATGTTGTATTCTGAATAAAATATTGAAATTTGAAACTTCCACAACATTGCATTGTTTTTATTCACAATTTGTACAGTGTCCCAACTTTTTTGGAATCGGGTTTGTAAATAGCCAACAAAGGAAGAAATTAGAGGAATTATCCTTTAAAATTCTTCAACTTGATTTCTGTCAGGACCACTATCGTCAAAGATAACTTACAATTAGCATACATTTTAGGTTGGGGGTATGGTTCTGTTCTGGGCAAACACTCCCTGCCCATCCATGCAGCCTAGCATGGATAGGAGCAGGGAGAGTATAAATAACCCCCCTAGGGTAAACAGAACAGAACCAACATTAATGATTAATGTAGCAGATATCATTAATGTTCTAAGTGATTATTTTATATAACAACATAATTTAGTGGTCCGACTCAACGAGAAATATCCAATGCTGAGTCCTGACTGGACAAGAGGAGGAGTTGGGGATGGAGGTGGGTGATTAGCTCCTGAGCAAAACGATAGCTGCTGAATAATGACTGAAAGGACCTTATAAAGGGAATTATGATTGGCGTCGTATTCCTATAGGTAGACGTGGATCAGCTGAGTGTCAGCTGATGCGAGCTTGACTAACGTGACCTGCCAGAACTAGCACTACACTCCACTCCATTTGGTTTATGCAACTTCTCCCGGATCCGGGCTAAATTACAAAAAGAGACTTAAACTTATGCCTGATTTTAATATGTTATCAACCAGGTTGAAAAGTTACTGCTGAAGTCCAAACAAGTATTTTTTGAAAATGGCGAAAAGCTAAGCAAACCTCTTGCATTTCACTTAACCCTCTAACGCGGATACACGTTTTGTGGCATCTTCTCCTGATCACACCGAAAAAGAACTTAATTAACTTCATTTTTGTCCTTCCAGATAGAGCAATAATCATTGCGAATCTTACATGGTACTACTTTTTAATTTGTATAACATAATAAACAACAAAAACTTTGTGCATTTATAAAATCTCGAGACAAGCCCTGTCCCGGGCCGCCTTAGCGGTACTTTGATCTTTATTTGGAAACGTGTCATTAAAATGAACTGTATCTCAGCAAATACTCAACAAAGAGACATGAGAGATATATCTATAGAAAGCTTGACATGTCTACTTTAAACTAAGCAATTCTTATCGAAAGCAAATATTCTGTGATAAAATAATCCATATGAAACCAACGCGATGTCAAGTCTTTCACGTCTCCCTTCATTTTTTTTTATCTCTAATAGATTGCGACCACGCCCTTGCGCTGAGCGCGCTATAGATATTATAATTGTTACAGAGGAGGCTCCCTTACCGCCTCCTCCGCACCACCAGAGGGAACCGTCTCCCGAATATTAGTCATTCCCATTCGGACTCCAATTCCCATCACACCTCATGCCTGGGACTGATAATCATCCACACCTGCACCTCATACACACACACATATAAACCACTCACACATACGGACTCTCTGCGAAGTCTTGATTTGCTCTGGCTGTCATTTCTGAGCGTTATACCCATGTTTGATTTTCTGTTTATCTGTTATTGGACTGTTTCCCGTTACTCTGATTGTTATCTGCCTGCCCCGACTTGGATTATTTCCCCTGGACTCTGATTGCTTGCCACCTGCCCTGATCTCTCGCCTGGTACTCGACTCTGTCTCAGCCTAGTCTCTGCTGTTCTACCTTGCCAGTATTTGACCTTGTATTGTCTGACTATTCTAAATAAAAGCTGCAAATGGATCCACACGCTTCTGACTTGTCACAACAACTACAACACGTGAAGCGTGCCGCTTGTACACTCACAGCAAACAAGCAGCAAGACCAAGTTTTACACTGTTCGTCGTCGCGCTGAGAGAAGAAGACAGACTTCCCCTCAAAACTTGGATTACCTAGAACAACATGGCGTGGCTTGATCCAGCCGTGATCATACACATGAGTAAGGTAGTTTTGTTTATTAACCTACTTGATTAGTTTTCCCCTCACAACTTTACACATTTTAACTAGTTAGACTTTTTCAAACTATAAATGCCTGACTAAATGATAATCAAGTGAAACAGTATGAAGTTTCATTCACAGCATCTAACTGTCATGATGCCCCAGGATGTTTTTATGTTCTATAACAGACAGAAATACGATATAAAAGTAATATGAGTTATAATGTTATTAGCCTAATGTCAGTAAGAATGATTAGTCAAAACTTGTGATGGGATATTCTCTGTTCACGAATATAGCCATATGTGTAACAGTTTTTGGATTGTATAGGCCTACATGCAAAGCATGCTTGTTTATGAATGTAACTTAGCTTCTGTTCATGAATATCTGCTCTGGTGTAAATATTTTGAATGTGTTATACCAGTGTCTTATGGAGTAATGACGCTGAAACGTTTGAAACTGTTTTAATTTTCGTTTAGGACTGTGGCTGCATCATCGGCATCTTGCACAAGAAAGGCACACGCATTTCGTTCAGTTTTGAGTTCGCTGGAAAATCATACTGAGTAAGTGCACAGTATTGTAATTTTATTATTCCTAGAATGTGGTAATATTATTTGTAGTTGATCGTGTTAAAATGTAAGAATTGGCATTCTGTTTTATCATGAAGTATGCATACTATACTAAGGTACTGTGGGGAGTAGGCTACACCACTCTTGCCTTCACCTGCATCTCTCACAGTAAGGGGACACTCGTTCAGTTTTCAACTCCATTCAGAAACTTAGAGTAAGTGTGTATTCACTATTTTACAGATGTTACTTTAATTAGATTTATTTGCTGTATGGTAAACTATTTTTGCTATGTAGTAATTGTGTTCTTTGTTTAGATAAATTAGTACTAGTATCAGTGAACATCACAATGTTAATGTAGTTTGTGTAAACAGCATGCTTGCTTTTTTTTTTCAGATGTGAGAATAACAGTGCTAAAGAACCTGTTGCAAAGAGAAGCAGCCCACTTGGTCATGTAAATGGGGATTCCTGCCTGCACAAGAACCTGGATCACAGCTAAGACCATGTGATGCACACTCTCCCAAAATGATGTGATAGTTATATTTATTCTAAATAAACTACAAACAAAAAAAATATATACATTTCTTCTTTCTTGTAGCAATTCCCTCTGTCACACACCTTACTGAAAGGCTCATTATGCAGGCCTTTGTCTTCTCAGGTGTGAATCACACTATTATTCATGATCATTCATGCCTCCTCGCATACAGGCTTTCTATACAAAAAGTGACTTAGAAAATTTTAATGAATATATTGTTTTCTGTGAATGAGTGTGTAAGATGATTTTCACATAATTTTGATGCAAAAACTCTAGACTTCAATATCAGTTCTCAAAAGTCTTGTGATCAAATGTTCCTGTATGTGTTTTATGGCCTTATTTCAATGACTTTAAAATTTTAGTTTTTCACTAAGCACGCATAAAAGTTGTTTTCTCAAAAACACAATCATGTCCATACTTGCTGCTCGCATATTGTAGCGTCTGCGTAGGATCATGCATGAGTGTTGGACTGTTTATGGCTTAAAGACCCTTTTAGCCTTTTGACATTTGCATATATATTACAGTTCTGGTCAGAGATGTTACGTTGTATAGGGGTTGTAAATTGCCAAATGTTTCTTCGCCGTCAAAAAGATTAGAACCAGCCCCACGAGAATCCTGGAATCTTCTTATCAAAAACATTCCCCAGAGAGCTGTGAATGGCCAAACGAACACGCACACACCCAAACTAACACACACACACACATAATGACATTTCTTTATTTTAGACTATAATTTATCAGTTATAATTGTATCTGGTATATTCATGTGGTGTGTACATTCCCTTGTTATATTAGATGAGTTACCACTCGTTATTTGTATAGTTAAAGCCATAAAACACTTATATTCAGTTGTATGTGTGTATCTTTGGTTTAATCTATACCAGATTATTGTTTCTTGGTATCAATGTCACACGTTCTTCATTTCTCGGACAATGACGAACAGTATGTGATTGTGAAACGCATCATATGACTCGCACAATATTTTGGGTTAAAACTACGGATGTTCCAGACCGGCCATAAAGTATGCAAATGAGCCATAAACAAGAGACAAATAAAGTTTCTCCCGCTCAAAATCCATGTCTCTAATTGGTCAGAACACACAGAATAGGAAATCTCAAAAACGATTAGCCCAAAATAACTTGGGCTCAGAAAACTTCTTCTTCGTTTGAGACAACACCTTTCCAATACTCTCAAGATCTTCCTCTTGAGTTTTATTTCCCGGCAGTTTTTATCTTCAAGTAAAGTTAGTCGCTGTGGACTTTTCCTTCTTCACAAGAACCAGAAGTAAAACTTCCAGCTCACTCCTAAAGAACTCATCAAAGACCTCCGTTATCTACCGCATCAGGACTCCTCTTCAGCAATCGAAAAACCAATGCAAGTAACCGCTTGAAATTATTCAGATGCGCGTTTAAATCTCAGTCCCCGTTGAGGCGATTATTGGATTCTTCTTTTATGATTCTTATTAGGTTGTGGTTATTTGATGTGAAATACTGCCATTCTTTTCTTTTCTCTCCCTTTTTTTCCTTACTTTGTTTCATTCTGTGTATGATGTTTTAGTTAGTTATATGTTAGATATAGTTTCATTTTATTAAGTCCCTTATATTCACAACGAATTGTCTCTGTTTGCTGCTCACAGTTCGATGTCAATGAATGTGTGAACCCTTGCTATATTTTGCTAAATTACTGCTAGCACTGCACAGAGAAGGACTGTTTATTCTTCCTTGGCCAGGAAAATAATACTTCCTTGAATTGATAAATGATTATATTGTCTGCTGGGTGGACGGACAGATCAAATAATTGTAATATTTATTCTGCTACAGTTAATTCGAAGATATAATCTAAATATTTATTATGGATCATAACCAGTTATGATTCGTCATAAATATTCCCCGTTTTAGAGCTAATAAATAATAATAAACGTTACAACTACTTTGTACCCGTTGTGCTGATTACGGTGTAACTTTAGACATTCAAATGTTTGTAAGCAACTGGAAAAAAAGCACAAACGTCAGGGCATGTCAACTTTTCCAGGCCCCAAAACAAAAAAACCACCCTCGGACCCCAGAGGGTTAAAAGAAAAGAGCTAAATTTAATTTCCCAGATTTGGTCCTCTGATGGTAATTTGATGACTGATCCTAAAAGTATTACTGCATATGTAACGGAGGCCAGCGAGTAGGTGCTGTGCAGGTTAAACCTCACTCCCTTGATCTCAAGAGATGCACTAGCGACTGACGCTAGAGGCTGCAGTCATTTAGCCTCCTTGTTAGTGCTGTGTCCACCTCCCATGCCGGAGACCCGGGTTCGAGACCCACTCGAAACAAGAACGAGGTGTGGCGGTGACATATTTTAAAGATTATTCTTTACTATACAATTCTGAATCTCCCGCTGATGGATCCCTTATGGAATTTCCTTTTTTTTTTTTTTTTTTTCTTCTAACATTTGCCTATACCTACAATTTCAGACACTATGAGAGAAGAGTTGGAATCACCCTTTTCCACAGACGAGATAGCCTGAACATGCAAAATGGCACGACCATTGGAAGTTTTCTTCAAAAAAATTTTAAAGTTCACAATCTCACTATACGCTGTGTTGCTCTATATCTCTGTTTCTTTACCCGATGTCCTGAGAATTCTAAATTATTTTAGCCTCTTTTCTGGTTATAAATTGAATACAAGTAAAAGTGAGATTTACCCTATAAATTCTCCAATTTCTAATTTACCAACAAGCGTTTCAGTGTTCAAGGTTGCTTTTCATAGTTAGGAATAACAAATACTCGTAAGTGCTTAGATCTCTTTAAAGCTAATTTCACCCCACTACTCCAGTGAGTTCAGAATGATTTTGCTCGCTAGTCAACCCTCCCCATTTCTCTGGCTGGATATGTGAACTCAGTAAAGATAAACGTTTTGCCTAGATTTCTGTATTTATTTCAGTGCATTACAATTTCTATATCTAAATCATTCTTTAAGACTTTAAACCAACACATCGCATCTTTTATTTGGAACAAAAGACCAGCCAGAATTCGGAGGGACATACTTCAGAAACCAAAGGTTAAGGGTGGGCTTGCCCTTCCTAATTTCTTATTTTACTATGTCCATCTGTAACTTCTTTTTGGCTATCAATTTTTAAATGTTTTTCCTCTGTGACAAAGACACGGATCAAGCCTTGTCCATTGGTTGCATTTTTCGGACTTCCTCCAAATGTCACAGGTTTGTGTGGATGTTTTGCAAAAGCTTTTGCTTTTTTAACATTATTAGCTAGACAGCGTATTCTTCTGCTATGGAAACAAAGTCTGCTTTCATCTTTTGATGACTGGCTGCGAGATGGAAAAAATTAGGTACACAAAGGGCAATAATGGCATATTTTCTGAAACTTGGGACCCTTTTATTATTTTTTTTTTCCTGATTAGGTGAACACTTCTTCTGTAGTCGCCCAATCTAATCATTAAGTTGTCCTTATGATCGTGGTTTAATTTTGATAAAGTATGTTGAGTACCATTATGTGCACTGTACGTACTTCATTTTTTTTTATTAGTAATGTTTTGTTTGCTGATGTAAATATGTACAATGTATCTATTTTTTCGAAAAGGTTATTCTGTACATAAGTGACATACACTATGTATTGAGGTTTGATTTGTTTTTTTTTGGGGGGGGTGGTATGTTGGAGGTAGTGTGGGAAAAATAAGATCGGTTTATTAAATGCGGGACACTGTGGACTTCCTTCGACACAACAGTTTCCTGCCTCCATCTGCGCACACCTCTTTGAGAGGATCCACTGCCCACCACGCTGACCTGACTCTTTTTCAAAACATCATTGGTTTCTTTGCCTTGCAGTTTATCATGCTCTGTTGAGAAAAATGCTCACACGCCTCCATAACCTTTTTAAAAAAAAGTAGTATTTTTCTATTTTAAAGATCCTCACAGTCAAGACAAGAGTCAATATTTTTTGTTTTGCATGGATAAATTCATAAACTAGGAAGCTGTTTTCTATCTGCACAGCAGCACTCTGGGCTTTAATGAGACCGAGTGTTTTTAATTGAAGGTCACAGAGTAAATTGCAGGCATCTGCTTAAAACTAATTTCCTCCTGTCCATGAAGAGGGAAAACCATGAATGCAACACTATGTGCCCCTCTAAAGATGCACTGAGTGACAGACTCACCCTGCAGTTCCCCAGTTCTTCAGCAGATAAGATGATAGTGCCGCAGTTCTTTCCCTGTATGCCCCTGAAATAGACAATAAAGATGACATCGAACTATAAGATGTTGAACTCATTGATTACACAACAGCAGTAATTAAGTACAACCCAAGAAAAACACCATAAGGAGGTCTAGGTCAATAAGAACTATTCGATAGGATTGGTTTTCTGTGCTAGTTTCAGGCACAAGAATTCCCCGAGCTAGTGAATGAAATTTTTGATGGTTTTAAACAAGTAAACTTTATCTTATATGGGCAACAAATTACAATGTAATGGCACACAAAACTAGGAAAACAAAATTAATAAGCAGTGAAGCACTTTTGTTAACACATTATAAAAAGATAAAAACTTTTCTTCACAAACTCAGTCATGTGGTGCAACCAAAAAAATTAAAATAAATAATATACTTAATAAAAAGTAGATATGGAAATGATATCAGAGAGTAAAGGTCAACAAGTTGCATTATCTTCTGATAATTTTATCTATTTTTAACAAGGTAGGGTTAGTTTATGATGTAAAATGTCATGTGGTGCAACTCCAAAATTTTTTATTAATATTTATGACACAATAATGCATGATATTTGTATTAAAAATGTTTTAAAACATTTTCAATGTGAAAATTATTTAGAAAATTAAGATGATTTATGTTATGCCACATTACATTTTGTTTAGTTGAAATTTTTTTTATTTAAACTATATATATATACAGTATGTATTTTCAAAAGCATTTGAAACCACTAAGAATACAATTCAGCGAACTAAAACATACATTTAAACCAATTTAAAAATACATACAGTCATATTTTGGACACAATTGTGTATCATTGTCCCAGGGAACTATGCAATCACTTGTTATACCCAATAAAGCATCATAACACTATTTCTCTATACCAATGTCAGGATTGACAACATTTTCTGATATAATTGCTAGGCATGTGGTATTTATGGGCACACATGTAAAATTTATGGCCTGTGAATAAATCTCACTCCAAGCAGCTTGTGGCAGTTGGCAACTACAGAATGCAGAAGGGGGTTGTGGAATTGGGCTTTAAAATATCCATCATCTGCACATCCCTGCATTCAGATTCTGGACACTTTTCTCAGCCTCCCATTAATACAGAAATCACAAACACAGTCCTTAAAATGGATTCATCAGCACTGATGTTGCCCATATGGCTAAGTTCTCCTTCAGGATTCTTCATTTGCAATAGAGACAGATGCGTGCAGTCTGTGTTAGTGCTTTAGCCATGTGTTCACAACTGAAAACCATTTTTCTAAACATGTTTTTCTCCAGCTGAAAACCATAATGGCTCCACATGACTTCTGTCGGCAAACATTCTGCTCTGTAGGATAACATCTCCATAAAACAAAGTTACATCATCGCCAGATGGACAGTCTGATTTTTATCTCTAAAACCGTGGGTTGTGCCAGTGAAAGAAGAAAAAAATAATAATTCACCAAAACATCTGGGTTCTCAATGCACATTTGACCAAGTTTGTTACGACAACATCACACTTGCTGAATGAGGTTGAGCTGGTCTGATTTATTTCTACTTTCACACAACATCACTGTGGAAAGACACATTGGGTTAACCTAACGAACCTGTGGTTAACCTAAAGTTACCAGTCAAAAACCTTAACCACTGACTATGCCATACTACACAAATTTGCATGAAGCTACAACCTCCATAATTTGACAATAAACTTTTTTTTACAATACAACTGTTCTTTTAAACAGTAATCCGCTACATTACAGGATACAAACAGAAAGTAATGTCAGTAAATTCATTAAAGCTATCTTATAAGTGGAAGCATCTTTTAAAATATATAATTATCAGGTTATATGATTCATTTAAAAAATATATTGTTTATCTGGCTTAGAAACAACAAAGACATCATCTAGGATGGCAGCATAACACTAAAACTACACTGCATCCTAGTTTAGTCATTACAAAGCAGTATTTAACTAAATATTTATTTATTTTAGAAAAATGTGATGACAAGAAAAAGGAGTGATGATTCGAATATATAAATATATATAATTAAATTAGACACGTTATATATTTAATATCATTATAATATACGAAATAAAAAAGATATGATGGTTAAAATAAAATTATTATTAAGTTTCAATATCTCTATCTCTTTCATTTTATTACTCTGTTATGCTATATACTACATATTTATTCCCTATAATCTATATACACTGTATGCACATATTTTTTCACACATTTGTTTTTTGTTTGTTTTTTTGCTGGTATGTGTGTTGTCAAGACAATGACCACAACCTTGTTTTTTCTGTTGATGTGTAGTTTTAATTATTATTATTATTATTATATTATTATTATTATTATATATATATTCCACAACCAGGGTGGACCAATTGAGGTCCAGAATTTTGGGCCGTGATCCTTATGTAGATTCAAAATAGGCGATGCTTACTCTGACCCAGTAAAATCATATATAAATAAAACAAAAAACCAGCCTCTTAGGGTAAAGCGGTTTAATTAACATATGTTTGAAATGCCGAAAACATATTGCAAGAGCCGAGAAGCCAATCTGTGCAGCAGTGTGGTTCTGAATGCTGATATTATTCCATAATTATGCCACCCAGAGTCTAAAGAAGGGATGAGCAGACAATATATATGAGCCAGTTTAACTGTTTTTGCCTAATTAAAGTTTTGCAAGTATATAACAAAGCCACGTCAAAGTTTCATTCCTTTATCCAAGGTTTATGTGCAGCTGAAAGCACTTAATTTGCATGTGGTGTAAACTTTAGCTTACATTGTTACAGTTCACAATGAATGACAAATGATTTCAGGATACATGGCTCGAGACTGTGAGCACTTCTGTATGTGAAGCTAGTTTTCAACAATCTGTTCATATCAATAAGTCATGCTCTAAAATGCCAGAGGTGTCTTCGGTTGCTTTGTTTAACCCAAAGGGCATTACAAATTTGGTTTGGCTTTAGCTCTGCAGTATTTGTCTGCATTTACACCTACACCCTGATCATCCCCAGTAGCTCCTGGATTGTTTCTGCTCATGAGTATAAATCTACTATTACTTCAGGGTGCGTTACTTATTAGTAACCTGCCAGTTGAGTACACGTGCATTAATAAAATACATCATTCATTGCAAAGTCGCCATGCGGTTTGGGCTTTGCACATAAAGCTCCTGAGACCCAGAAGGGCTGAGATGCTTTGTGCACCCCATCCATATTAAAATCTGAACTTGACTTATATATTCACTAAGCTCCACTCTGGGACATGGACCGAGTTCTAATCAAACGCTTGTGGACTTCTATACTTCCTCGAAACCCCAGAGCGTTCACTCACTGCCTCGATCATGACTCCCTGCTTAACTGCTTTTGTTCTCTACAACAACCAGAGCACATAATTACAAACCCAACAGAGAGAAAACTAACAAAAGGAGAAATGTAATAATGGAGGCGGCACTTTACATATTCATCTCATATTTGCCATGGGAACTGGGGAGTTTTGTGTGGGGGTGCGAGCACTGAACCTTTCTTCAGGCGTTGCACAAAGAGATCATTTGAGATTCCCGTTGTTATCAGAGCTTTTTATCAGCTTTTTACTGGATATACATATGGTGTAATGTAGAATATGGCAGTTGATGGTGTAGTGAAAACAGTTAGCTGGGCACACTCCTGTCTTGATGACAGGAAATGAGCAGGAAAAATGTATGAATGCGGCAGCGAGATACTGCCTAAGCTTCAAGAAAATAGTGAAAAACAACTGGGTCAGTGGCTAATACTGTAAACATGACTTGGTTTTTGGTACCAGACGGCTGGTCTGAGTATTTCAGAAACTCTACTGGGATTTTCACACACCACCATCTCTAGGCTTTAAAAATATCCAGTAAGTGGCAGTTCTGTGAACAAAAATGCCTTGTTGATGCCAGAGGTCAGAGGAGAATGGCCAGACTGGGTCAAGCTGATAGAAAGGCAACAGTAACTCAAATAACCACTCGTTACAACCGAGGTTTGGAGAAGAGCATCTTGAAAGTTGAACCTTGAAGCAGAGGAGATACAGCAGCAAAAGAACACACCAATCCTGTCAGGTAAGAATGGGAAACTGAGGCTACAGTTTGCACAAATTCACCAAAATTGGATAATAGATGATTGGAAAAAGGTTGCCTGGTCTGAAGTCTTGAATTCTGCTGTGACATTCAGATGGCAGGATAAGAATTTGGCATAAACAACATGAAAGCATGGATCAATCCTGCCTTGTATCAATGGTTCAGGCTGCTGGTGGTGGTGTAATGTGTGGGGGATATTTTCTTGGCACACTTTGGGCCTCTTAGCACCAATTGAGTATTGTTTAAACACCACAGCCTACCTGAGTATTGTACAAATCTTGTGATGGCTACTTCCATCAGGATAAAGTGCCATGTCACAAAGCTCAGAACATCTCAAACCAGTTTCTTGAGCATGACTTTGAGTTCACTACAC
The DNA here is from genome assembly GCA_018155175.1 of Sinocyclocheilus anophthalmus. Lineage (NCBI taxonomy): Eukaryota > Metazoa > Chordata > Actinopteri > Cypriniformes > Cyprinidae > Sinocyclocheilus > Sinocyclocheilus anophthalmus. The sequence goes on along the minus strand of JADLZN010001333.1, from coordinate 32,019 downwards.
TCAAACGGCCTCCAGAGTCACCAAATCTCAATCCAATAAATCACCTTTGGAATGTGGTGGAACCATTAACAGATTCGCAGCATGGATTGTTGCCGTGGCAATTTAGCAGCCACGGTGGTGATTGTGCTCTCATGTCATATGACCAAAATATTTTCAGGACCTTATTCCAGCACCTGTTTATCTATTGCCATTGAATCTACGCCATAACTGAATTTCAGGCAGTTTCTGAAGGCAAAAAGGAGGTCCAACCCAGTACTGGCAAGGTATGTATACCTATATATATACAGTGGGTACGGAAAGTATTCATTCATTCATTAATGTACACGCAGCACACCATATTGACAGAAAAACACAGGACCGTGTTGACATGTTTTTTTGCAGATTTATTAAAAAAGAAACACTGAAATATCACATGGTCCCAAGTATTCAAACCCTTTGCTCAGTATATAGTAGAAGCAACCTTTTGATCTAATACAGCCATGAGTATTTTTGGGAAAGCATGCAACGAGTTTTTCACACCTGGATTTGGGGATCTTCTGCCATTCCTCCTTGCAGATCCTCTTTAGTTCTGTCAGGTTGGATGGTAAACTTGGTGGACAGCCATTTTTAGGTCTCTCCAGAGATGCTCAATTGTGTTTAAGTCAGGGCTCTGGCTGGGCCGTTCAAGAACAGTCACAGATTTGTTGTGAAGCCACTCCTTCATTATTATAGCTGTGTGCTTAGGGTCATTGTCTTGTTGGAAGGTAAACCTTCGTCCAGTCTGAGGTCCTGAGCACTCTGGAGAAGGTTTTCGTCCAGGATAGCCCTGTACTTGGCCGCATTCAGCTTTCCCTCGATTGCAACCAGTCGTCCTGTCCCCTGCAGCTGAAAAACACCCCCACAGCATGATCTGCCACCACCATGCTTCACTGTTGAAACTGTATTGGACAGGTGATGAGCAGTGCCTGGTTTTCTTCCCTCCACACATACAGCTAGAAATAGGCCAAAAAGTTCTATCTTGGTCCCCCCCCCCCCCCCCCCCCCCCCACCCCCCCCACCCCCCCCCCCCCCACCCCCCCCCCCCCCCCCCCTCATCAGACCAGAGAATCTTATTTTCTCACCATCTTGGAGTCCTTCAGGTGTTTTTTTTTAGCAAACTCCATGCGTGCTTTCATGTTTCTTGCACTGAGGAGATGCTTCCGTCAGGCCACTCTGCCATAAAACCCCGACTAGTGGAGGGCTGCAGTGATGTTGACTTTCTACAACTTTCTCCCATATCCCCACTGCATCTCTGGAGCTCAGCCACAGTGATCTTTGGGGTTCTTCTTTACCTCTCTCACCAAAACTCTTCTCCCCCGATAGCTCAGTTTGCTGTGGGGTGGGGGGGTGGGTGGGGGGATGTGGGAACGGACGGCCAGCTCTAGGAAGGGTTTTGGTCGTTCCAAACGTCTTCCATTTAGGGATTATGGAGGCCACTGTGCTCTTAGGACCTTAAGTGCAGCAGAAATTTTTTTATAACCTTGGCCAGATCTGTGCCTTGCCACAAGTCTGTCTCTGAGCTCTTCAGGCAGTTCCTTTTACCTCATTATTCTCATTTGCTCTGACATGCACTGTGAGCTGTAATGTCTTATATAGACAGGTGTGTGGCTTTCCTAATCAAGTCCCATCAGTATAATCAAACACAGCTGGACTCAAATTAAGGTTTAGAACCATCTCAAGGATGATCGGAAGAAATGGACATCACCTGAGTTAAATATATGAGTGTCACAGCAAAGGGTCTGAATACTTAGGACTATGTGATATTTCAGTTTTTTAATAAATCTGCAAAAATGTCACAATTCTGTGTTTTTCTGTTACTATATGGTGTGCTGTGTGTACATTAATGAGGAAAAAAAAATAACTTAAATGATTTTAGCAAATGGCTGCAATATAACAAAGAGTGAAAAATTTAAGGGGGTCTGAATACTTTCCGTACTAGGGCCCTGCATATATACCTTATATATACTATATTTGATCCATTATATTCTTTTGATATCCATTTTTTGCGGAGACCAAAACCCCTGCCCCCTCCCTTGCCTCCTCGAAGGAAACATCCCTGATGTATGTATGTATGTATGTATGTATGTATGTAATCCACTCAAAAAATGGATGAAACTAAAAATGAAACATTAATATGCATTCTGTTAAAATATGACATTAAAAGCATATAGATCAGTCATTTTTCTAAAGTAAAACTGCTCAACAGTGACACGAAGCATGTAAAGTTACAGCAGGAGTTCATGTCTCTCTTGCCTTCCCTGAGCCCAGTGAGTTTTAACAGACCCCCTAAAGCATGTTGTGGGTTTGGTGGGGGGTAATTGCGAATGAATGGGGGGAAGTCACGTGAGAGGAGGCAATGCCTTGATCATGATATGATTGGATATGACTGGTTATGATGGGCTATGATTGGTTCATACTATAAATTCCACCTCGTGTTCATGCACGTTCTGCATTCATAAATCAGTCTAAATGAACAATATAATGGCATCACACACTTATATACTGTATAACCACTTTGTCAAGTCAAAATTAAACTTAAAATGGCCTGAAAACATGATCTGTGGGTTTTTTTAGTGAGCAATCAGTTTGTTGAAATTAAACCGAGCTCTGATGACTGATGATCTGAAAATACGTTTATTATGAAAAAGAACAGCTGAACATCAGTTCATAAGTAAAAATATATAACTGTTTAAATAAAGCATTTTTTAATATGCTACTGCCTTGAGTTATTATTTTGGAATAAATGTAAAATGCTTGAAAACACTAAACCGATTAGACTTATACTTGTTTTTAATAAACAGAATAGCCTATTAATGTAAAAATACAATACAGATTTTTGTTCTGGTAGTGTAAGTAATGTTTATTTAAACAATAAAATGTGACTGGGACATATATATAATTTTTCTTTCAGAAATAATCAAATATTATGCAAAACTACTTAAAAGGGTTTTCTTCTCAATTTCATTGTTTTATTTTTATATTTTTTCCCCTTCATTATTATATCAGGACAGCTGTACCACACTTACGCTTTTTACTTTATGCCTGAAAATTAGCAAAATTAACTCAGAAATAAAAAGCACGTTCATTATAGAAGAGGTGGCTTCTAATAATGATATGAATTTTAATATATTTTTGAGCATTAATATTTTTTGTGCATTTTAATATATTTTTGTATACATTAATCAATTCCTGAGAAAAAAAAAACAAGCATGTTTGTCACTAACCCAACTGGCTGTTGTATAAAAGCTCTTCAGGCACTGTATCTTTCACTTTCTCACTGCAGAAAGTCTTGAGCTTTGTTGTATGAGCAGCTGTCTTCTCTTTTCCAGTTAGTACTTCACAGCAGCGACTACATCCTCTCAAGGCATTAAAACGTGCAATAAGTCAAAGTAATGGGTTTGTAATGCTGTGCTGCGCCTGCTCTGTTGGCTAGCTTGCCACATAGCGAATAACGCCGAAGGCTACTTCTGCTGGCAGTTACGCAGTGAAGTTATCAGCTGTAATCTGAGTTTTAAGGAAGACTTCTGCAGTCTTCAGGCTGAGGGCCTTGACATCTTAGCAGACGGCACCCTGGTGCAGGCCCGCATCCATCTGAAAGGCTCGAGAGCAGCTTTTTCAAACTCGCAGGAGTAGGTGATACATCATTCATGGAAACGGCAAAAGGAAACAGCAGAGGTCTGGAAATGGCTGTTATAAATTTATGGATTTAAAGATGGATGAATCTCTGAACAGCAGGTAATGCAGCCCTTTTGAGTTGGACACTAATGCACCCGAAAAATGATAAAAGAGCACTGTAACATTTCCTCACAGCAGTATCCGAAAAGAATACTGTGATGCATTTTGGAAAGTCGTTCTTGCGCACCTGTGCAAAACAAGCATGTTTGTGTGGGTGCAAACACAATGGAGAACAGGGAAGTGGTTCACTGAGTGGTATTTTGCACACAAATCGTGTCATGCAGATTATCGACCCATGAATCCAACTACAAACGCAGCCCAAAGCAATTAAGTCAGCATGACTTGTCACTGCCATACCGAGAACGTGACCTCTGCATTATTCTGGATACAATAGTTGCATGGAAGAGGGTGTGACAAAAGTAGCGAGACATCCAATCAGGAGGGCAATCGGAAAAGGTGATTATCATACACCTGTTTGTGAGCACCTAATTTCACGGGTATCTGTGGAATAATTTGCATCGATGAACACTCGTGCTGACATGATTGGATTAGCCAGTACATTTAATGAGATGTCTTGGCAGTGGCCGTAGAGTCAGCACTCATTTGTATTAATGGCCATTGAGCAGTGACGACTGTCCCTCTTTTCAGAACGCATTAGCCCGATAACCCACAGCATTCCCAGCTGACTGCAAGGTTAAAAACTTGCGTCAGACATTGTCTCTACACCTACTGACTGAAGTTCACTGTCACATTTATTTACAGACTAAATGTGTTCAGTAAATGGTACGGTAAACATTCACACAGAGAGCTCATCGTGACTTACTGATGGGTTGCAGGTGTTTCTTTACTTTTTTCTGTTATGTACCCCATCCTCCTCACTCAGTCAAGCTAGTCTGTGGGCTGGTTTAAAAGTGTGCTTTTTTTTGAGTAATGAAAAACCTAAACAAACACCTAAGGACGGCAAACCAGCTTTGGCTGGTTAAAGCTATTTCTTGTTTTCCATAGCAGAATATCATTACCATTTAGATTTTTAAAACGGCCATTATTACAATAATTCACTTTCAGGCAAGAACAGTCGCAGTGATTTTTAATACTTGAAAAACCTTTTCCTGTGGTGTAAAAAAAAAAAAAAAAAAATACATGAAGTTCATTAAATCTCTTAAAATATCAGATAATCAGATTTTTATGACTAGGCAAGGTTAAAAATCCTTAAATGGAAGCGTTTCGTATACCATATGAAATCAACATAAATAAAAAGTGCACATAATTTCTAAGAAGGATGTATTTAACACTGTATAGCCTGAAATACAGTTATAGTTAGAAAACACACACACAAAGATTGATTGATTGATTGATTGATTGATTTTTTCCAGGTGACCAAACAGAGTATTTCTTGATATGTATATGGCCACAAAGTAAGATTAAATTCTGATAGCTTATAATGTAGATCAATGACATGTTTATAACAGTATAGCAGACTACTTGCATAAAATGCATATGATTATCAGTTGTCACTTTATATCGCTCAATAATATATAAATGCTTAATATTAAGATCAGAAACATATAATGCAATGCAATATAATGATGATTGAAACTTGCTAAAGTTAAAAACTATCAATCAGATGAAATAAGGTTGTAGAAGATTGTAAGCAACAACAGGTTAATGAGCAAAGCTGATCATGTTTATAATGTAGAGACTTTTTGGATTAAATATGATACAGTAGGCTTTTTTATTTATTTTCTTTTTCTTTATTGTAGGCACTCTTACTTGTCATTAACCCATAAATCACATTCAGCCACATCTCGAACAAAACTCGAAGGCCAGTAAAATATTACTGGTGTGCAACTTGACAAAACAAAAGCACTGATATAGTTTAAGATCAGTCAGTGCAAGTTTCTTTCAGTTGAAACAACTCAGACTTACATTTTAGTCTGGGACTAGGTTTAAGCCCTGTCTGTGAAACCAGTTTTAATACGTTTTCTCTTTTTTTCAAAAAAGTCATTTGTTAACAAGTTGCTATATAAGGACTTCAAAAGAAAAAGATTTGAAGCTGTTGCACCCCCTGGGTTACAAGTACCACTGATTGAGAATCACTGGTGTCACTTGCGTGATTAATCTCCTAATGAAGCTCAAAAGAAAGAAGTTTACTTTTCCAATTAGCAGGGTGTGAGGAGCAGGTTTTTGTGCAGTCATCTATAATGGAGACAGCAGGTCTCAGAGCTGCAGTGGCATCGTTCAGACGCTGGGATTGAGTTGCTGCTGAATTAGGCTGCTGAGAAAATCTGCTAAAAACCTGTTCTCAAAAGAGCCAAGCAGCAAAGGAAATACCTTCACGGCTCACCAGGACATCCAACCCACGCTCTATTTACACACACACACTGGGGTGAGATTGCTCAGACTTTGAGGGGTATATATCAGCAATGTTGATGCCCACCAAGAAGTTACTTATATGAATTAAATTCCTTTCAAGGAAAGTCTGTTCACTCGGCCGCCATATTGGCAATGCCTCCGGGCAGCTCAAACAAGACCAAGTCCTATCTAAATGAATGTGGGAATCCTGAAATCTCAAAAACTGCTCGCTGAAGTCGCAATTGAATTACATATTTCAAATCAGCAACAAAATCTGAAATGAACTGCCCCATGAATGTTGTTTCTTATGCTCAAATAGTGTTAAAAAGCTTATTTTTCAGGCTAGACAAGCCAATGCGCATGCGCAGTTAAATCGCACTTATGACTGCGCATGCGCATCAGCTGCTCTAGCCTTAGGTTTCTATGGGAACCAGAGCTTCTAACGGCCACTGCAGTGACGCAATGACTTTACCAATCAACGATTGGTTCTTTCATTTAGAAGGCGGGACTATCCCGCCATATTGCACGTTGCAGTTTCTTCCATTCATAAGTATAGGCGTGAAAAGTCTTTGTATTTCCATAGTTTTTGATATGAAGTAAATCCCTAAAACAGTTTTTGCTGAAGACGTGACACAAAGGTTAATGCCAGGGTCAAAACTGAGAAAATATACCTTTGAAAGATGGCTTTTTGTGTGCGTTAATGACTACTTTCATTTGAAGAGTGGTTTTAAGTTTAGAAGTTAGCAGGCTGTTACAATTAGTGATATGTAGTATGCGTTCTTTTGAATGAATCTTTTAAGTGAATGACTCGCTCTGGTTCATTTTCCAACACTGAATCATTTTTCTTTCTATTTTGAAGCGTGTCACTTGTAGCATGAGTCAATAGTATCCGGATGTGGGCTGTGAAGGAGCATTTCATTGAGCTGGACTTACTGAAGGAATACGCCCAGCTTCAATGAATCAGTTTATCATGCATTTCGCATTCACAAACTTCTGCTGCTGATTGATTATACTGCAAATGCTCTGACGACAAGAAGTAAAAATACTGGATATGCAAATAATGCAATCATATTCATCCGTCTTGGTGTTTTCTCTGTAAATAATTATAATTTTTAATGGTGAATCATGTCATAAAATTTTTATTTTGTAACCGATTCTGTGTAGCAGTGTCTATAGCGTGATATCAATAACTTTTTCAGGATTCTTTGATGAATAGAAAGTTCAAAGGTATAACATTTATTTAAAATAGACTATTTTGTTAATTTATAATTTCATATACGTATATGTAAAAAAAAAATACATACTTTTTAAAATCAAACCTCTAGATATTTGTATGTATAATGGAACGCACATTAAAAAACTGACTTTGGCAAACTACGTTGTGTGGCCGTTGTGTGCCTCTGCACACATAAAAAATGGAAATAGACTTGTTTCCTCTTAATACAGCAACAGCCTCAGTGAATTTTCCATAAAAGCTTTACTAAACATCAATGAATTCTCCTGTGAGTCACGCTGAATAATGTGAGTGATGGTTGGAGTGATTGGTTGGCTGGCTTTAAGTTCCTAAATATATGTTTAGGAGTTAAAAGTTAAAAAAAAATTACACACTTGGTAACATTTCGGTGAGTGTGTGATAGAAATAGATAAAGTGGCGTTGGTGCACAATATAAATATTTTGATGAAACTATTCTTGCAGCAATGCTCCCGTGGCAAGCTGACTCATTGGCACAGCTGTGGGAAAAATACTTTCATCTTCTGCGTTTCATCTTCCTTGATTTATCCCCCCCCCCCCCAAAAAAAAAACCCTTGGGAATTCTCACTGCCAACGGTTTAATATTTATCCACACAATGTACAATAACAGTAAGATATTATTAGTGGAAGATTTGTTTTTTATTCTCAAATTTAAATATTTGCAGCTCTCCGAGTTCTTTTTTGTAGTTGAAGATGGAAGATGAATGTTATGTTTTAGAGCAGATGAACATGTTCTACATCTAAAATTAGCATCACATATTTACAGTTCTTGAGATTTAATCACTTTGCTTCTTTATATTAGAAAGACGACTGCCATATGGATAGAGAGGAAAATAATCAAATAATAAGAGAGCCTTCTGTTGTGAGATTTAGCTGACAAATAATTAGATATGAGCTGCATTTTAGGGTAAAGCATAGAAAATATCAAACTGTTACTACTCCAGGCAAAGTCTCAAAGTTGCCACTGAACAGGACTGCTTTCACTAGAAAAAAAATTTCACATTTGGAGAAAAATGTCAACAAAACAATATGCTTTAAACTGATACATGGGTCAGTGACAAAAAAAGTGTCATTTATAGAGAAAAGGAAAAATCTTGGTAACACTTTATAATAACTTTCATTAATAAATCATTAACAAACATTATATAACGCGTAACAGATCATTAGTTAATATATATTCACATAGCTAGAAATATGAGATAATGTAATGTTTACTAATGTACTTTTTAAACATTACCTTATGATTAACAGATCATTATTTCATGTAAATTAAAATGCTTACAAATGTCATTCAACTTTCAATTCATGTGGTCATGCACTTTTAAAAATGATATCGATCAAATCATTTTGACAGAAGGTTTACAATGATTAAAAGCTTCTTTAATAAATCATTAACAAGCGTTATATAATGCTTAACAGATCATTAGTTAACATTTACAAATGTCATAAAACTTTCAATTCATACGATCATGCACTTTTTAAAAATCTACAAATACAAAGCTACGTATTTAATGATTAACAGATCATTATTTAATGTAATTTGAAATGTTAACAAATGTCATTAAACTTCAGTTCATATATTACCTAATGCTCTTTTTTACAATCACAATTGTTGTGAAAAAAAGATTTTTTTAAGCAACTATTCATGTTAACAAATTATTCATCAACTCAGAATCACAGTCTTTAAATCATATATGTGGTCTCCGTTTGTTGTGTAGACCTTTACTATTTTCACATCTTTAATCATTTATTAATCTTTTGTTCATGTTTTTGCAGTACCCAGTCTAAAGTGGAAACTCTTCATCATTTGCATATGTATAAATAGTTTATAAATGTTTACTAATCATTAGTAGGCCTACCTTTATGAGCAATCATCTCCATAGCAAAAAGTATCACAGATGACCTGAATTCACCCTATTTATACATCTTTATAAATTATTTATTAATCATTTGTTCATGATTTTGCAGTAGCCAATCTAAATTTGGAACTATTCATCATTTGTAAATGTTTATAAACATTTTTAAAAAATAGTATCTTTAAGAGCATTGTAACAACCTTTGTGTAAAGAGTGGTTAGTTAAGTTTGCCCTGTCTCCGTCGTGTTAAAAGGTTGTTTTCTCCCACATTAATTTATTAAAGACTCTTTTCGTTTGACTACCTGCCTCCATCGTTCTCCTTCGAGCTCCTTCACTTGGCAACCCCTGACAAACACACATTGTAATTTGGGTGTGAACATGTTTGTACTGCCTCAATATTAGTATACTACTGTATATAATTAAAAACAGGATATTCCTTAAATCATGCATTAACAGGAAAACATATAAAACAATTAATACATTTTTCAAGACATTACTTAATTTATCATTTATCAAAACAATGTAATATAAACAGATTGCACCATGTTTCCTTAAAATTATCAAATTGACCCCTGTACACTGTTGACCCCTTAACAAACCCTTAACCTCCTGGGGTCAACGGTGGCAACTACCCATACCACCAAACCTGTCCCTAACCTTACCCGTAATCCACCTGAATAGCAGCAAAAGTGTTGTGCAATAACAAAAGCTTTTAATCACTTTATTACATCTGTTAAATCATTTGTAGATTTTCAAGAAGTGCATGATCATATGCAGTAAAAGTTTTAATGACATTTGTAAGCATTTTAATTGATCTGTTCATTAGGTAATGTTTAATAAGTTTATTAGTAAACATTAACAATGTTATCTCATGTTTTTAGATATCTGAATATATATTAACTACTGATTCGTTAAGCATTATGTGTGTTCATGATTTATTAATGAAAGTGATAAAGTGTTACCAAAATCTTTCAAAAAATGCATGTGCCAAATTCTTAGAAGCATACTCTTTGTGGTCATGTTGGTTTCATTTGGTTTGTACAGTATTAGTCAATGGAAGATTACATTTAATGACTCAAAGAAATGCCATGCAATTTAACCATCAAGTAAAAATGTATATTTTTGTTGCACACAGACACGCACACAGATGCACACACACCTGTACATGTGTATTTTGAAGCTGTTTTTAAACTATATCATTATCATCACATCCTAAATATTAAGAATTTCTCATTTAAATTTTTTTTTGTTTTAGGGCATAATATCAAAAATGTCAGGGAGGTACAACTGTATATACCACCCTTTACGCCCTCTAAACAATCAAAAAATATCTAAATGATTTTCAATGACAAATTAAAATGGTCGTGCTGAACATAGTAGAGGTGTATTCAAATCGAATTGTATCACGCATTTAACCCAGTGGCTTCTACAAGTCAGGTCAAGTCACCTTTATTTATATAGCGGTTGCATACAAATGCAAATACCATCGCTAAATAACCTTGTAGCTCATAGTAGGTCTCTCTTGAGGGATTTATACATTTATACATCAATTTCTCTATGAAGAAAATGATTTTTTCCCCCATTGTTGCCTGTTTCTTGAAGCCTTCTTGACCACTGTTTTTAACACGGCGGGTCGTATGGCACCATTACTAATCATCAGAAAATCTTACTCGCTGCATTCATTGCTCAACAATCCATCGGCACTGCAATTTAAGAAGCAGCAGCTGCATCAATCAAAAAAAAAAATGCCAAGAACTACATCCAGTGGATAAAATGACCAGCGTTCAGCTTCTCAGCAGACAAGATTTTCTTCCAAGCACAAACAAACTCAGTGGACCTACTTACCACACTCATGAATTGGACAATGAGCAACCATTCATCACAAAGGTACTTAGAAGAGGAGAAGAGCAAGAAAAAAGTGTGTTAAAGGAAGAAAAAGAGCCCCAAAGGACTAATTACATAGATGATCATTATTCTTCTTCTGCACTCTGCAGCAAGAGACATTGCGGTCCTGTCTCAGGCTCATCGTGCCTGTCATCATACCTTTGCAGCAGGACAATCAAGAAGCCGAGTGATGGAAATCATATCTTTCATCCCACTACAGAGAATAGCTCAGCAGTCGCTCCCTGAGCACTGCTGCAAGTGCTGATGGGAACACAGGAAGAGCAGAGAGAGGAAGAGTATGTGATGTCTTCATCAAGACACGTGAGAACAGGTCACATGACCATTGTCTCAGCTGTTTACAGCCAAAGGCCAGCAGGAGGGACGTCCACTATCTATAGGGGGGCATCATCACTTCTGCAGGTGTGCAGGAACCCCCTGCCACTTCTGCTGTTGTTTCTGTCTCTCCTACAAAGTTCGAAGGCTTTTATATGGAAAAATAACTGTCACATTAAACAACGGATGAAAGCACTGAGAGAAATCAGCATGTCATTTTTGTAGCTGTGTTTCCAGCAGAGGAAATCTTATTGCTCTTTCATAGCTTAAGAGATTTTGTCAGTAATTTCATTTAAAGAAATAGTTCTCCCTATTCTTTTCTACAATTAACACCAAAGGCGATTTTAAGCACAATATGCAAGCTGCTCTTTTCCGTACAATGAAACGGGATGGATACTGAAAAGCTCTGAAGTCTTCAAAACTACACTCTTAAAAATAAAGGTGCTTCACGATGCCATAGTAGAACCTTTTTGTCTAAATGGTTCCATAAAGAACCTTTAACATCTGAAGAACCTTTCTGTTTCACAAAAGGTTCTTTGTGGTGAAAAAGGGTTCTTCAGATTACAAAAGGTAAGAAAGAGATGGTTCTTTAAAAAACATTTGACTGAATGGTTCTTTTGGAACCAAAAATGGTTCTTCTATGGCATCGCTTGAAGAACCTTTTGAAGCACCTTTATTTTTAAGAGTGTATACTACCAGTCAAATGTTTGGGATAAGTCATTTTAACAACGTTTCTTCAACTTATTAAAGCCATAGTTCACCCAAAAATTGTGTAAACATTTAAACATCCTCAGGTTGTTCAAAACCTGTATGAGTTTCTCTCTTACGCTGAACACAAAAGAATGCGCGTCAACACAGTGTAATCAAACATTTTAACTGGTATCCCGATTCCATAGTATGAAAAAAATTATTACCGGCAGCTATTTGGTTACCAACATTCTTCAATATCTTATTTATGTCAACAGAAGAAAGAACCATACAGGGTTGAAACAACAGGATAGTGAGTAAATGATGGAACATAACTTTGGGTGACCTACCTCTTTAAGGGTGACAAAAGGGAGAGAGTAAGAATGCATATGTATACAGTAAAACATTTTAGCAAATTATATAGCCAAGTTTCATAATCTATCTAGCACTTCCTCTAGTAAAAAAAATCCATCCTCTGTTGTCCTCTAACATCAAAATCCACAAATATATTTGTTTAGAACTAATTTGGACTGTTTTTAGAACTAATTTGGACAGTTAACAGTGGTTGATATGTGCATATTTTTTCTCCTGATTCAGACGAGATATTTTACCCAGTTAAAAATGTCTTGATGTATTCGTTTACAAACACAGTTTTTCACTTCACAAGGCATTAACTGATGGACCAGAGTTGTGTAGATTACTTTTGGGTTATTGTGATGTTTTTATCAGCTTTTTATCAACTCTCATTCTGACGGCACCCATTCACTGAAGAGGATTCATCCATTTTCGCTATTTCTTTAATCTCACTGCTGTCTAGGTCAGGTCAAGTCAAGTCAAGTCTATTTGTACAGCGCTTTTCCCGATACAAATCATTGCAAAGCAACTTTACAGCAAATTAAGTTTCTACAATATTTAGTGGTAGCTTATAAGTGGTGACTGTCAGTTAATGTACATATGGCAAAAATGTACGGAAAAATCATTTAAAGACGTAATAAAACAGACAATGAACACTATTAACACCAATTATTATATGATGCAATCAAACTATTTGTAATAATTGAATATTAGGGATTGTTCATACAAGTTGATCATATTTGAGTTAAAGCACTGTTATATTACCGGTTTCTATATATATATATATATATATTTCTATATATATATATATATATATGACCATGGGACCACAAAACCAGTCTTAAGGCGCTGGGGTATATTTATAGCAATAGCCAAAAAACATTGTATGGGTCAAAATATAGATTTTTCTTTTATGCCAAAAAATCATTAGGTTATTAAGTAAAGATCATGTTCCATGAAGATATTTTGTAATATTCCTACCTGTAAATATATCAAAAACTTAATTTTTGATTAGTAATAAACATTGCTAAGAACTTCATTTGGACAATTTTTAAGGCGATTTGCCCCCTCAATATTTAGAGTTTTTTTTTTTGCACCCATCAGATGTTTTCCAGATTTCAATAGTTGATAATCTTGAATCACATATAATAGCTTTCAGATGATGTATAAATGCTCATTTTGAAAAATGTAACACTTAAGACGGTTTGTGGTCCAGCACCCACACACACACACACAGTCCCCCACCACACACACACCACACACACACACAACACACACACCACCACACACACACACACACAACACACCACCCCACACACCACACACACACCACCCACACACAACACACCACACACCCCACCACACACAAACACACACACACACACGCGCGGTTTTAATTTCTTTCCACATTTAAACAGGTGAATTTAGAGTGTGTAATTACACTTAGAGCCCATCATGGATCTCCCAGAGTAAAGATCAGGAGCAAAAGAAATGAGGTGCATACAAAAAGCCATCTCTTTCCTGGGGTTAAAAATACTCTCCTTATCAAACCCAAGCGACAGGCTGTAAAGGGCTGTTTGGAACTTAGGGGTGAGTGAACGAGGGGGAACTTATTATGCAGTTGCTTTTATACACATCTGCATACTGGAGATACACAATAACAAACCTCAAAGGACCCGCCACTATTTAGGTGAGGTTCTAAAATAGCTGGTCGCCATACCAACGACGAGGGGTAGCGTCTGTGACAGCGAGATGAGCTGTGTGATTTCTCCTGTGGAAGTCTCAAAGTCGGTGTGATTCTGGGAGACATGACAAATCTAAAATATCACCTATTACACATGCAGAATTCATCATCTGTCATGATCTGGAGCACAAAAATATCTTGTTTGGTGATGCATGCTTCTAAAAGACAATCAATAGAAGCGCAGGTTTTGCATTCTGATCAAACAAAGGGAGATACGGGCTTGATGCTGACACATGAACCAAACAAAATTCATCAAAGTCTTCAGTTCCTCCGGCTTTCATTTAAGCAGCCTGGAAAATGCAGAGCAGAAATGAAGGAGGCTCGTACGGATATTACCACGGCCTCATGAAACCCAAATCAGACGGCTAATTTCAGATAAAAGTCTTGACTTATTTCCATTGCTGAAATCTCGCACAGCACGCCTGGATTGGTTTGGTTCAGTTCATTATTGAGAAATATGTTTTAGAAATGGCTGCTAAAATAGTCTGCCAATACTGCTTTATGATGGGCTGGGATTTTACAAGAAACAAAACATTAATGTCTGATATCATATGGAAGCATGGCCATAAACTGTTTGGTATAGAAATTGTGCATATGGCACAGTAAACACAAATATTTCATACATAATGGGCCCCTTAAAGAGGCAATCAGTCCCTGTTGACTCTTTCTGTACCTCACATAAAAAATGAATTGAAAATACTTGTAAATTAATGCACTTACAATGGAAGTCTAGCAGCCAGCCAACCCAAAAGGTTTAAAAGCATTTTGAAGAAATCTATATTTTTGATAAAAGCGCATACATTAATTCCTCTGTAAAAAAAAAAAAAGGGTATACATTTTTCTAAATCATACTTGTGAGTAGGATGCAATATATCAAAAATATCAGTATCATGATAAGGCTTGATAAGTGCGACCACTGAATAACTTTTAGGATATAAAAGGGTTTCCTGCAGCACATATTTATTTGTAAACCAGGTGAATCATGGTTATTATAGTTAACATGGTGCAACATTTCTCATTTTTATTTAGTTTAACTCGTGTTTTGACAAAACACACAAAAAATTACTAAAACTTTAACTAAACAGAAAAACAGAAAATATACAAATAAAATCTAATTCAAAAGCTATAACAGTATCTAAATGATACAAAAATAACACTGAGGTAAATCTGAAATAGTAAACCAAAAATAAAAACATTGATGATTTACAATTTGAAAATTATGAAAAAGACATACATTTTAGTACTGTATCTGTAGCCTACAGTTGCAAAATGTGTAAAAAAAAAAAATAATAATACCTAATTTTCATTTTTGCATTCAAAAAAGTCTTCATGTTTCCGCTTTTTATTTTCTATTCAGATGCAGTTCCTGACACAATCATTCTAGAATGACTAATTTCTTCCATCTAGTGAAAATTCATTTTCAATCTGTAATTAAATTTTGCATATGTGTCAGCAAATATACCAATATTGTGCAGTCCAACTTTGAGGTACAACTATGTGTTTAGGTGATCATGCATTACAGCCATAATTCCTGTGAGTGGAACTGTGAAGGTTAACTGAATTTGCATAGTCACAACATGAGGTGGCTTAAAAACTGGCAGAGACCTGATTTTTTAAACATATAATGTTTAAGTGGCATGGTCATATTTCAAAACAGTGTAATATTTGCATATATTCCATGTAAAACTGAAGGTCTAAGAGTCTGAAATTGTTGCTGTGGTAATCACCAGCAGGTCATAAATGGCATTTGACCAAAGATCCTCTTTCTCATATTTAAATAAAATTTAAATCTGGTCCTGTGGTACATTTACATAGTTTGGGATTTTGGGGAATAACTAAACACAAAGCTGAATAAAAAGTGATATTAGGGCAAAAGCTTGCATTTTCAATGAGCTTTATTCATAGAGCAGAGAAAAGGTGTAAAGGGCATTCACACATTTCTGAGACCAGCAGGAAATGAGGAATTATATTCAACAAAAAGAAGATGGGCACTCACAACTCACTGCAGCAATAATCCAGCTCGCTTTGTATTAATCTAATTTGATATTCCAATGAGAAACAAAAAGCCAAAACTCTCATACCACAGTGCACTGATTTAAACTTGGTGTGTGTAAAAGGTTGGAGCTTGAACTAAGAAAACTTCAGGTCAAGAGATGTTAATTGCTCTTATTTAACTGCATCATATTACTTAGCCTGCACAACTGTCTTTGAATTTCAATTACTGTCGTTGAGTATTTGTGCCTAATTACAGGTCATCATCAGCCACATAATGGCTACAAAACTATCTTGATTATGTTAGACAACATCTGGTTCATAAATAAAGTTTTACTTTTTTTATGAACCAGTAAATAAACGAATAAATAAATAGCACAAGAAAAGAGAGTTCTTGTGCTATTTATTTATTTATTAGTTATAGCATGCAGTGAAACATTTTATGACTGATCAATTTAATAAGCTGCATATTGAGGCAGATTTTGATTTTGGTCATGAAATGGCTTTCATGGTACAGTTTTCTTTCCTGTGTTGTTGTATTTCCTGTTGAAACAGGAAGTTACGGTGAAGCATGTAGTCAATAGCTTCTAGTCTATGGTGCAGCCGATCATTAAATGTATAGTTCACCCAAAAATGAAAATTCAGTCATTAATTACTCACCCTCATGTCGTTCCAAACCCGTAAGACCTTACAAACCACACATTAAAGTGCCCGTATTATGGATTTTTGAAAATTACCTTTCATGCAGTGTGTAACACAGCTCTAAGTGAATGAAAACATCCTGCAGTTTTAAATTTGAAAGTGCACCGTGTATACAGTTATTGTCTCTCAAAAGAAAGAGTCGACTCTGAATCATTGAAACGAAGTCGTTTTTAAAACGAATCCCAAGCCGTTTCATCTTGACATCAACATGAAACATTAGCATACTGCCCGCCCACTTGTTGCGCGCACAGACCTGGGAAAACTTGAACCCGGTCTTCCTCAAACACCGTAACGGATTCCTGTGGATAGCATCATATCGAGAAGACGCTGTGCTCTGCACTGTGAGGGTAAATCTGTCCGAATGAAAATGCAAATTCATTCTTTGCCACTAGGTGCCACTTTGGAGCTGTAAAAATAGCGGCTTCCCCGGTAACGCTCTACACAAAGCAGCACTGCACTCACAAAAGCTGCTTTATCAGGCATATAACATGCAATATGAAATGAAAATGAGACCAATCACAATCGGACCAATCACCGCAGATAGAGCATGCAAGGAGGGGGTTGTGGTAAAATAAACGTGCAGCGAATCGTGTGGAGTCTTGAGCAAATAAGTAAAAAAAAAAAAAAAAGCATATATAAGACAATGAAAGTGTTTGTTGACCTTGCATGCAGGTTCACATGTTGTTGGGACTCCCAAACCATAAATATGAACCCTTTCATAACCCTTTCAGTCGATTAAATTATAAATCACAAAGTAATATACAGTGTGTACGGAAAGTATTCAAACCCCCTTACATTTTTCACTCTTTGTTATATTGCAGCCATTTGTTAAAATCATTTAAGTTAATTTTTTTTCTTCATTAATGTACACACAGCACCCCATATTGACAGAAAAACACAGAATTGTTGCCATTTTGCAGATTTATTAAAAAAGGAAAAACTGAAATCCACATGGTCCTAAGTATTCAGACCCTTGGCTGTGACACTCATATATTTAACTCAGGTGCTGTTCATTTCTTTTGATCATCCTTGAGATGGTTCTACACGTTCATTTGAGTCCAGCTTTGTTTGATTATACTGATTGGAATTGATTAGGAAAGCCACACACCTGTCTATGTAAGACCTTACAGCTTACAGTGCATGTCAGTGCAAATGAGAATCATGAGGTCAAAGGTACTGCCTGAAGAGCTCAGAGACAGAAATGTGGCAAGGCACAGATCTGGCCAAGAAAATTTCTGCTGCACTTAAGGTTCCTAAGAGCACCGTGGCCTCCATAATCCTTAAATGAAAGACATTTGGGACGACCAGAACCCTACCTAGAGCTGGCCGTCCGGCCAAACTGAGCTATCGGGGGTGAGAGAGCCTTGATGAGAGAGGTAAAGAAGAACCCAAAATCACTGTGGCTGAGCTCCAGAGATGCCGTCGGGAGATGGGAGAAAGTTGTAGAAAATCAACAATCACTGCAGCCCTCCACCAGTCGGGGCTTTATGGCAGAGTGGCCCGACGGAAGCCTCCCCTCAGTGCAAGACACATGAAAGCCCGCAGGGAAGGACTCCAAGATGGTGAAAAATAAGATTATCTGGTCTGATGAGAACAAGATAGAACTTTATGGCCTTAATTCTAAGCGGTATGTGTAAAGAAAACCAGGCACTGCTCATCACCTGTCCACTACAGTCACAAAAGTGAAGCATGGTGGTGGCAGCAACATGCTGTGGGGGTGTTTTTCAGCTGCAGGGACAGGGAAAGATTCTGGTTGCACTCTGACGGGAAAGATGAATGGGCCCAATGTACAGAGATATCCTTAATGAAAACCTAGTTCAGAGCATTCAGAACTTCAGACTGGGCAGAAGGTTTACCTTCCATCAAGACAATGACCCTAAGCTCACAGCTAAAATATCGAAGGAGTGGCTTCACAACAACTCTTGTGACTGTTCTTGAATGGCCCAGCCAGAGCCCTGACTTAAACCAATTGAGCATCTCTGGAGAGACCTTAAAATGGCTGTCCACCAACGTTTACCATCCAAACTGACAGAACTGGAGAGGATCTGCAAGGAGGAATGGCAGAGGATACCCAAATCCAGGTGTGAAAAACTTGTTGTTTCTTTCCCAAAAAGACTCATGGCTGTTGTATTAGATCAAAAGGGTGCTTCTACTAAATAATGAGCAAAGGGTCTGAATACTTAGGACCATGTGATATTTCAGTTTTCTTTTTTAATATCTGCAAAAATGTAACAATTCTGTGTTTTTCTGTCAATATGGGGTGTGTGTGTACATTGAGGAAAAAAAAACTTATGATTTTAGCAAATGGCTGCAATACAAAAAAAGAGTGAAAAATTTAAGGGGGTATAAATACTTTCCGTACCCACTGTATATAATATAATATATTGTATTATATATTATAAGACATTATAGATTTGTAAACACATAAAGAACTTGAATAATTTATTTCACACAAAAACTGTTGCTCATTAATGTTCAATACAACGTATATATTTTTTCTGCAATTATACATTTTTATTGTATAATTGCAGTGGATAGCAAATTTTTCTTAAGGTGGGCCTTTAGCCCCGTTGTACCCGACAACTTTCTGTACAATAAAATGCGCTCTAGAATGGATACAATATCAGGTGATTACATTTTTTGTCAGTTTATTCAGAAGAGAGAGAACTGAACATTTAAAAAACAGACATGGACAAAACCTGATTTTTGATTTTATGGTGACACTGCAGAACTTTAACTGGTTATGTTAGAAACAAAGTAGCAACTGTACATTAATAAAGCTAAAACTCCCATTTCTTCCTACAACTTCTATTCATTTATAAGTTTACCAATGGTATTCAAGTCACTCAAAAGTTTGGGGTCGGTACGTTTTTTAAATGATTTTGAAAGAAGACTCTTACTGTACATTCACCAAGACTGCATTTATTTGTTCAAAAAATACAGTAACCTAGTGTGATTTAAAATAAATGTTTTCTGTTTTAATATATTTAAAAAATAAAGCTGAATTTTCAGCATCATTACTACAGTCTTCAGTGTCACACGATCCTTCAGAAATCATTCTAACATGCTGATCTGCAGCTCAAGAAACATTTCTGATTATTATCAGTGTTGAAAACAGTTGTGCTGCTTCATATTTTTGTGGAAACCATGATGCTTTTTTCTTCAGTTCAAAAGAACAGCATTTATTTTGAAACGGTAGTGTTTAAAATCTCTCTTAAATTCTCCTGGCTCCAGAACAGTCTCTTAATCTGCTGAACAGCGAACAAATCATTTACGTTGTCTTTCAAGAATAGAGTGGAGGGACGAAAGTCTGGGGTCTGGCTCTCAGATAATAGCATTTCATGTGAAGATGAGAGAAAGCACTTTGGTTCTTAATCTAACTGTCTATATATGTCTCAATCTCTCTTTACCACAGGAGGCTTTGATCTTTCTCGCATTAGAATGCATCATGTACACCAACACACTTTGGCTTCTCTATAGTGGAGATACTTCTTTAACACATGCCTCTCAAGTGGCAGGTTATTTCTAAAAAAGTAAATTCACATACATTTTGCTGTTTCTACCTGGAGCAAAATAAAATCTCCTTATGGATACATAAGGTACATTTGCATATACAAAAAGATAGAATAAACAATCAAGTGGCTTTATAGTATACAGATATTACAGGAAATCTTGGAAATCTCAAGTCCCCCCCCCCCCCCCCCCACCCCCCCCCCCCCCCCCCCCCCCCCCCCCCCCCCCCCCCCCCCCCCCCCCCCCCCCCCCCCCTCCCCACACCCCCCCCACCCCCCCCCCCCCCCCCCCCCACATATATTTAATGAAGCGTTGGCTGACCAAACAGAGGGGCACAAGGTTTGGCTAGTTAGCATGGGCCTGTTAAAACCCTGTCATAACTACACCATCTGAGTGCAAAAAGCATATTTCTCAACTGACTGCCATTAAAAAGTAGCTGACAAAATAAAACTTTTTACAAGCAACATATAAATCCTGAGTAAATATGCTTTAGCTGCACGACTGCCATTGAGATAAATAGGAAAGCCAGCTGAAAGCTTTCTCCTTAAAACAGGTGAAATTCAAATTTTATCTTCAAATACAATCCAGTCTCATGAGGCACGTTGACGTTCCTCTTTGTCTCTGTACTTGTTCAGAACTGGCTCTTTCTTATTGCTTATTACCTTCTAGCCCGTTGTTCATCTGCCATTCAAGCACACACACTTGATCTGTAGCGTTTTTTGCACTGAATATGCTCAGTGGTTTCCTCTGCTTTTTTCTCTCACGTCCCTCTTTCATCATCAAAACCCGACCTGCGACTCATAATTAATGTGAGGTCCAATTTCCTGAAGATTAAAGGCAAAACAATTAAAAGCAGCAGAGAAAGGAGGTGGAAATGGAGGAAGAATTGCAGATAGAAGCTTTTGTTTGCTTGTTTGGAGAACAGCACTGAGGTGGTTTTGAATTGTATTATGCTGTCCAAACAGCTATGATTGGCCACATAAATGAGAACGAATCCAAGGCTAGAAAAGGCACGAGAGATGGTTTTTGGTTGGACAAATGTCAGTTTACTTTTGTTACCTCCACAAAATATGTGCAAATGGTTGATTGGCAGTCTGCATAATGCACAGTGCAAGTCTTCACACCTCCGTAATGATCTGCTCGGTTTGCTTTAGAGGGATCTGGGTTCATTTGGAACATTAACAAAATTCTAATGAACCATTCTGAAACCCCACAAGTGTCCAACATCTTGACACACGGAAAAGCAGCACTTTGAAATGACTTTGTTATGTATGTAGCGAATCAGCTCAAAGGGGAAATATTAATTATTATAACTAGTTTTAATTAATTATAAATATTTAGATCCGCTGTAAGTATTTACTTGACCTCTCAGTGTCAACTGTCTGTCAATTCTAAGAACGTTGATTCCCTGGTTAAGGAAAATAAAAAAAATAATTTTCTTACTGTACAATTCTACACAGAGTTTGTAGCATAAATCTGCATGATTAGGGACTACAGTTATGAGCAAACAATGAACAACCTCAAGTGTGATACAAGTAAGACTTTATAAACTACATAAACACTTAAACTAGTCCAACATCACATATACATACACACACACACACATGCATTCAGTTGGTATAGGAAAGGGTTAAAGCGTAAGCAGTAAAGAGAAGAGAATAAAAAACACGAAGCTATGGTACCATTTAATATTCAGCAGATCTACAGCCTGAAGGAAACATCAGTTCCTTAGTTTAAACACACCTTTGTAAAAAGGTGCAATTGATACCTAATGTATCAATTAATAAGACTAGTTTGAATACTTGCATGTCTCGTCTGTTTGAAGAGAGTCCTGGTGCTCTTTGGGGCTCCAGTAGGTTGGTTGAAGTTAAGTGATGAGAAAGAACCATTTTGAGTCAGAAGATCTTGATGAATGGAAAGACTAGGCAAGAGGCCTGGCACGAACTTAGGGTGTCCTTAGAAGACTAACTCGGCATCCCCATCTTCTCAGAATCTAACAGAAACGCAGACTGAACTGGCTATGTGTTGGAGCCCACCGCGCTCAGGCTCCAACACGCTTCTTAGCAGAAGAAGAACAACAAGAACATGGGCAGAACTGTGCATGAGCCTTTTAAGGTCTGAGAAGATTCACGCCTCTCAGGATGGGCTTGTCCAATGAAAAAGGCTGAAATTCCAAGCGGGAGGTTGGAAATACTGGGGAGTTTATGACCCTTTGTGTGAGAGCATGAATCAAAATTACTTGAATCAAAATTACTAAAGATTCAGAACACTAATATATTGCCTATGTACCAACATATAATATAAACGCTCATTTAGATCATCAGAAGACAAATTCAAAGCGACCAAACATGGTATCGGTGGGGTTATATTAACTAGTGATCTACCATAACACACACACAAAACAGTATACAATTCAAAAGACAATATACAAGAACAGTAATGGTATACACAATGTCCTGAGGAGATGTGTGTTCATTCACAGAAAGGTTTTTCTATGAGTTAATTAGAGAAGAGTTCATTTTTATGTGCATTGTTTGTCTTTCCTAAGGGTAAATGAATTGTGATTTTCTCTGCCCGCATTCCTTTGGGCAATAAAAACAGTGTTATCAGCATTGGTTGCCATGGAACCAGAGGCCTGTTCTGCCTTTCTGAGGGGTTAGGTGCATTTCGGGGGAAGGGTCAATAGACCCTCTTAGTTGGTTTGTGAGTGAGGACTGTTATTTGATTCAGAGTATTTGTTAAATATAACAAAAACAATTGTCTCTGGTTAATCCAGACGCTACATTGCAGACATATTTTATTGCATTTCTATTAATTTCCTTCAGTTTTTTTTTATTTACTTGTCTGTGTTTGTGAAATTTATTTATTTATTTATTTTGTGTATTTCATTCTTTTCATATATAATATAATATAATATGCCAGCCCCTGGACTGTCTCAGTGTGTTTTCCTCCCCATGTGTTCTGACCCAGTTTCTGTCATTTATTTCAGGTGTGTCTTGTTAATTGTCCTCTTTTCCCCATACATTTAAGTCCCAGTCTGTGCTGTCTGTCTTTGTCGGGTCTCACAAACGTCAAGTTCGTGTGTCAGTTCTGTTCCTTGTGTGGATCTTACCCTGTGTTGTAATTGCATTAAAGACTGTTCCTTGATCCACTTCTCCATCTCATCCCTCCGACACAGTTCATGACAGAAGACCTGACCGACAAAGAATTTAACTGCGTGTTTTCCTCCGATTTATTTCCGTGTTTTGTTCAGTGTTTTTGTTTCTCCCCAATGGATCCCCTCGCCGCCAAATTCACTGCCCTAGCCTGCAGGGACCTTCCCATCTTGGAGTATGCGGTTGAGTTCTCACTGTTCTGGATCGGGGCAAATTACCATCGTCCCGTTGACCTCCCAGACACCACTGGACTGAACTGGAGGGAGGTGTCAGCCGGTGGTTGGAGGAGGCGTCAGCGACGATCCAGAACACAGCCAGACTCAGTGCCCAGCCCACCATCTCCCCGCTGTGCAGAGCCAAAGCCCGAGCCCACCGATGACAGAGACCGAGCCCGCCTCGACCGACGAGCCATCGCCAAATGGAGCGACAGAGCTGAGGATCACTACGGAGCCTGAGCTTCAAGTGACGTCAGACCAGGTGCGAGAGCCGGCTACAGCACTCGCCACGAGGGAGAAGGTCATGGACAGCGAGAGTGTGGAGAGAAGCTCCGCCCACTGCACCATGGCTGAGGGTGAGCTTACAAGGGATCTGGGACTGCTGGACTTTGAAGGGGATTTAATGGATATATATGCAGACTGCCCGCTCTCCTCCACTTCGTCGTGAACTCCCTGGCAGTCCTGTTCGGCATCTATATATTATATATAGATAATAGATATAGAATATATCTATATTATCTATACGTATATAACATATAAATAATTCCATGTTTACTTTATAATTTTATGAAAAGTTTTATACAGATTACAATATTCTAGATAATTACATAACTACATTTATATGAACATAGTCATCTATTATATACATGGTATATAGAAGTATTCATAATTTAAGAATTATAACAATATTAATATAAATCTATATTTTATATATTTATAAAAGCAAAATTGTAAACATTCCTATATAAATGATATAATAACCAATTCTTCAAAAAACGAATTGATGCAACAACAATATATTATCAATATCATATTATCAACATAATGTACTATATTAGCTCATATACCATACAGTAACACATTAAGAGTAAAAACCATATGGCTACAAGTTACAATATTTGATGTGTTATTAACAGCCGGATCACAAATGATGTGGGGAGTTACATGCTGAAGTTTAATACTGATGTTTGTACAAATCTCTGATTCAAGCACGATCTTAGAGGTAGAGAGAAAATTAGTGTCTTGTGGACAGAAGGTTGGCTCTTGTAATAGACACTGCATAAATGTGCTTTAGGCGAGCTTATTAAGCCGTTGAAAACAGATTGGTGTCCAGGCTGGAGCTCTCCCCACCTGGGACTCAGACATATGTGTGGTGAGAGCGCTGGGATTGTCTGGGTCCATTATGCTGGGAAATGAACACAGACACCTCACATACCTTCACTTTTGCGGTCTCTCCATTTAATTATATACTGACATTTACATCCACTGCAACACGTAATAGACCTCATTATGGTGGGGGGTCATCTAGTACTTAAAGTTAGATTTCTGCCATCTGCAGATGGTGCTCATGCAAGGAGAGTTAAAGTACACTATTTGCGATACTTGCTGGATGTTCAGCAGCCCACTGCAGGGCAGAGAAAAGCTTTTATCAAATATTTCAAGAATATATAGCTGAAAATTTGTGGCGCTTTCCATAAATAGGGTATGAAACATTTTTAAAAAGTCTGATTTATGTACTTTTTCAACAAAGTTTCAGAAAGAGAAAGTGCTTAACCTAAAATGCTGTCAGGCTCAACTAAATATTATTAAACTAATAGATCTAATGGGACATTTCATGCAATGTGTGTTACCATGATGGTGTTTTGTATTTGTCTGTATGACACTGTACAGCTTGTGATGAACTTTAATTCATCATGAGGTGTTCTCTTTACCACCTGTGATGTTATGTTGCTTGTCAGTATATTATAAATTTTAAAAAAAGATTTTAGTAAAATATTTTTGTAAACATTATTTCAGTAAATGAAGTACACATAAATTTAAGCTAAACCTGTATATTTGTAAATGTTGTCACCATATTTTTACAGTAAGTTCTGGCAATCACATCTGCCACTGTAAATTTCTAAATTTTTCCCAACCCTTTTACTGCATAATGTCCTTCTGGAAAAAAAAAAAAAAGTAACATTCCACTCACAAAATAACATAAGCAATTATTAAAGTATTGTGGACAAGCTAAAAAAAGATCTTATTCCATTATTGAACACAAATTGTTGTGTATGCATTCAAAGTCATAGTTTTTTCTCTCTCTAATATACAAGCTTGTCAGTAACTCCAAACTAGCTATACTTTTCATGCTAGGTTAATGTTAGATCATTGTTTAGTTTAACACTGTTTGTTGAATTTTTAACATTGTTTAATTTTAACTATAAAAAACGGTAAACAGTAAAAGTAAGTTTCCTTACTGTATACACTGAAAAAGTCATCATGAATTTTTCATGGAAAACCCATAAACTACCTTTCCCAGAATTCCCTGCGTGACAACTCACATTTGATAATATTTTGCTTTTGTTGTGTGTTCCTTAAAGGTTGTTATATCAAGTAATGTATATTTTGATGTTACATTACATCGTATGTTGTTAAAGGGGTCATATGACGTTGCTAAAAAGAACATTATGTTGTGTATTTGGTGTAATGCAATGTGTTTATGCGGTTTAAGGTTAAAAAACAGATTATTTTCCACATACTGTACATTATTTTTTCTCCTCTATGCCCCGCCTTCTGAAACTCGTCGATTTTTACAAAGCTCATCGTTCTGAAAAGCGAGGTGTACGTTGATTGGCCAGCTATCCAGTGCGTTTTGATTGGCTGAATACCTCAAGCGTGGTTACAAACGAGGTTAAAACCCATTATAAACGAGTTATTTGTTGCATCCAGTGGGGACATATACTGATTATAATGACTTATACTGTAATTTTACGCTTTGCGTTGTGTATAGCGCCGCGTAAACATAAAACCATGTCTGCATTTGTGATCGGAGAAAAGACGAAGAGAAGCAGAAACGACACAAACAACAAGCGCTACTCGCGTTTGAATCATCAGTGGCAAATTCTTTAAATAGAAAACGTACTAACAGGCTGTGAGTCAGAAGCGCCAGACTGTCCTTGCAAAGTTGGAAATGCCCCACTTTATAGAAACAGCCTTTGAGCACAGACCCATTGTATGTTACTCTGCAGGTTCAGGAAACAGTCCCCCATAAAACGCGTCACACAAAAACGGGTTGAGGTGAGCGGCCGAGGGCCGGCGGCCTGGAGAAACAGCGTGCCGGCAGATTCGACGAAGGAGCGTCTGGCGGGTTTGCGGAAACCACATGTGACGACCATGGGCTGGACTCTGCTTCGTCCACAGTGAAAGCCGATCCAGCAAACCACAGCGCGAAGTTGATGTATTTACTCAGCGACCATCACGGATCAGCTCTAGGAATGACGAAGCGATATCATCCTCTTTTGGAAGGCCAAACAAAGTGGTTTCGCTTTCACAACTAAACACACAAAATGGCGCCGGCAGCAACAACAATACTAAAGCGAGAATAAAAGTTACGCCTTCTTTCTTTGCAAAAACATTTGTGCAGCGCTTTGCAAATCTTCCCACATCGTGACGTAGACATGCGGGGGCGTGTTT
This sequence comes from Sinocyclocheilus anophthalmus, assembly GCA_018155175.1. NCBI lineage: Eukaryota > Metazoa > Chordata > Actinopteri > Cypriniformes > Cyprinidae > Sinocyclocheilus > Sinocyclocheilus anophthalmus. The sequence goes on along the minus strand of JADLZN010001333.1, from coordinate 4,831 downwards.
AAACGAGCCGTTTTAGGAGGGCGTGGACAAGTCTTAACTTTTATAAAGAATATCTCTTTAGACAACTTTACAGATCTTCTTTATGCACCAAAACTCGTAACACTCGAATGAGAATGCGAAAAAATTAATTGCCTTCATATGTCCCCTTTAAATTAAGATTTTTGCATTATTAAAGCATCATGGGTGTTATGGTGCTTTTTGTTTGTGTTTATGTGTTTATATTAGTATTGGTCTGCCATGCTGCTGAGTGGTTTGTGATTGTTAGCTCCGTTGTAGTAGCTTATCAGCTTTGCTTGTTTCTTGTTCTCGAAATTCATCTTACTTTGTCACTCTCCTCTGTGTTTACAAGTGATTTTAAATATAACTTAATTCCCACCATATATCCGATATTATCTATCAAACTAATCTGACTAATTTGATGTTCGCTTTTAATTTTAAAACCGCTGGAGTTGAAGGGTGGCAGGTGCACGTTGAAGTGAAGCGCGATAGCCGATGGACTATAGCATTCATATTAGCAGGTTTAGCTGGTCATTCGTTCTATTGATCTATGACGTGTTCACTGACTAGCGCCCTCACGTCACCAGAAGTCAGGTAATTTCCCAGCATATAGAGAACCTTTATCTAGATTACACCAAACTATAGAGACTAGTAGTTCCTCGAATTGGAAAATACAAAAAATGTCCAAACCAATGTAACAGTAACAATTTAATTGATGTTCATCAAATAAAAAATTTATATAATTCAGAGAAACAAATTATAAAGCTTGGCTTATTGAGTTTCAGGTCCCTTTCTACTAAAGCACTTTTTGTAAATGATATGATCACTGATAAAAAAAAACCTTGATGTGCTCAGTTTGACAGAAACCTGGCTAAAACCTGATGATTGCATTATTTTAAATGAGTCTACCCCCAAGATTACTGTTATAACATGAGCTGCGTCCAAAAGGTAAAATGGGAGGTGTTGCTACAATTTATAACAATATTTTCAGTATTTCTCAGAGGGCAGGCTTCAAGTATAACTCGTTTGAAGTAATGTTGCTTCATATAACATTATCATGAGAAAAAAACAAGTGTTAATGACAATTCCCCTATAATGTTTGTACTGGCTACTGTATACAGGCCACCAAGGCACCATACAGGACTTTATTAAAGAATGATTGGATGATTTTCTAAGTCTGGAGTAGTGCTGGCTGCAGTATAAAGTTTTAATCGTTGTGATTCATATCCATGTTGAAATGAAATATACATTGGGATCAGCATTCTAGACAGTCTGAACCTATTGGGGGTTAGACAAACCTGTCAGACTCATTGTCGAAAATATACTCTAGATTTATAATGTCACTGTGTGGAATTGAAATACTGCCAGCAAAGCGATGTATCTCAGATCATTATTTAGCATGTTGCAAACTCCTATAGATAAAACTGTAAATTCTATCCTTGTCTAAAAGTATGGTAGATCCCTCACATCTTCTTCAGGAACTCGAGCTGCGTCGGAATACGTTTTGGGAACGCCCTTCAGTGTGACCGGCTCTGAATCCCATGTGTAATCAGTCCAATGGATGGCGAGACATCACGGGCGGGGTGACGTTGTGACCAGGATGCTTAAAAGCACGTGTGGTGGAACCGGCGTCAGCTTTTTGTCATTTAGCAAGCGCTCTGTGTGTGTCAGTCTGATATCTGTTTATGAGTCTTATTTAGTGTTGTCCATAATGTCTAAAGCAAAGACAAAAAGAAACAAAAAGAAAAATGGGCCGAGGGCAGGAAGCAGTTTCAGGGGCGGATGTGTTCTCCCATGCCCACGTTATAATACGGGTGGGGATCCACAGTTGTGCGTGGCTGCCATGCGGACCGGAGGCATGCTGCTGTCGGCTCTCGGAGAGAGCTGGACTGCCCACATTCGCGAACGTACGTAACGGCAGCCTACGCTGATGGCCTCAGCCACGATGCAGGTCTACGCTCCCGGAAGGCTTATCTTGGCGGAGGGAGCCTTTCTCGCGTTTGCCGTGGAAATGGTCACGGTTTCGTCGAGCGGAGCGGCCAATTCAAGCTCGGGGCAGACGTCGAAGATGGACTGGGGAGGGAATGGAAGAGGGCGAGTCCCTATTTCTTCATCACACCTGCCAGATCCAGCGCCACCATTTCTGGGATTCGGACAGCCCGCTCTGCGGTTACATCCCCCGGGAACGGGCTCGACAGTCCACCTGTCTTCCTCCGAGGAGGGTGAGGTGGTGGGCGTCGATGAGGATTCGCCCCCGCAAATCGCACCCAGATGAGGAGCTCTTAGAGGTGGTAACTGTTCCGTGGCATGCCTTTTTTCCCCCGACCTCCACAAGAGGTCGGCCGAGGTCATGGGGAAGACCCTTCCGGCCCACCCGTTTCCCACTTCGATTATTATGGCAATGTGGAGGGGGATGAGTCGAGTGCTGATGGTTATAAGCAGTATTTTTTGTTCTCTTTGGGTTTTTTTAGATTCCATTGATATCTCTCGCGAGCTATTTGTCGCCTGACGTGGCATCATCTTTAAAGGCTCCGGCATTGCTCTCCAAGCCGCTACGTACTACATCAGCACTGGTGGGCAAAGGGTACTCGGCAGCGGGTCAGGCTGGTGCGTGTCTGCACACCATGGTGGTGTTACAGGCGTACCAAGCCGACCTGCTTAAGGAGCTAGATGAGCGTGAGCAGATAAAATCTGAAGATTACTGAGCTCAGGAGGACTGCTGATTTGACCGCCCGTGCCACTAAGGAGAACCACCCGCCATCGGCAGGAAGGGCGCTATGGTGGCGGCAGAGAGGCATTTATGGCTGACCTTATCAGACATGAAAGAGAGAGATAATGTCTGCCTCATGGACGCCCCGCTTGCACCTTTTGGCCTGTTTGGCGATGCCCTCAATTCCGTTGTCAATAGGTACCAGGAGGCTCGTAAATAGACGGCGGCGTTCCAGCGGTTATCCCTCGCCGCTCTCTAGCTCTGGGGGCTGCTGGGCAGGAGCAGCCCCCTCCGAGTACCAGCTCCTCATACAGGGAGGCACAAAAACAGAGCGTTGCCACACGTGCTACATCACGCGTCGGAACCGCGAGTTAAAGCGACGCTCTAGGTCGGGGGCCTCGAAGTCTAAGCGGGATCAGCGGACCGTACTTAAGACTAAGAGGTCCTCGGCCAAGAAGTCCTGATGCCACTGGCCTAGGACTCATGAGGGCAGGCCCCTCTGGGGTGGAGCGGGTTTCACCGCATTACACGGTGTCCGTCTCGCCTCAGTGCCCTCAGGAGATCGGTCTGCTAACCCTGCCAGAGTTACAGGGCGCAGCGGTCTCCCGCGAGCGCCACTCTCAGTCACCGCCCGGGAAAGTAGCGTTGTTAAGAGGCTCGCCACCTCTGCGGAGGTCTGTAAAGCAGCTGGTTTGGTTGTCTCCTGCCGGTCCGCTGTTACAGGGCACTGAGCAAGCTGCTCTCATTACACCAGAGGTTAGTCTCGAGATTCTTTGGTAGATCTTAGTAGATTCTTTGGCAGCGTGGAAACTACTGCCAAATATGTCTCAGTGGGTCCTGCACACTCTAGAGAGAGGCTACAGAATCCAGTTTGGTTCTCCTCCGCTTCATTTCAACAGGATTATGCCCACGCTGCCACGCTGGCACTATATCGACGATTGTTTGATTTTAGCTCAATCAGAGCAGACAGTGGTTAGACATCGAGATGTCGTTCTCACCCACATCAGAAAGCTGGGGTTAAGACTAAACGCAAAGAAAAATGTGCTTTTTCCAGTACAGAGGACCACTTATTTAGGTGTGGTGTGGGATTCGACCATGATGCAGACACGTCTGTCTCCTGCTCAGATTGAGTCAGCGCGGTCGGTCAGCGCACGCAGTCGGGCGGAAAGTAAGAGAAAGCCGGAACGGCACTCACTGTCAAGCAGTTTCAGAGACTGCTGGGTCTGATGACCCTGAGGTGGTGAAGCAGATATGGAGAGTTTTTGGACAGGCTCAGGTGGACCTGTTTGCGGAGGAGAAGCGCGCCATTCTGTTAGTTAGGCCCCGTTCTGGAATGGGCTAAGCCGAGTATGGCTCTCGGCGGGCCTGATTTCTCTTCTCAATGGCCACTCCCTGGTCCCATAAGGGAGATCTCTTCTCAACAGGCGGAGGGTCACGATCATCCCCCGCCCAGAGCTGTGGAAGTTGTTGGGTGTGGCCCCTGAGGGGGCACAAACTCGTAGCTTCCGGTCTCTCAACCAAGGTTGTTAAGACCATCCTCCAATCCAGAGCTCCCACTACAAGGAAACTGTACGCCTTGAAGTGGAAACTTTTCACTTCTTGATGTGGTGACCGTCAGCTCAACCCAGTTAACCCTGTCGCACGTGAGTTTAAAATATTCTAGCTGAGCCCCCAGCGTAAGTTTTTTTAGGCAACCATTATTTTAGAACGTATCGCCTTATTGTTTCCATGGCGACGAGTCATGCTTGTCATGTGACACAACGCAGCCACAATATATCTGTATGACACATGGATCGCTTTTATATCGTTTTTACTTCTTTTTTTTTTTATTAATATTCACAAACATTCTCGCTATATTATGAAATATCTGATATTCTGATTATGAAATATGTGCAAGTAAAATGTATTTGGTTGTTTAAACACTTTTATAATGACCGTGTTAGTTGATCTATAGCATGTGATGGACGCCGCCATGTTAGTTCGCGCTGAATCCGAGCTGTGGGATTTACAACACGCAATTCATCCTTTTCTCCCGAAACACGTTAAAGTAAGTCTCCAGTGAACTGGGAGAAGAATAGAGTAAACTTTATAGTTACCTACACAATATGATATCAATAAAAACAT
>JADLZN010001332.1:0-28628 GCA_018155175.1 Sinocyclocheilus anophthalmus | reverse complement strand
CGCAATAATTATCAAACAGTAAATTGAAGAAAAAGAGGAATAAAAATCAAAATAGCCATAAATAAATAGAATTGTAACTATTTACACACAAACAGTAATTATTTTACACATTGCTACAAATGCAGCAGACAATATTACAGTGTCTCTTGCACACTGGAAGTTTGCACTTTATGCAAAAGCTGCTGGTTTTCACATCCTTTGGCCAGCACATCTGGCACCTTTTTCTTTTCTGTGAGAGACTGGTCATAGAGGGATGAGCCGTGAAGGGAACGCGCAGAGGCAAGAGCTGCGGGGGACAAGCCATTGGATGGACGAGCTGTGGGAGGGGGGGGGGGGGGGGACCCCCCAGCCACGGAGGCACAGCCGTTGAGGGACCAGCCATTGATGGACGAGCCGTGGAGGGACCAGCCACGGAGGCACCAGCCGTTGAGGCACGAGCCATGGAGGGAAGAGCCGTGGAGGGACCAGCCACGGAGGCATGAGCCTTGGAGGGACAAGCCATTGATGGATGAGCTGTGGAGGGCCCAGGCGTTGAGCATGAGTTGTGGAGAGACCAGCCACGGAGGCACCAGCCGTTGAGGCACGAGCCGTGGAGGGACCAGCCATTGAGGCACGAGCCATGGAGGGACCAGTCATTGAGGCATGAGCTGTGGAGGGACCAGCTGCGGAGGCACCAGCCGTTGAGGCGCGAGCCGTGGAGGGACCAGCTGTGGGGGAAACAGCCTTTGAGGCCCGAGCGGTGGAGGGACCAGCCGCAGAGGCACCAGCCATTGAGGCATGAGCTGTGGAGAGACCGGCCATGGAGGCATGAGCCTCGGAGGGACCAGCCGCGAAGGCACCAGCCATTCCTCCTCCTGGAACTTTTCCCCAGTCTTCAGGTGGGATTGATTTCCCTCCACAGCACAAATGAATTGTAGGCTGAGACATCGATTATATTGAAGAAGAGAGCCATGGGCCAGCGAGCTGTCTTCCATCCACATATGTATGTTGCAACGATCTGGAATATTACACACACACTCACACACATGCACAAAATTTTAGTAAATGTTCTGTCATTTAGTGCAATTTACTTTTTATTTCAACTTCAGTTTACCATTTAGCTTGGACTATAAGTTATTATCAAATATTATACAATTATTATTAGCAGTGAACAAATACAAAGTAGCACATACCTTGTCCAGATTGTCCACTCCACTTTTGGTAGTGTTGTAGTCCAAAATCATTTTCGGCTTTCTGTCCTCACGTTCACTTACTGCTGCATCTTTGTGTGCGGTGCTCATAAGAATCAAGTTCTTGTTCTTTTTTTGGGCAGAAGGACACTATGGTTTGTGTCTCGGTGAACGCAAACAAAGATGAAAAACGAGTCCTGGGGAGAGTATTTGATCCTTTGATCTTATAGTAGCCGTGGCAGCAGGCAGGGGGAAAGGTGATTGTTTTATAAACAAATATTGTGATTGGCCTGGAGAGCGTGTGTGTGTCTGTCTGTCTGTCTTGTGTGTGTGTGTGTGTGTGTGTGTGTGTGTGGTGTGTGTGAGAGAGAGAGAGAGAGAATCTCTTTTGGATTTTTTTATTTATGATTTATTGATTTTATTTCAATAAAAGCTGTCTTACTCTGATGCAGTCCTACCAGTTCATTTGTGTGTGAGGTGTGTGTTGGGGAGAGAGAGAGAGAGAGAGAGAGAGAGCGAGCCTTTGTGGTTTGTTTTCATTTATTGATTATAACATTATTCTTCACAATGTGCTCTGTTGCAGTATCCAGCATTTCTGTGTTGTTGTACGTGTGAGAGACCCTTTGTATTTTTTCATTATTGATTGGGGTCATTTGCACTCTTGATTTATTAGAGAGTCACCCCTCGATGGCTGCCACTTTTGCTGACCGTGGATGATTTGTAGTTGTACACCAAAAGATTCACTGGTTTCAAATTTTTGAGTTCCCATTCATTTCTATGTCGCCATGTGCGCGAAGAAAGTCAGTGTACTATTTTTTTGACCCTTTAACATATCTGAATCATGTCCATGATTTTTTGTGTGTGTTCGTATTGCTAATGTGACAAAAGTCACCAAGTGTCATCTCATTCCGATGAAGCTACGATTTTTTAAAATTCAAAATATAAAATTTTTCGGTCAAAAATGACCGAAGAGGGCCAGAGGGTTTTAAATGAGAAGCGATACATTTTCCTTCGGTGTCCCACTAATTAAGGCACCATCTACAACAAATCATAGGAACTCTCGGAACCATTGAAAATAAAACATTAATTGCAAGTTTTGCTGAAGTTAACTCATAAAACATTTCTCATTACATGTAAAAAAAATTAATTAATAACTCAGAAATCTTGATCAATTTGCTACACCAACACTTTTTAATATTTGTTAGTTCTCATAGATTAACTGTAAAACTTCTGATTGTTTCTCTGACATGTTTGACTTTAATACAGACTCCGTGGGAGTGAACACGATTGAAACAGCAGCTCTTGGGAGACCCTTACAGCGGCAATAATAAACTTTCTGCTTTCAGAAATTGATTTATGCCTTCAACCCTGTAAAGCCTAGCATATGAAAGGCAAAAGTAATAACATTGTAATAATAATAATTATTATCAGTAGTAATAATTAGTAGAAATAAATAAATACCTGATGTAAAAGTTTATATCAAATATACACTAAATTTACAAATCAATTTTAAAACGGTTTGCATGTGTTTGTTGACAACGAATATTCATATTCCATACATCAGCCTTTTATGAATCATTTACCATATAGACCAAATGCGCCAGAGACATCATGATGGAAGTCTTTGAACTTCCATTTTTGTGGTAGATCTATAGCATTGCTGTGGAAGAGCAATTAGCTGGTGAAGTGGATTTACTCATTGAAGAGCTAACAGAAGTAATCATAAGCATTGTAATGTTTGAAGCAGATGTCATAAATGTCAGTAGAACAGGAAGATTTTAAAACGAGCGGTCCATTCATAAATTCGCATGACCTTACCTCACCTTGTGGAACTACAAGCTTTCCAGCAAAAGGACATGGACCACCACTGAAGGTGGGATGTTTTACAGGTAGTTAAGAAGAGGCCTTTTAGTTACTATAGAAAAAAAAGAACTACAAATCAAAACAACCAAAAAAGCATAAGCCTACATTGCTGTACAATTTTCAGTAAATTTCATGGATGTTGAAAATTTAGCAGCCGTACAATTTCCAATCAAATATGATACAGTAGCGTATAGGGTAACATGAATCTCTATCAATAAAACAAAAACAAAACAGATATGGCTTTATTAGCAACTGACCTCCGTTGCTGTTGTCGTAGGGATAGCTGGCCACCACCGCTCCTCCGTGGAGATTAGCTGAGAGGACAAAACTTTCTGTCTTTAGCCAGTCCATCACGGCCCTGACCTCCTTCTCCCTTTCCCGCTCGGTATTACCCTCGAATAAGTCCGGAAAATTGCGATTCAGGTCCACCCCATTCTTATTATACCTGCGGGGGGGAAACCGGTTACTCACAGAAAAAAGGCTCAATAAATTAGCTCTTCGCAAACAATTGAGAATATTATTCTGGCTCATACCAGTATTTTAGCATTAAACACAGAAATTACATACTTCACCTACATTTTTCCCCACTTATTTCACTCTCCAGTAGTGCTTTATTAATTCACTTCATATATTTTAATAGTCCACAAATGTTGCAATACAATTGTACGTACAGTGCCTTGCAAAAGTATTCATACCCTTTTTTCCCTTCATGTTGCTTCCTTATTGGAACTGCCGTCTGAAAATAATGACATGCACAAGATTAATACCATTTCTGGGACACTTGAATTTAGCGGGACATTCAAATCACTGTACTTGTACTACACTTCGAGTGAAGTTAACCTGTGGCAAATTCAATTAAATGTGTATGATTTGAAAAGGCACACACCCCTCAACAAAAGGTCTAACAGCTGAAAATGCCTATCACAGCAAAAACCAAGCCCTGGGTCAAAAGAGCTCCTGTAGAGCTCAGAGATAGGATTGTGTCAAGACAGATCTGGGGAAGAGTTCAGAAAAAAAAAACTGCTTCATTGAAGGGTCACAGAAGCATGTAGCCTCCATTATCCTTCTCGAGACAGTCTCAAGACATGGTTTAGCGTTCTCTAGAGTGACCAGCATCTTTTTGGTCATGACTCTAACCAAGACCCTTCTCCATCGACTGCTCGGTTTAGCCAGGAGGCCAGCTCTAGGAAGAGTCCTGATTTTGGAAGTTTGGAAAAATCAGGACTCTTCCTAGAGCTGGCCTCCCGGCTAAACTGAGCAACTGATGGAGAAAGGCCTTGTCTAGACTGGTGACCAAGAACATGATGGTCACTCTAGTTGAGCTCCATGATCATATATGGAGATGGGGGAAACGTACAGAAGGACAAACATCACTGCAATACTCCACTGATCTGGGCTTCATGGGGGTGTGGCCAGACTCAATTCTTAAGGACCTAAGGACTCTGAGACTGAGAGAAACAAGATTTTCTGGTCTAATGAACCTCAGTTCCAAGTATCATGTATAGAGAAAACCAGGCGCTGCTCATCACCTGTACAGCAGCATCCCAAAAGTAAATCGTGCTGGTAGCAGCCTCATGCTGTGGGGCTGTTTTTCAGCGGCAGGGACTGGGGGACTTGTCAGAGTAGAAGGAAAGCTCAATGCAGCGAAATATTGATATAGCCTTAATGAAAACCTAGTCCAGAGCATTCAGAACTGCAGACTGGGCAGAAGGTTCACCTTCAAACAGGACAATGACCCTAAGCACACAGCAAGAGTGGTTTATGGACAACTCCGTGAATGCCCTTGAGTGGCCCAGCCAGAGCTTGAACTCAATTGAACTTTTCTGGAGAAACCTGAAAATGTCTTGAGACATGTCTTGAGAAAATGAGAGCCATGCAATGAATAATGTGTCTTATTACTAGGGGTGCTCCGATCAGGATTTTTGAGGCCGATCACATAAAGCAGTATCTGCCTAATTTCTCTCATCTCAGACTTCCATCAAGTTAAGCAAAATCATTGGCATGAGCACACAGATCTTGTTCTGACATTTTCAATGCTGATTTAGGAGTAAAATGTGTTACATTGACAATGGAAATTAGCAAAACGTTTCATAAGTGAACATACAAGGGATATGGGATGTGTCGAGTTTTGCGAATGACATGCATTCAATTGAAGTGGCCTGCTTATTACAAACAAATCATTCTTATCTACAGTCATCAACAGGGAACAAAACACAGTGTCAGCTTATGACGACAACCCCCGACAACTCACAATTAAACAGGCTCTTTTTTAAAAAGAACACGGTTTAGTGATGTTGACTCTACTTTCAATACCCCATTACATACCCATTTCTTTCACACATTCGCAACAAATAACATGATTCTTTTTGCAGCCTGAATCTGTGCTGACACCAAAATCTTAAAGGATGAAGAACATCAAAAAGTTAACCAGCAAACTAACAGGCCGGTGACAGCCGTTCGCATTAGCTCGCGCTGACAGGTCTAAATTTGTGCGGGTGGATTAGTGTGTTCGTCGTGATGCCATCGGGTGGAGCAGAACAGAAGTGTATCCCTCAGGGATTCTTATCTGCTTACGGTTGCAACACTTTGAAGTGCTCTTAAACGGTCTCTCTTGGTCAACAAATGCATCAGAACTAAACCAGCACATCTGGATGCAGGAACACATGCTGAAATATCAATATTGCTATATAAAAATAAAACAAAAGAAAAAGGTATTCCTAATTCTTTTTTTTTTATTTTACACCTTTTACAACAAATATATACATGTGTGTGCGCGCGCAATAAAAAACCGTCTCATATATAAAAAGTTTACATTGTACTGTACAAGGTCCATTGTGACAAACAGCAACCCAAATTAAGAGTTACACAACGTCATAGTCTAATGCAGCTCAGAGGCTAATGACAATAGATTAAAACAAAAAAAAAAAAACCCCCCCCCCAGGTACGTTGTGGTGGGTTTGTCCAGAGGTTGTGCAGGTTCAATAGTCAAGCTCCCTGGGTGTCAACATCAAAACGAATTAAAACACTCGGCAAATAAACAGGATGTGTGTGTGTGTGGTGGTGTGTGTTTGTGCGCCACATTCACTGACGTTTAAACACAGAGCTGTTTCTTCCTGCTTTCACAATATAGTAATAATATAATAAAAGTCTTTAAAAGGTGGCCTGACCCCCCCCACCCCCCCCCCCCCCCCCCCCCCCCCCCCCCCCCCCCCCTCTCTCATCCAATGGCAGAGACGAGCTTGTTTATGCCAGGTTCTCTCACAAATATTGGAGCTCTTCAACTTGTTTGAAAGATTTTTGAAAACAGATTAAGCACCACATTAATCCACTCAGATTCTCGTGTCTCTGGATCGGATTGGCCTTGGGTTGTTCTCTTTCGCTGATTGCCGGCCTCATCCAGACACCTGATTCCTCTCTTAAGACCCTCAAATCTAAATCAAAATGGTTGATTAGCAGCTTTTGGCTCTATTAAGTATTTGTCTAAAAGAGCCTTTGAGGTTTCCATTAGTGGGGAGCTGTTAGTTTGATGGGGCAGAACAGATCGCTGCAGGCTTATCGCTCTTGTCTATATTCTGTACCTGTGACTAATGTTGGCCATTTCTCTTTTACGAGCTCAGGATTTTGTTAGGGTAGCTCATCCTGGGTCAGTCTAAAAAGACACATTGCTCCATCTAAGATATATATAGAGTGATAAAGGAGGTAAACCCGATAGGGTTTACTTTCCTTCAACCACTGTTTATATGTAATGACAGCCTGGAGTTGATCTATCATGGTGTTTTCAGGATTCTGAAACTAGAAATCAGTGCAACTTTACACACACATTCCTTGCCACACAGTTAGATTTCTAAGCATGCACACATGCAGCCATAAAATCTTTGTCAGCCTGCACTCAAGGTCTGTCAGTATAATTTGGAGGAGTATCAGGGGTGTCACGGGGCGTCTGGATGTGTGAGAGGTATTAATCTCTGAGTGAAAGACTTTTAATAGTGTTTATGTTGTGCTTTGTGGCTGTGGAGAGATCAGTGCAGAATGGAAATATTTCTGGTGTGTTTCACTGATCCTTAAAGGAATAGCTTACCAAAAATTGTCACTGTTTATCGAATCTTGTTGTTCCAAATCTTGAAGTGAATGGGAGCTGGCTGTCAAATTCCAAATATGAGAAAACAACACCATAAAAGTATCAATAAAATCGTCCATTCGACTCGTGGAGTTTCAAATAATTTGTTATTAATATTTACGTTTGTGTACATTCAAAGATATTACTTTTTCATCCAGAAGTAAAAAAAAGTTATGCAAATACATTTACATAAAATACAAATTGGTTAAAAAAAGACAAAACAATGCTTTAGATTTCCGAGAAGAATACTTTACGCCATTGCATGCAGTGTGATGACGTTTGAAACGTCAGTTCTACAATAATAATTACGATTTCTCTTAACAGGTTTTAAGATAATGTGCAGGCCACTGTATATACTGTGTAGGACTCAGTAAGTAGTAAGCCAATATCCCATTCCCAAATCCTCATTCCACCCCACCATTCACTGTCTGCCATTGTTCAGAGCCAGAGCTTGACATGTCAGACTGCTCTAACAAACGCAAATGTTTGTTAGAGCAGTTTTCAAAGCACCACAGAGCCACGCTGTTTACACTGTTTGGGAAGTCAACCTAGATTAGTTATAATTATCCCTGTACATTAAAATGAGGCAGAAATTGCATGTTGCCCTTTAAAGAGCAATACTCTCTATGTGTACGGTGTGTGAGAGATGTAAAAAATGGAACCAAGATGTAGTGGCTGCGTTCCACTGCAGACTCTCAAACTGAGCCTGAGGAAAAATTCCTGCAGTCCAGCTGTGCTTTTGGCATCAAATTATAGTACTTTTGTTAAAAACCTCAGATGAGTTTGATTTGCGCCAATGACAAATCGACCGTTCGTATGCGTGTTCGCTTCTTTCCGCAGTGAGAAAATGAGGACCGCCGGGCCAAAATGTCTGTGGATCTTTTGATCGCCCTAACTATCTAAATCTAAAACCTCAAAAGTTGTCTTTTTTTAAATCGGAAGGTCAAAGTACTGCCATATTCGACATAAATCTGACAACAGAGTGGATTTCATTAGCTATTAAATATAGTCACAGTACAACAGCGTCTGAAAATAGACTGCTTGTCCGTTTCCTAGCAATTAGTCCTTTGCGAAAAAACATTTCCTCTCAATCTAAAGGATGACAACATTTGTTAGGGTAGCTCATCCTGGGTCAGTCTAAAAAGACACATTGCTCCATCTGAGATATATAGAGTGATAAAGGAGGTAAACCCAATAGGGTTTACTTTCCTTCAACCACTGTTTATATGTAATGACAGCCTGGAGTTACAGTCTAATTACCAGCTAATTATGGTCTGTAACTCATATCTGCAAAGAGCTTTTCTTTCACAGACTAACAACAGAGATTATCCAAGCAATCTACTGTATTAGATGCCAAGGATGATTTTATTTAATAAACTATTGAACTTTTTGGGGGCTATATATAAAATGTCCTTTCTTTCTCCACAAGAAACGTTCATATACAAAGCAGCCCTGTATTTAGTTTTCTGTTTTCAACATTGATAAAAAAAAAAAAATAGGACTTTGGGACCAGACTGGCATATTAGAATTATTTCTGAAGGATAATGTGACACTGAAGACTGGAAGTAATGATTGGCCATAGCAGGAAATTGTCCCCAAAAGTATAAACTCAAGTACTTTGCATATAGTATGTTTCAGGCCATTTACATGATTGGAATGTGTATTTTTGTCTCTTAACTTACTTTTCAAAGGAAACAATGACTCCCCACTTGTGATGTGGTGTATATATTTTTTTCTTCGCAGACTTGGCGCACAGACAAATCAAAGGTATGGATTTACGAGAAATACATGATGAAGACTTGCTATGGCTGAGTATGATGGAGTCTAGAGTAGTCTGAAGTCTGATTTAAATGCAAACATAAATGTATAGGTTACTAAAATGCAAAAAAAATTGCAATATGGCTGTTGGATAAAGATGTCGAGTAAGACCGTCAAACTCAGACATTGTTCTGTCAGTGGATGTAAAAACTTTTCATAGCTTTCCAAAAGGTTTGAGCATTAGAATGCATGGCTGAAGTTAATTAAGTGCCTGAGCGACAAATTTTCCCTTTGTTCTTCTCATTTCACAACGGACTGTTTTGTGAAATATTCTAAAAGTTTTTTTCAAAATATCTTTTATTGAAAGATATGGCAGTGCCAAGCATTTTGTCCTCAGAAGTAACACAGGAAAGTACATTTATTTTTAATCTTAAAATGTTTTTGTAATAAACATCAAACCAGCATTGGTTATTACATCTGTTCAAAAGGCTAGCATAGCTTTTCAGGATGCCTTGAACATAACATTGCTATATGGTATCAAATTTAGCTAAGAAAAATCAGCAAAGGAACTGCACAACACCTTTGGATCAGTTCCTCATTCTTTCCTGAGGACAGCTTTTGAGTTCTTTAAGAACTCAAAAATTTGTTGTCAATACATTAACAACAAATCTGGTAAAACATTGCTTCCAAGATTTGTAATTTTGTCTCACAACACCCAGCTTTACTACAGCATGGAGACCTTTCGAAGTAGGCATCATGGCGGGGTGCACCATCTCCCCTTTGGCCTTTACTACGGCAATGAAGCTCTTAATCAGAGCTTCAAGATGGGTTGCAGGAGGGGAACGACTTCAGTTTGGTAAGTGGTTACCACCGATACGAGCCTTTATGGATGATATGAACTAATCTTGAACTTCATGAACAAATCTTGAGAAACATAATATAAAAAATCTAAAAACTGCATTTCATGACCTCTTTAAGCTACCACTAAATATTGTAGAAACTTGATTTGCTTTGCAACGATTTGTATCGTGAGAAGCGCTGTACAAATAAACTTGAATTTATATAACAACACTTACAACAACAGTCCCCTGCACCAAAAGACTTCTCGAAAAGCTTCATCAATACATCACATGGGCGAGGATGAAAATCAAGCCCAGTAAAGGTAGAAGCATCATTGTTAAAAAAAAAAAAAAAAAAAAACAGGTCATGTCACAGACCAAAGATGTCATACTGATGGGATACCTGTACCAACTGTTTGGGTTGATGGTAGGATGCAAAATTCAAAGACACTGGGCAGTTTGAACAACTAAAAAAAAAGGATAACATCATATCAATAAGACCTTGCTGCCAGGAAAACTCAAGCTGTTGATAAGCGCACAGGTCAAACAGTGGCTCGGACTTCAACAGTGCTTGAGTGGAAAATGGAACTACCCATTACAAGTCTGGTGGAAGAATTAAAATATACTAAAACTAGGGTGGTTATGATCGTCAATGACTCAGAAGATCTTGCTATTTGAACAGCATCCCCTCAGGTGACAGCGGGGAGAAAGTGGAATCCAATTTAATCCAACTGCACCGTGTACGATGCAAGGTCAGCTCTTCATTTCAGAGTTGTGGTTGGTCAAGTCCAGCATGGGAGAGCTAGCATTGGGCTCATCCCAAAAGCTAATCAATAGGACAAGGCAACATCAAGGCAGAAGAGACAGCTCGTGGTGGAAGAGATGAGGCGGCAGAGCAACAAGCTAAGGCCATTTCAATGGCCAAGCAGGGTCAATGGACTGACTGGGTGAACCTAGAAAAGAGGAAACTCAGCTGGCGTGATATCTGGGAAATGGAGGGACCTCGGTTGAGCTTTCTTATCCGAGCCAACCTATGATCTTTTACCCACACCTCAGAACCTGAATCAGCAGTTGGGAAAATAATCCACTTGTTCCCTGTGCCAAGCACCTGAAACACTGACACATACTATCAGGATGAGCTACAAGCCTCACTCAAGGCCATTATACGTGACAAGAATCGGGTTCTAAAGCATTTGGCATCAGTCTTGGAACAGAGGTGAACTACCACAAATGCTTCAACAAACGTCAGTAGGATTTTCCTACTTCACACATTTCATACCAGCAGGCCAACCTTCAATACACGACATGACAACAAAATACGAAAGCAATCTCGAGCAGTCAAGCATTCTGTTCGAGACTGAAGGATGAATGTGGAAACTGGTGTTTCCCCCAACTGGTGTTTCCCCCAGATATGAGGAGTTTACAGTACCATGGGAGGATAGAGTGCGGAGGAAGCTTTGAGAGAAAAACGTTTGGAAGTACTCTGAACTGGTACCGAGACGATGCAAAATGGTTTATACTTTTTATTAAAGGGGTCATATGATGCTTTTTAAAGATCATTACTTTGTGTATTTGCTGTGACAGAATATGTTGACATGCTTTAATGAAAAAAAAAAACACATTATTTTTCAAATAATGTACATTATTGTAGGTCCTCTATGCCCCGCCTCTCTCAAACGCGTTGTTTTCAACAAAGCCCCCTCCTTTGACAAGTGCAGTATGCTTTAATTGGCCAGCTGAACCAGTGCATTGTGATTGGTCGAACACCGCAAGCACTTGTCGGAAATGTACCGCCCCTTACCATAATCGCGAGCTTCATCTTTCAAAATAAATGTAAAGACAGAGCCCGAAAAGGGGACAGAGTCGTGTGACAGACAGTGATGAAGCTGGTATGTGTTCGTGATGTGAACTTTGATAAAGAATATCTCTTGGTTTTGAGACTTTAGTCTTTGCAACTCCACAGATCTTCTTTATGCACCAAGCTGGTAACAATCCAAAGAGGAAACAAAAACTTTGACTCGCTCATGAGGACCCCTTTTAATTGTATCGGGACCTATTGGTACAAAATAAACTTGTAAATTCTTCATTTGTACGTCTGTTAAACTTAATTTGACGACACCTATACTAAAATAATTACTAAAACACTGCATTTCTCATGTTACTCTCGTCTAAGTAATGACTGAGATTCAGGTATATGATGGATACAATATTATAAAGTGCTCATGTCCGTTTGCTCACTCTAATCACTCTCCTCTCACTCATTGCACACGAACATGTCATAGGTTACACGCCCCGTCCGTCTCGGACAATACATAACGAGCATTACAGTGTGCACGCAGCTGCGGTTTGTGTTTGTTGTTCTTCCAGTTGCTGTGCAGAGTGTGGTTTCATATGAAGGGAGTCGCCAATTCTGTCATAGGAAGCTAATACCCCCGAACAAGGCTACCCGGCAATATAGAGTGATACGCAGTATGTAAAATTAACACTCGTCATTCATTGTTGATTTGTTGCAAGTGCATGGCGTTTGTGTAGCCATTGCCACTCACTCACTCTTCACTTTGCTCAAGTCGCATATCTCTTTGATTGTTCATACCCAACATATCCCCAAGCACATCTCAGACTGTAGATGCGTTCACAATTTGAAATAGATTCCCTAGTATTGGGTTGGCAGAGCAGTTATGTGGCCTCTCAGGCTGCCTAGGGCGGGACTGTTTTGTACCTTTGCTTACGGATGGCTTCGACAGGATATTAGATGGAGGTCTGGTGTCTCTAAAGTTGGGGGCTTCCTCGTGTGATCAGGAGTTGTGATCATATGAGATTACGTGTCTCACACGTGCACTCCATTGCGCCCAATAACCCTAGTTGAGGTGCCTTCGCCTCTACTAGCGTTGATTAAATGTTGACCGACTTCAGCCTCCTTGATCAGTGCGAGCTAACGCGAGTCTTACTGCAGAGGCTAAAGTTCATTATTGTACTCTCGAAAACTTAGATAACATTTAATGGTGTGAGGCTAGCACTCGACGAACGTTGACCCGGCAAACACTAAATATATGAGATCTTCTGTCAGTGTGAAAAAGTAGTTTGTACACCCGTCTAGCAGTGATCGCAGATGATGTGCTACATGATATGTAGGGAGGCTCGAACCAGCCCGCATGTGGGTACATGCACGCCAGCCTAGCGAATGCAATATCGCTGCTTCAAACACGTCGGTGGAGACACAAAATCATGGCCTTTGCCTCACAACAGCACTAGCAACAGCACATGACGTCCAGCATATTATGATAAAATTCATGACATGCTATCAAAATAAATGTACTTTCTGTACATGTACGACCGTTGGTGAGTGAGAAAAAGTGTTTTGGCCACCCATGTCTATCGATGTATCGTCGATTGTTTTTGGATGCTAACGGTATTCACCCTTCATGTTTCAGATCAGGCCACTAAATTTAATATAGAGCAAGCAAAAAAGTAAACACCCCAACATGCACAGTGGCCTTAATGAAGGTTTTTATTTTTAAGGGAAAACAAAATCCAAAACTACCTGGCCCTGTGTGAAGAAGTGTTTGCCCACTGTTAAAACTGTGGTTTATCACACCTGAGTTCAGTTTCTCTAGCCACACCCAGGCCTGATAACTGCCACACCTGTTCACAATCAAGAAATCTCTTAAATAGGACCTGCCTAACAAAGTGAAGTAGACCAAAAGATCCACAAAAGCTAGACATCATGCCGAGATCCAAAGAAATTCTGAAACAAATGAGAAAGAAAGTAATTGAGATCTTTCAGTCTGGAAAAGGTTATAAAGCCATGTCTAAAGCTTTGGGACTCCAGCGAACCACAGTGAGAGCCATTATTCACAAATGCAAAAACATGGAACAGTGGAGAACCATCCCAGGAGTGGCCAGCCGACCAAAACTACCCCAAGAGCACAGCGACGACTCAACCAAGAGTTCACAAAAGACCCCACAACAACATCCAAAAAAACTGCAGGCCTCACTTGCCCTTCTCATGTAAGTGGCACACAGGTCACATGACTATACATAAGAAAAGAGACCTGGGCACAAAACCACCTGGTCTCGATTGTACGAGTTTACAAGACACGAACTACACGTCTGCCTGACGCAACACAAGAACATAAAGGCTCGTGCACTGTTTTGTGTGCTCCAGACAACCACTAGGACGTATCCCAAGTACCTTTTATGGGAAAATGACTCTGGGGACTGACGCAGTATTCACAAAGTTGACTTGTTTTTGGAAGTGGTGCCAACTCTTCCTCCCTTCCTCCCCCCCTAGTTTCGGAACAACTAACCTGCATACCCTTCAGTAACAAAGACCGTATCATTCCACACGGAAAATATTGGCTGTTCGGTAGGTAGCCTGGTCTGGGGCTGTTTTGCATGCTTTATGTGACACCTGGCCAAGACCTTGCTGGTCAGAAGTGTGAACACATGAATTCTGCTGTTTGTACCACCCCCCAAAAAACCCGGACTCACGTGATGACATTCACTTGTGCCACTTGGATTGTTTGTTGTGTGCCACTTCAAGCTGATTGCCCCACCGACAACGGCTTAGGTCTGCCAGCCCGGACACACACCTGATCCCAAAAATGTATACACCGTACAAGTCCACCTCTGAATGTGCCTGAAGCTAACACAACAATAATGAACCGATCCTCCTTTGGAGTCGGCCCATAGTCGATGCCTGATACCCTTATGATATCAACTGATGGAGCATGCTGTGGCAGTGCCCTCCTAATAATCGGCGGGTTCGATGTGCTCGAATAAAACCCCCCCAATAGTGGTGTGTCCTGAATTACAACATTCTGCATTAGAGGAGGGGACCAAAATGCTTCCATTATACGCTTGCTAACAGACTCATTGTAAGTACATCGCAAGAGCTTGATTGCCAGTGGTGCTGCTCGAAGGCCCCCTTCCGTGGCCCCTATTATTCTTCCTGTTACTTCAGTGTTGTAGGTTTGGCCAAAACCACTTTTGCCATCAGTGAGCATTGGAAGATGTTTTCTGAATATTGTTTTGCTTTTCCTGCTGTAGAATAGACACAAAAATTGCATTTAAGATTATATATTTACTGCTAGTACCATTGTGTTCGCCGCTTGTGCTTATACTTGTACTACGATTCTATATATGTATGTGTTGAGATGCATACCGCCAAACATATACTGTTGTGGAGGCGAGAACATTGTACACAAAAAATAAGAACTCAGGACGGGGGCCAACACTTTTCCAACCACTGTAAGTCCACGCATTATAAAATATTCAGGATAGTTTTATCTATTGTAGATAGCATTCCGGGTGGGCAAAAAAAGTTTGCTTTATTGTAATTAGTAGGAGGGATTACAGAGTGAGATCAACCGGTGGGGAACTTCCACACTTTGCCTATATACACCCATCTAGTTTCTTCACGCACCCAAACAGGAAAGTATCAGATACATAGCATTTAATCATGAAGACGACCGCAAGTGAATGTTGCGCACCTTTTGCCTAATCCGGTTTGGCACTTAGCCAATCCTTATCCCTCCCATTGTGTCCTTAATGAAAAGCGTATTTTGTGAAGTGCTAACTTTTACAAAGCCGGAGTGCTAGTCATCCACGGGCAAGACTGATTGACCAACATTGCGTGAGTCTACTTACATTCATTGTACAGTGAGGTTTCAGGGATCTTACTTGAGTGGGCTGTAAGATGTACAGCAGATTGTTCCACATGAGTATCATATTTGTTATGTGAGGTGATTGCTTATATGCATTTGCAGAAGGCTTTGTGCGCGGACATGACACAAGGAAAGTATCTTGTCACCTAGTTTGCTTGCAGATCAGGCATCTATAGGATCTCTACTCTTAGCCCTCATACACCGCGCATGAATCAATGGATACACTGTCTTTTTGTGGATTTGTACGTCGCGCCGTTGCAACACAGTTTGCGCTGTCACACACATAATTGCGCGTATTGTAGAGTAGCGGATTCGATATGAATTATTGTTCGCCCATCCGTTATGTCAGCGTGAGTAGAGCCCTCATGCCAGATTAATGGGATCCTGGAGCTCAGCATGTTGACGCTTTTGTATCGGCTTATCATGAGCACCATATTGCTTTGGCGAGGAGCTGTTGCACGCGTTTTTTTTTTTTCTAGAAACAGTGCCTCTGTATGACTCTCCAGAAATGTCTATTCGGAAAGCCAATTTTACTGCATATCACATAAGGAGCACAACAGTATTACATCACAGACGCTATACCATTGTGCCAGTATCCGGCGTGGCTACCCCCCCGCCCCCCCCCCCCCTCTCTCTTCCTTCTTTCCCCTTCTTTCCCCCCCCTTCTTCTGCCCCCCCCCCTCCCCTTCCCTTTCCTCCTTCCTTCCCCCCCCCCCCTTTCCCCCTCCCCCCCCCTTTTCTTTTTTTTTTCCCCTTCCCCATCTTGGGAAATGAAAAATGTTCTTGACTCCAGCAGAAAAATAAGCTTTCAAGGAGGAAAAAAAAAAAAGTGTTGCTCCAACTGATGGTAAAGTTGTGCTTATGGAAAAACAGATTTACTTTAATGTACTAACCTTCAAAGCTTGCAACCCTCCGATGAATGTATACCTGTTACAACACAAATACTATGTAGATGAATGGTAAGTGATGATGGGGGTAAAAGCAGGTCTGCTCCAAAACGCCCTCCAAGGCCTTCCAACAAAAAATAAACGCTTTTCAAATATTAAGGACACAATGTTAGATGGCTCAGTTGATGTTTGAATCAATTAAATTGCCCCTATTATGCCATTTTTAAGGTCCCTAATTTTGTTTTGGGAGTCTCCTACAATAGGTTTAGATGTATGCAAGGTCAAAAAACGCTTTCGTTTTTTTCTCAAAATATGCATTTAATATCATCTTATTTTCAGCAATTCTCAAGCGATTCGTTCGAAGCATTTCTAAGATTCAGTCTCTCTAAACCCCTCCTTCCCATGAACCTGCTCTGGTCTGATTGGTCAGATAGCCTAGTCTGTTGTGATTGGTCTACCACTTACAGCACGTGTCGGAAACAATACGCCCATTGCCATAGTTCCATATTTTGAACACTCGATAGAATATATAAACATCTATTATTAATCATACTTACAAGTTGTGATTCAGTGGAGCCAGCTGGTCCAGATAAACTGGGCACTGAGCCATCTTTCAAGAGCGAGCATTTTGTGAATCCCACGTTGAACTCCACGAGATTAGAGAAGCAGTCATCAGTAAAATAACGGAAACACAAAAAAAAAAGATTGGGGTTGTACAGCTGTGAATTTCAACTACTGATTTTTTGCAGCCGTATCTTTTTGAAGTGAAAATAAAACATTTACTTTCACAGCGTAGGACACAGAGCTTCTTCTCGACATGATGTTAACCACACGAACAAGCTACAGTGTTTGAGGTGGGTCAGCGGCCGGCCAAAGCAGAACATAGGTGGGCACTATGCAAATGTGTTTACCCATGACGTGTAGCCATCACAGAAGTGGGATTCAAATTACTGACAACTCGTTTAGGCTGTACAGAGTAGATTCTTTATTTTGGGAGACAATAACTTTATTTATCGTGCACTTTCGGCTTTTCAACTTTGCAAATTGTTTACATTCACATACAGCTACAATACACACTGCATGAAAGGCAATATTCGAAATAGCATAATAGGGGCACTTTAACCATTATGCCAATGTTGGATGTTGTGTATGCTGTCCGTTGTACATATAGCTTTAGCATCTCTCTCACACTTACCGGCCTATTGTATACATGCATTCCCGGGCAGATGACTCAAAGCCGTCCGGGTTCATGGATGGCAGGATGTGCACACGACTGCTGTTCAACAAACGTGTCACCAACGGATCACTCAGGTAACGACTGGTCAGATAATCGATCAATTGAAGCAGTAACACACGGCCCACAGCCTGAACACAGAGAAATAAATAGGCTACAGTCAAAAATAATAATAATAAATGTATTTATTTATTTAAAAAAATGTTGCATTTTATTTCAAATAAGTCTCAAGAAGCACCGGCGCCATGGTAAACTTCCTGTAATGCACAGCCTTTCATGGTTTATTGCTTTTATTAAAGGGGTCATATGATGTTTGCTAAAAATAACATTATTTTGTGTATTTGGTGTATTGAAATGTGTTTATGCGGTTTAAAGTTGAAAAAAAAAAACATTTTCCACATATTGTACATTATTGTTTGTCCTCTATGCCCCGCATTTCTGAAACGATTTTTCGATTTTTTTTAAAGCTCATCGGTCTGAAAAGCGAGGGTGTGCTCTGATTGGCCAGCTATCCAAAGCATTGTGATTGGCCGAAAACCTCAATCGTGTGACAGAAATGTTACGCCCCTCAACATACTGTTAATGCCGTGTCCGGCCAGAGCGACGAGACAAAAAAATTCAAACCCATTATAAACGAGGCATTTGTTGCATCCAGTGGGGACATAATTACGGATTATAATGATTTATACTGTGTTTTTACACATTGCATCGTGCCGCATAAACATAAAACCATGTCTGCATTTGTGATCGGGAAATGACAAACAACAAGCCCTACTCAACACTGCCCAAAACGAGCGTTTGAATCATCGTGGAAAATTTATATATAAAAAAAAAATTACAGTCAGGGTCAGACACAGCCGGCATTGTAGGTTACTTACAGGCTCAGGCAAACAGTCCTCCATAAAATGTGCGCTACACATATGAATTATTGGGGTGAATGTTAAGGATAAAGTGTTATAAATTACAAACTAACCATGATTTTCTAGTCGTTGTCACTCTTCGGAAGGCGAATAAAGTGTTCGGCTTTCACAACCAAAAACAGCGTTCCCAATTGAGAGTAGACATGTGGGGGTGGGTTTAGAACGAGCGTTTTAGTATTGCGTGGGTGCGCTCTTAACTTTTATAAAGATATCTCTTTGGATTTGAGACTTTACAACTTTACAAATCTTCTTTATGCACAAAGAGCTTGTAACACTCAAAGAGAAAGGAAAAATTTAAATTGCATCACATGACCCCTTTAAAACTATAAAAGCAATATTATAACATTCAATAAAATAAAATAAAATAAAATAAAAAAACATTTTATAAAAAAATGAGAAAACAAATATAAAAAAATAAAACAAATAAAAAATATACACAAGTAAAGACAAAAATGAAAACAAATTTTACACTGCTAAACTTACAATAAAGTAATTTTTTGCACTTGGGGAGATAAAAATTTTTTTTTAAAAAAAGGTCTGAGAAATCACACAATAACTCGGTCTGAACAAATGTTTTATCAGACAGCTACAGTATGTGTTGAAGGATGTTTGACCAATGAGATTCTGCTGTGGGACAGGTTACCCAGAATGCCCTACAAAATACATCAAGTAACTGGCTAAATGCCTTATCAATCACGGTTGAAGCTACTTAGGACAAACCTCAAATTAAGATTGAAGAGATAGCTTAACTTTTGTTGGTTTACCACGTAATGACCGGTTAGGACATGAGTCAAAATGATCCATTTTATTAATATGTCCAACTGAAATTCACCAAAACAAACTCCTCAAACTTTTTATTGCCCAATAAACTTACTAAATAATATAAAGATGTGTCAGTATCTTCAGCAGGAAATTAACTGTTCCTTTCCTAGGAAGACGACATCGAATAGATCATTCATGCCATATCATTGTGGTCTCTTCTAGAGGTCACAGGCCGCCAGAGGCGCTTTGATGTGGTGTGTAAGAGTTTGCACTGCTTCAGGAGTTCGCAAAACCTGAAGCCCGAGGTGCTCATTATAAATCAACATGGCAAGCTCTGAGACTACAGATATAATCGGTCTGGTGTGGATGACTGTGTACTCTTTCTGAGAAATGACGGCCTCCATTTGTCCCGAGGACAATGTTTTTTCATAGAAACTATATCTGAGTGAAACTTTAATCTCTGAATGAGGTTAAAGTGCATGTCATACACACAGCGACACCGTGAGACCTGAGATTATGAAGCACAAGTGCAGACCAGTAGAGCTGTGGGTTAAACTTTCTGTCCTGGAGGTGTTGTACTCTGCGTCTAACAGCGTGTATGATTACTGTTATCTGTGACAGCTGAGACAGACCACAGCAAACATCAGCTCAGCAGTGTGATGACATCTTTAGAAGAGAGTAGTAACAATCTCACTTAAATAATATTAGTTTCATTTTGTTTGAGTGATTAAGAACTTTAAAATGTTCAACATATGATAGGAAAAGGCTTACAGCTGTCCCCGATTAGACTATCAACTATTCAAATATTTCTGCCGACATGATAATTTCCGTCCTCTTTTAATAGTTTTACTTGAGGACTTTGTGGGATCCTATGATTTTACAGTCGTCTTTTCAGTTTTTCCTGTTCCTTCATCAGCCGATTTGGATCAAGTCCATACGAAAGAAACACTTTCTCCATAAGATCTCCAAGCAAATTCTGTAAACCAAGAGCTTAAAACGTCCACTGATGACGATATATTGAGTCCTCTAGTTCTTCCTGTCTCCATAACCACTCACTCATCTCAGAACAAACATCTGTTTCAACAGCAATACTCTTCCTGGGAAACGGTAAAGTCTGGTTTCACGTCTCATCGACATCTTAGAAGTTCTTAAACATTGTACTTGTCATTTTATAGTTTACATTACTGCAAATTGCTTTATGTTGATGTGTCATTACATTTCTCTTATAAAGTTCATTGATGTGGCCGATTGTGGTTGTTTTTGTTTACTGTATAATTTACATAGTGTCTATCTATCGTGAGGGAAAATAGTGAGTGAACTACAAGAAGATCTAAGAACGGTTTACCATTTCCTCTTCAAAAGACCCGCCACACCCAACACAAACAGCACACCCTCAGTCCCCTCAGCGCTCCAGACGTCATCACAGGGCCCAACGCCAGGCCTGAAAAACATACGGCGCACTGATGCTCACACCTAAACATCTCTAGATCGACTCCCAAAACCTTTCTGCATGTGTGCGTGGGCACAGACAGATCCCTTACACCTGTGTGGTGATACATTTAAGGCCAAGCTTACACTTGTTGGTGAAACAAAACACCTGTGAGAGAGGAAATGGTAGAGGGGGTCCAGCTTAATAATAATTTAAGAAAGAATTCAACAGGATTTCGCTGTCATACTAAACTGCTTTGAGTTTATCTGGCCGAACGCTGTAGATTCCTGACATCTATTCTTTTATGTTTTGAAATGTTTTGTTAAAAGTGATTGTGAAATATGAAACCGTTTCAGAGTGCTGACTGACTGTCTGGATACGACGTACAAAACTAAGCATCTGTGAAAACTTTTAAAAAAGTGAAATGGTTTAGATATTTAATAAGATGCAAATGCCTATTATTGGATATTTTAATGATTTTTTTGTGAATATGATTAATGATATCATGCGAATATGAAAATAATATACACAATACAAAAAATTTACTTTTCCCCCTGTACAGCAGTTAATATTTCTGCTGTAAATGGCATGTATAATGAAAAGAACAGTGATTGGTCCCCTACATGTCAGCCAGATGGTCTTTTCCTGTCTAAGTAGGCAGTACTAGACCAGACTTATGCTGAATACTTATGGTCAAAAATCTGTCTTTGAGAGTCTAGAAAAACATTACATTTACTGACAAGCCTATAAAAACTTTAGTGAATGAAATGACTAAACCAGAGGAGAATATTTATGGATCTCTCTGATTACTGAGGCACGTGGGCTGCTTGTTTAAGTTGGCATGTGTGTGCAGCCCGTGTGTCACAGTTGGCACGTAGACAACAGGAGAATTGTCCTAGATAAACAGCTACACACTATACCTACAGCTTCTTGTCAAGACCACCCAAACTCCGGTTCATCATAACGCCCTTAAAATTTTTACAATCCTTAAATAAGATCAGATAAGAAATAAAAATAAGGGTCAAATCAAGAGCAAGAGCGAGAGAGAGCAGAAAAAAGGGAGCCACTGTTGAAAACCTCCGGTTGGACTCGGAGCGGTCTGTATACTATATTCACAATCGTCCTTTCATGCAACCGGTGGGCTGGGTCTGGTCTGGCCGAAGCAGTGTGCAGAGGAATAATTTAAGATAGAAATAAAACCAGAGCTGGAAAAAGAAGTCAGTCACACTGCACTGACTACATCTGACCCGGTGTTACACATTCACTGGACTTCACCTTTCCATGAATGCCTCTCACTGTTACATAATGTAATCAGTTTTTGAACACAAAATAAAGTTTAATTTACATAATACCTACTTCAAAAACCATTGTGCACTAATAGCAAGCATCACTATTACTATTTCTTCTATTCAATTATATCCCGCTTATGCAAAAGACAAATGATACCTCAAATGGTGTGGCTAGGGTTAGGAGAAGAGGTGTGCCATTCTCTCACTAAGCAACTTTTATGGGAAATTTATGGGAACAACAAAACAACAAAATTATGGGAAATCCATTAGACTTACATTGAAAAGGGACCCAAAGCCATACAGACCAGAATATCATAGAAGCCATATCTTTACAAACCTAGTCTACTAATACTGTGAGCAGTGAATGAATTTGGACACGGAGCACATTTAGATGCACACATACTAATAATTACAGAAAGCCGATTTACTTTTATTTAAATAAATACATTGCATGTATTTGCATTACATGCAAACCAATTACCCAACAACGCAAGAAAAACAGATTTTTCTTGTTAAAGATGGTTATTTCCCAGTGATGATTCTACTCAAGAGTATTCCATTTATTTATAAGTTGTGATGTTAAAGCATAAAAACCCTAGAGTATTCCAAAATGTCACAAGAGTATTCCTATTTATTTATAATTGGATGTTAAAGCTAAAAACCCTAGAGTTTCCAAAATCTCAGCAGGAAACTTGTACAAAGGCTCCATTTTCTCATAGTTTTGCTTTTTTCCCTCTCTCTGCTCCACTCTATCAATATCTGGTAAGCATCACTAGACAAAATGATTTAAAATCTTCCATAAACCAATCTTAAGTAAAGAGATTTAACATCCTCACAAAGCATTATAGGTATTGGAGCTGTTGAATGTTCATAGTTTGCACACTCAGTATTGCGGCATATTATGGGATTGAACGAGTGCACTCAATGTCCTCCATTTTTTCGTACACCACTAAAAATGACTGTCCCTTCAAATAGCACCACATATAAGGGTATATAAGCGGCAATTTTGGACACATCCTTAGGCTCTTTTGGCTAGTGTCAGTAAGCAGTCGACCAGCACACCCTAGAAACAGCAGAACAGTGCCCTAGCAACCACCTAGAACAGGGGTTTTTCAAACTGGGGTCCGTGACGCAAAGCCAGGGGGTCCGCAAAATAATTTGCTATAACGTTTTTTCCGGACTGCAACTCAGTGCATTCATTTTTTTTTTTAATCTTCTGAAATGTGCTATGATTTTTATTCCAAAGTGACTTATATAATGCATTAATGCCAAATAAGCAAAGCTAAACACTTAAAAGCAGGCACTTCAAGGTTTATATAGCTAAATATATTTCTCATGTCTGTTTGACAAGTAGACAGTATCGCAGAGTTTTTCTTCATTTTAGGAAGTGCTTCACATAGACTAAGACGGCAAATGCATTTTGTTTGTTTTCTTTATCTTACAAAAGCACAGTGTTTCACTGTCATTTTAAAAGGTACACAAATAAAAATAGTCCGTTTTGAATGATGTCTTGCTCTTATCTGATGGATATCACATTTTTCCGCTGATATAAGGAATCCAAAGTGTTCGCGCTGGCGCCTCCCGCGCGCACAACATTTCAGTTCTAGCATTGCAACTTGACATCACAGCCTCTTCAGCAGCAAACTAAATGAGACGACTAAACCTACAAAAGGTATTTGGTGACTCAATTTAACTTGTCTGTTGTACAAAATATAGGTTTTGCCAGTCAGCGTGAGCATGCCGTGGTGGTTTTCCAAACACTTTTTTTGCATATGTGAAGGATGCTGTTAGTAGATATTCGGACATGAGAGAAGTACAAAGCCTTCTTTACATAATAAGTAGCCTAATAGTTTAGCAACCAAATGTTAGACTGCGTAACGATTCACTCATGGAAAAGATTCATGCCGAATGAGAGGTTTGCGAGCCCACTATGTGGTTAAGTTTTTTAGTAAGCAAGTTTAGTTTGTTATGGACATAGCCATAGGCGCCGATTTATGTTTCTGCTGGTAGGTGCAAAAAACAAGCATTTTGTTTTTTTATAAACCAGATTTTCACTGCTGTTTACACAAGTAAATGATAACCGGGCTATCATACACATACGCAACAAACGCTTAACATATTTAAACATTCTTTAATTTTTTCTTGAGTAGGCTATACTCCGTTCGATGGTGCATTTGATGAATTCACTACTATTTATCTTGCGAAGTGAAATGCATGCAATTACCAACCAAGTAATACACACATTCTTTCTATAAGGGTTGCGCTTCACTAAATAAAATTATTTAATAAATACCTGTTTACTAAGCACTTATTCGCGTGTACACTGGACAAAGTTTGAGTTACCGCAGGGCTGGAAAGGGGTTGGGGGGCATCAAGTACGACGGGGGGGACGGAGTCCGGGGAGTGAATTTCGAGCGGGGACGGCGTTTAATTTCCAACTGGTTAGGTTTATTTGGAAATTAAAGTGATTTCTATTTTTTATCCATTCAAAAGACTACGAAAGCGATCCCAGTTCTGCACATAAACCTAGCACGATATATTTGTCTCTATGGTTCCCTGCGCAATGCCGTCTTTTGTGATTGGCCTACCTGCAGACTGCAGCCAATAGAAATGCCTCTCTATCGGTGCCCGTGCTACTCCTCACAGTACAGATCATGAAAGCAGACTGCAGTTTTTGTCATTCATTATAACAAAAAAAGTGCAGACGCGATGTAAATAATACTTTCAGTGTGCAGTATAGAGAGCTTCATTCATTAAAATGGAAGTTTGTGAGATCACGATGAACTAAGACGAGTGACAGCTTTTTAAAGGGAGTTTGCTAAATGTGAAATTTAATTTTATCGACAGGTTTTAGGCCTATACATTTCTTTGATTTTATACAAAAGTTAATATTAAGTGACTTACATTTTAGGAACACTGTTGTCTGATTTAGTTCTATTTTGTCAACGAAAATAGTTCCAAAGTCACAGTGTCGCCTGTGCATTCTCCAAAGCAGAACACAGAGCGTTTTCATTTTATGAATGCATCCTGCGTTTTGAACAAATCTAGTGAGTCATCTTCATGCCCATTCATAAAGAGAGTCACTTGCCCCCCCGTTTCATATCCTAATGATCAGCCCCGTTTTGAACGAATCGATGAATGATGATCAGTGACAAAGACATGCACCTTGTGCTGCCACCTACTGGCAGTTTCAGTTTTTTTTTAAAAGTATAAATTGAGTCATTTAAATCGTTTAATATTTCTGTATTCAAAACTTTATATTTAAAACATTAATTTCATAACATTGTTATTATGAAATGCATTAATGCCACCTCTGAGTCTTGTCAAAAAGTCTGTAAATATACCTTAACGCCACATTTGTGCTCTCTGTGCTGTGCAAAGATGAATTGTTGATGCCGATTTCATTTGACTAGTAACTTATAGATGCTCCCCGACGTGTATATTTAATTATTTTATTAAATTATTGTTTAATAAAATTTTCGATAAACATTTTAATCTAGGAAAATGGTTTGGCAAAAGATGACATGCATTTAATAAAGTTATAGGAATTACAAAGGTTTAAAAAAAGAAAAAAAAACTTTAAGGAGTCAAATATCGCCTTATAATGGGAAGGTTAATTTCCGTCAACGATCAGATAACAAGTGCTCCTGAAAAGAAATGTAAGCGGCGTAGAGTCCTTAAGAATGTAAAGTTACCTTTTAAAAACTAATTGCAAACGTTTATGCAAAGTGTAAACTATTAAATATCTACAAATCATGCAATACTGTACCACTAAATAAGAAGTGTTTTGAGGGCTTAGCTAAACAGGCCAATTAGAGACCATTAATAATAATTCAAATTTTTTTATTAAATCATTCTTTCATTTCACTAATCATTTTCTTAAATTAAACACAAACACAAGGGCTCATTAATGATGCTTACATCACACACACACACACACACACACCACACAACACACTGTTCTGTATTGGCCAGAATTGCAGGTGCCTGTCTTAATATCCAAGAAGGTTGAGAGAAAATATGAAATAAGTTTATGTATTATATAGGGTTTTAGCCATGATCACATATACATATATATAGTATCTATTTATCATTAATATATATATATAGATATATATATATATATATGTATGTATATATATATACAGTGGGTACGGTAAGTATTCAGACCCCCTTAAATTTTTTTGTTATATTGCAGCCATTTGCTAAATCATTTAAGTAAATTTTTTTTCCCCATTAATGTACTACACAGCACCCCATATTGACAGAAAAACACTGAATTGTTGACATTTTTTGCAGATTTTATTAAAAGAAAAACGAAATATCACATGGTCCTAAGTATTCAGACCCTTTGCTGTTACACTCATATATTTAACTCAGGTGCTGTCCATGTCTTCTGATCATCCTTGAGATGGTTCTACACCTTCATTTGAGTCCAGCTGTGTTTGATTATACTGATTGGACTTGATTAGGAAAGCCACACACCTGTCTATATAATACCTTACAGCTCACAGTGCATGTCAGAGCAATGAGAATCATGAGGTCAAAGGAACTGCCTGAAGAGCTCGGAGACATAATTGTTGCAAGGCACAGATCTGGCCAAGGTTACCAAAAAATTTCTGCTGCACTTAAGGTTCCTAAGAGCACTGTGGCCTCCATAATCCTTAAATGGAAGACTTTGGGACGACCAGAACCCTTCCTAGAAATGGCCGTCCAGCCAAACTGAGCAATCGGGGGAGAAGAGCCTTGGGGAGAGAGGAAAAGAAGAACCCAAAGATCACTGTGGCTGATGCAGTCGGGAGATGGGAGAAAGTTGTAGAAAGTCAACCATCACTGCAGCCCTCCACCAGTCGGGGCTTTATGGCAGAGTGGCCCGACGGAAGCCTCTCCTCAGTGCAAGACACATGAAAGCCAGCATGGAGGACTCCAAGATGGTGAGAAATAAGATTCTCTGGTCGGATGAGGCCAAGATAGAACTTTTGGCCTTAATTCTAAGCGGTATGTGTGGATTAAACCAGGCACTGCTCATCACCTGTCCAATACAGTCCCTACAGTGAAGCATGGTGGTGGCAGCCTCATGCTGTGGGGGTGTTTTTTCCGCTGCAGGGACAGGACGACTGGTTGCAAATTCGAGGGAAAGATGAATCGGCCAAGTACAGGGATATCCTGGACGAAACCCTTCTCCAGAGTGCTCAGGACCTCAGACTGGGCTTAAGGTTTACCTTCCAACAAGACAATTGCCCTAAGCACACAGCTAAAATAACGAATGAGTGGCTTCACAACAACTCTGTGACTGTTCTTGAATGGCCCAGCCAGAGCCCTGACTTAAACCCAATTGAGCATTTCTGGAGAGACTTAAAAATGGCTGTCAACCAACGTTTACCATCTAACCTGACATAACTGGAGAGGATCTGCAATGAGGAATGGCAGAGGATCCCCAAATCGAGGTGTGAAAAACTTGTTGCATCTTTCCCAAAAAGACTCATGGCTGTAATTAGATCAAACGGGTGCTTCTACTAAATACTGAGCAAAGGTCTGAATACTTAGGACCATGTGATAGTTCAGTTTTTTTTTTTTAATAAATCTGCAAAATGTCAACAATTCTGTGTTTTTCTTTCATTATGGGGTGCTGTGTGTACATTAATGAAGGGAAAAAATTAACTTAAATGTTTTAGCAAATGGCTGTAATATAACAAAGAGTGAAAAATTTAACGTGGTCTGAATACTTTCCGTACCCACTGTAATATAACTGCTTGTAGCCGAGAGATGTGCTGGCGCCGTGTCTCGTATTACAATAATGCACTCTCGACATTTGCCATTAAATTAACGCCAAAAACTGCCTCATATGAACTATAAATACGAGAATAAAGTTGTAAAAGCTGCAATCCATTTCTTATTGGTTAAAATTAATGAAGACTATCTTGTGTTTTTCACGAGCACCCACAGGATCGGGGCTTATGGCATTTAAAATAAATGTTGTTTGTAATGATCGGCACTATAATTATTTTTTTTTATATACATATATATTCATTTATTTTTGTTCTGTTATGAATGCCACAATTTAAATGATTTGGAGTGAGGGGAAGTAAAATTCATGTTAGTGTTTATAATGTTTTTTCCTAACATTCGTTTTACTTAGACCTATTCAGTATTTATATTATTTCTGAAAGTAATAGTAAAATGCGACTTACACACCGATGCAACTTATGTTTTGTTTTGTCCCCTCCCCCTGACCTGGTGCAACTTTCCGGAAAATATGGTAAATTTAATTATATTATGCTGTAGTATTAAAAAGTACATATACAATGGGGACCATTTGCACCAATAAAACAATCATATTATGTTAATTCCTCCAACCCACATTAAACTTTAGCCTTAAACACTGTTATAAATATGAGGGGGTCCTTGGAAAATTTCTCCCCTGTAAGGTGTCCCTGGCTCCAAAAAGTTTGAAAACACCTGACCTAGAACACTTTAGCAAAAACCGCACAGCAACACACCAAAGACACTCATCTATTGTGTAACCACCCAGTAGTAAACTCGCGACACATAGCAGCAAATTCGCCCAATCGTTCCTTAAAACATTTTGCTTTTCATGCACTTGGCAGACCTTTTATCCAAAGTGACTTAAAGTGCATTAAATAAACTTTTCTTGGTAAAATCAAACTGATAATCAAACCCACAACCTTGGTGTT
>JADLZN010001331.1:0-27849 GCA_018155175.1 Sinocyclocheilus anophthalmus | reverse complement strand
TTATTATTATTTAGTATGCTGGTAAGTTTTATTTCTGTGATTATCTATATTGTGTGATATATACATGTACAGATCTAAGTTTAATGTTTTGTTATTAAACAAATGCTCACTAGCTGTACCTGAAGGATGATTGTATTTCTCTCTTGACGAACTCATTTGTATTCTCATGTCTTCATTGATTTCTGTTTACATCAAGTAATTATTAAATCATTTCTTTATCAGCCAATGATACGTGTCCAGCTTTTGTCTGCTGACTCCATCTGCATCAAATAGCTTGAACAAAGATTTTTTATTAGGTTCATTTATTTTGTCGAACCTGAATGAGAAATATGTTGGTAACAAAATTATGTTGTTGACCTTAAGAGTTTGTTAAAACATTCCAGATCTGAACAAACAATCTTACGTTGAACAATGTGCATGTTCCCATCATGCATTGCAGCTTGAAATGTTATGTGGTTCCTGTTAAAACAATGATTGCATTACGGTTTCCTGGTTTAATTTACGCTGCTGCTGTTGGTTTTCTGTCATACAGCTCAGAGATTTTACTTCACATTTGTTAAGTACTGATTACACGAGCATCTCACCGAAACGCTGGATTTAATAAATCTGCCTCCAGTTTTAAAGTGGCAAAAAAAATGGCACAATGTTAATTAAATGCTGAACAGAAGAAAACCTTTACAGGGGTCATATGATGTGATTTCAATTGTTCCTTTCTCTTTGGAGTGTTACAAGCTCTTTGTGCATACAGAGATCTGTAAAGTTGCAAGACTAAGTCTCAAATCAAGAGCTTTCTTTATAAAATTTGAGTTAACCACCCTACTCTACACGGCTCGTTCTAACACGCCCCCACATATGTCACGATGTGGGAAGATTTGTATAATGCCCCCCAAATGTTCACGCAAGAAAGAAGGCGTAACTTTTTAACTTCTCGCTGTAGTATTGTTGCTGCTTAAGTTGTATTTGCAACACTGTTCCAGAAAACTCAGCCCAAAATTTCAGATGTGTGCAGCACATTTTATGGAGGACTGTGTCCTGATCCTGGGAGAGTAGACTACAATGCCGGCTGTTCTGACTCCACAGACTGTAAGTACATCTTCATATGTAAAGGATTTGCCACTGATGATTCAAACTTGAGTTTTGAGCAGTGTAGAGTAGTGTTTGTTGTTTGTCATTTCTCCGATCATTAATGTAGACATGGTTTTGTTTACGCGGCGCGATACAACGCAACACTTAAAAAGACAGTATAAGTCATTATAATCAGTAATTATGTCCCCACTGGATGCAACAAATGCCTCGTTTATAATGGGTTTTATTGTGTTTGTCTCGTCGCTCCGGCCGGACAGGGAATCGCAGTATGGTAGGGGTGTAACATTTCCATCATACGCTTGAGGTATTTGGACAATCACAATGCACTTGATAGCTGGCCAATCACAGCACACCTAGCTTTTCAGACCTATGAGCCTTGTAAAAATCGATGTGTTTCAGAAAGGTGGGCATAGAGGAGAAACAATAATGTAGAGTATGTGGAAAATAATGTGTTTTGAACCTTACACTGCATAAACACATTTTCATATACACCAAATACACAAAATAATGTTCTTTTTTAGCAACATCATATGACCCCTTCAGAGACATTCAACTCACCTGGATGACAGAAATTGTTGGAGTCGTCAGAAGTTGTATGTCAAAAACTGATGGTAATGGATTGCCCACGCCTATCCTGGCTCGACAATAAGCACTGCCCGACGCCCCGGGGCCAGCGTGAACGACGTTCGGGACAGTAGATTTGTCACTTGCCCGATTGGGCCACATCACGTCACGACTTAACATTTGCATGTGTTTTCAAGACTTGCTAATTTAAAAATTAAAGCGATTAAAAAGCATTTGGGCGTGAAAGACAACTACATTCAGTACTCGCATGCTGGTTTCTTCTGTGCGAACAGCGTGCGCACTGACAGCAGCGTGAGCCACCTGAATGGGCAAATACAAAAGTATATCAAAATACCCACCCTGGCAAGTAACGTTGTAGCTTTCATAATGATTAATCTATATTTAATTTATACAGTGGAGTAGAGATGCACCGATCGACCAGGCATTTTTTTTGTTTTATTTCAGAC
Source organism: Sinocyclocheilus anophthalmus (assembly GCA_018155175.1). Lineage (NCBI taxonomy): Eukaryota > Metazoa > Chordata > Actinopteri > Cypriniformes > Cyprinidae > Sinocyclocheilus > Sinocyclocheilus anophthalmus. Next base: position 25,732 of record JADLZN010001331.1, on the reverse strand, counting down.
TATCTTCTGTTCTGTGCTTGCGCACAAACTGCACTGCAATAATTTTCCCAATGGCCATTTGTGTGGAAATAATACGTTATTATACTAGTCTGTAAACGGGCGTTAACATAGGCGAGATGCTGACTACGGACCCGACAGAGATAAATACTGTTGAGCAGAACACGATCCACGGTTCCACGATGCGCAAAATTATAGGGAAAAAATCCAAACATTGAATTTTATATGAATGTGTCTGAGGGGAACGGACTGCTGTTTTCAGAAATGGCCGTTTTCTTTTATTTTGTCTCCAGTATAAGCATTTAAATTCTGTATACGCACAGGTGCTGCTGTGTTTAAGAGTCTGTAACCAAGGAATGCTGTAATCACTGTACCCATAAGAACCGCCTGCTGTCAGAGAGTGAATCTGTGTCTCATTCAGCCCGTCTGCTGTTTCTGTTTCGTGCAGATGTTTTATGTAGCATAATTTCACAAAGCTAAAGTCAGGTTATTCTGTTTTTGCTTCAGATTTAGAAATTATACAGTCTAATATAAGTCAAACATTGCAAAGATCAAGGTGCAACACAGAGTGAAGAAATTTTTCAATTTCTGTACCTGAACATCTACAAACATAAAAACCAAAAGCATAATTTCATTTCTATTTTTGTGCTATATGCCTATATTTAATTGTGCTATTACTTGTAACTTGTTCATTTGTTCTTTCTTATTTATTGGCTGTCACTTGTCTTTAATAATGTTTAAACTTTATATTTATGTTTATTTTTGGCTAGTGATTTTTGCTGTGGTATCGAAATTGAAATAGAGAATTGTAAAATTTAATTGGTATCTAAAATATTGGTGTCATATAAGCTTATTTATTAGAATACAAGATAACATGGATCAAAAACAATGATAACAGCAGCTATTTTATTTTTTGTGGCAGGGCCAGTGAAAATTTGAACCGGGCAGTAAATTTGAACGCACTACTGGCCAGTAGAAAAATCCTTAAACGTTGATTCCTCTATGTTTTTTTGTTATTGTTGTGGTCCTCAATACTTTAGATAACACTGGTATAAATGCTACTGCTTTGGTTAGCTTTTAATATACGGTTCTATCCTGATTAAAGCTTTAATACAGTAAAGCAACTGCACGCGCGTCCATGTTTAATGCTCCTCATAGCTATGTGAAAATACTTTGTATAATTGGAACGTTCATTTGTCGAAAGCTTGAGCTGAATTATAGAAGAGATGCGAGCTTGTGCAGCCAGCGGGGAAACCGAGTAACAGTATTGAGAACCGCTGCGTTATAACATTGAATTTTGAAACTTGTAGGAATCCATTAGCAGACATCGCGATTCAATTCTGACAGATTTTTAACCTGCCCTCTAGTTTTCTCTTCCTCTTCTCTAAAGCAGCGCAGCATGGCCTCGCCCCCCTTGCTGCCTTTTCCCGAGGGCGGGGTTATCTTGGTTTGTTACGTCACGAACCCGGGAAGTAACTCGTTGTAGTCCCTACCCGCCTTTTTGGATGCATTAACTGAATTAAACTCAATTTAATAAACCAGAATATTAAAAGACGATATCCCGTTAGCAATTGGGGGGGGGGGGGACGTTCAGCTTCGTAACTTTGCAAATATTGTTTATGCTCAAACAACAACAATACACACTAACTAACGTTAAAAAAAAAAATTGCAAATCAACCACAGATCGAATTGCGACCATTTTGGAGCGCATATGCTCCCGAAATTTTATATCTGTGCGACCGTCAAATTACTTTGGGAGCATTTGTTGCGCGTGTGATTGGTTGTTGTCGACTGTTTGCAGTTCTCTAAAAACATCAAGTATGTGCCCTTCTAGTGTTGATACGGTGACCTGTCATGCCGTTCTATGACGTTAGGCTACATACCATTAACTTTATTCTTACATTCTTAACTTTAATGCAGATTTTAGATTGGTTAATATTAGCTGTCAATCACCCAGTCGCTGCTTTCCGCTGTCAGGTGACAGGGAGCTAACTACCGCGGAGAATGTAAAGGGCTGAAGAAGAGAGAAAAAAGAAATGCTGACAGATTTATTTTGTGAACCACCTAAAGTTACAAATAAAGGTGCTGGTGATAGTGATCATGTGGTGAATGTTAATCCAGCAGCCGAATAGAAGGCGTACAGTTTTCGGAGAGAGTGGTTGAAAGACTTCTAGTGGCTCCGCTATGAAAATGGCTCTATCTATGCACTGCGTTCACTGTAAAGCCTGTGGGACGGCGTTTGCAGGTAACAGCGTTCACCACCGAATCTACACATTTCATAATTGTTGTTTTACGATGTGCGGTTTGATGAGTATATTGCAAAATCAAATCCAAATGAAACACACCTACAGAGAGTGCACGCATACATGACGTGAAGTCTATGAGGTTAGATTAGTGCGCGCGCGCATTTAGAGTGCGTTCTTTGGGGCCGTTCACATATTGCGTCTTTTGCGCGCTCAAGTTCGTTATTTCAAATGTAGACGCGCGGCAGGCGCGCTCATAATGGATGCGGTGCGACGCGCTCATTTTTTTCAGGCGAGACCGCGCCGCATCGAGATAAACACATTTCAACTTTTCAGAATGTAGCAAGCGCACCGCGGGTCATGTGACAAGAACCAACCAATCAGCTTCATCCTTTCCCGTAACAACATTGAAAGCTCAGCAAAGATGAAGGAACAGCTGATCATAGCTGTACAGAGATGGATGCCCATTTACAAATAAAGTTAGTATAGAGCTACTGCAAGGCTATTTTAGTGCTGCACAAATCCATGTTATTCACTTTTGGCTGAAATTCCACGTCTTCATGGACGCCTCCGGAGCGCAAGCGCCCGAACGCTTTGGAAAAAAGCAGAAAGCGGCATGCCTAGCGTTTTCCACGCGTTTTTAGGCGCGGCATGTGAATGGCCCCTTTAACGGCATGATTCAGTCGATTTAAATGCATCACAAAATTCAAGATATGGGGCCTTTACATCATTTCATATCGTTCAGGGGTAGGCAACGTCGGTCCTGGAGTGCCGATGTCCTGCAGAGTTTAGCTCCAACCCTGAAAAAAAACCTCACTTGTCTGTAGACTTAGTAATCCTGAAGACCTTGATTAGCTTTTTTCAGGTCTGTTTGATTAGGGTAAGAGCTCACTCTGCAGACAGAGGATCGGCACTCCGACGTTGCCTATCCCTGATATAGTATCAATATCACAAGAAGAGTGCTGTTTCCTCCAAAAATCAGCCTGATTACAAATGTGATATTGATTTTATACAACTGTTCAATAAAAAAAATTATTAATATTAAGAGACAACATGAGGGTGTTTCGTTCCTGAATTAATCATTCGTCAAATGATTCGGTTCAATCGCAATGACTCACTTATTAACATTGACTTGCTGCCACCTGCTGGCGGTTTAATTTCACATTTAAAGTATATTTTCATTTTTTAAATAATATCAGTATTCAATGTTTTATGTTTACAATATTAAAATATTATTTATGCATGTGTAACTGCAGGCTAAATGCATTCATGTCCTGCATTAATCGGTGTGTAAATGCATCTAAATGCCATTTCAGATGCAGCTTCTGTGTTTCCTCTGCATTGCAAAGATGAATTTTGTTGATTGATACTTTCATTTGCTTGATAACAGCCCAAATGTCTTATTATAATTGACTGATTAAATATAAGAATTTGACTCAAATAATAATGCACACTTTTAGAAAAAATGGCGTTAAGGTAAAAATGACCATAAAAGGTAAAAAATCAATTTAAACTTATTTCTGTCACTGCTGTGAACTGACCACCACACGGAATATGAATATTAAAAATTTTCAGAGTCACCTGTCCACTGTAGTCCTTAAGATATCAGCACAGTAACACTCAGTCAAATTATTGTTATTGATAAAATCCCAGAAATATAGATAATTTTTTGTCAATATCGCACACCCCTAGCTGCCAGCCGTTCGGTGCAACTGGCAGAGCTGAATGTAAAATTTAACACCCATACACCATCCTAACCCTCGCCAAGAGATTAACTTTAGGTTGTTTACAAAAGAAATCTGTCGGTGTTCTTTTTATTTTTCTCTCTTCTTTAGCCCTTTCTTTTTCTTGCGGTAGTTAGCGGAAAGCAGTGACTGAGAGATTGACGGCTAATATTAACCAATACAAAATCTGCATTAAAGTGAAGAATGTAAGGATAAAATCTGTCAATATGTAATTTGTAGTTGTGGTGCTCCTAAATTTTTGCTGGTGCTCCTAACTTTTTGAAGTTGGGAGCATCAGTGCTACCAAGTAAAAAAGTTAATTTCGAGCCCTGAACCACCCCTTTAAAGGGACAGCACCCTAATAAAGCTGTGCCGTCTGTCATTAATGTTAATCAAACTACAAAAGACAAAAAAATAAATAAAAAATCACTCAATCACACAAAAAAAGATCAATCACTGCTCTTGACTAAACTTTTGTAACTTTAATTTTAAGAATTATTTTTAATTTACAGTTTATTCAATTTCTGGACCTGAATACTACTGTTAGACCTAAACGGTTTCCTAAGTGAAATTCAGGTCCTGAGTTTAGTTGATAATATTGGTTAAATAAATTATAATATTCAGTGATGTGATATGTTCTCTGCGTGGAGTAACTTCTGGCACCGTCGCAGCTTGTACTTATTATTAAAACGAATAGAAAGCAAATAAGTAGCATTAATAGTCATTAGTTTTAGTTAACAGATGCTATGATACATTCAAATGGATTTGTATTCTTTTTTTTATATAATGCATGATCCTCTATTTTATTATTTTTCTATTTTATTCTTATTTTACATATTTACTTGTAAAATAATGGAACATTAGGTCATGTCATGGGAATTTATTGGTAAAAATGTGTATGAGCCCTGAATGATTCAGTGGCCCATTCATAATTTATTTATTTTTTTTAAATTAATCAGCCATATGAAGGAATCCGTTAAATAAATGATTCACTCATTAAGACTTGTAGCTACCTACCGGCAGGTTTAGTGTAATATTTCACAATGTTGCTGTTTTTATTTTATATTTGATCAACTAAATTCAGCCTTGGATGAGCATAAAAGACTTCCAGAAACATTGTAAAATTGTAATTATTGCAAACTTTTGACTGGTATGTGATTTATTTACTGAACATTGGTGGCAACCACCTTATTGTATGTAGGCAGTTTACAGTTTGCATTCAACTCAAATGTGCAGTAAAGCGTTTGTCAGCATTTGCTGTTTTACTTTGATAGCATATGCAGTCAAATTTCAGAGATTAGAACTATCCTTCATGACTTTCCAAGTGTGTTTTGCATAATTGCATAACATTTGTGTGATTTCTGTGGCATGCAATATCTATGATGTTTGTGCTTTTAATAGATCGGCTCATCAGACACCGTGCCTGTGCTCTCAAGGACACTGTGCATGCCATAATCAGAGATGAATTAGATGAGGACTTTGAGAAGACCTGTGCTGAGATGAAGGAGTCTCGCATCAGACGAGGTTTCACTGATGCTACTGTAGATCATATGTTGATTGGAGTGAGACTGTGGCCATCACTCACATTTCTAATATTTTATTTTCAGGCTCCACCTCATCACGGTTCACTCCTGCCTACTACCACGTGCTGCCAAATGTGTCTGCTACAGTGGAGCAGAAGACGGGTGATCCAGAACCCAGTAAAGATGCTACACTTGTGCCAGCACAAGCAGTGATATCACCACGTCAAACAGGAATTAATACAGGTGGATTTAACAAAGCTTGTACTGCCTGACTGAATAGGCCCTTTCGCAACGCTTTAGTTCCAGAACTAAATGTACTGTACTAAATTACTGGGACGATTTTGCGTGAACTATTTTCCAGTACCATTTAAAGAGTTGCATTCACACCAACAGTGTGTACTAAGAAGTGACGTAAACCGGTCGACAACGACGTCATTTGTGTGCGGCGTTCAACAACGGAAACAAATTAGAACAACATTAACAACAGGAGGATGGCGGACGCTGTGATCGGAGCTGTGGTTTTGTTGTGTCTCGCGGGTTTCACAGTGGACATGGAAAATCGACGTATACGTAAATCGATTGAAAAAACGGAAAGGAGGACTAAGAATCTCCAAAGACAACTGGCAGAGCTACATTTGCTACAAGTGCCTGCACATCAGAGTCCGTCCATCTATCACTGTTCTCCAAACTTGCGAAATAAGTTGACAATGTTTACAATATGTTTACACAGCATTTTAAATCATAGTGGGTGAGGGCGTTTTCATACGCGTTTAGCCAATCAATGTCTACTTACGTCACGAATAGTACCAGTTGTGCTGGTTAGACCCAACTCCGGAGTAGGAGCTAATTTGGTTCACGAAAAAGGCAGTCCGGTACTAAAATCACACCCAGTTCCGGCGGTGCGAACACGCCGAAAAGTGTAGTTCCACAATTATTCCGGTAGCGATGAAAGGTTCCTGCTGTGCGAAAGGGCCCTAATGCTGTATAGACCTCTCACAACTACTTGCCATGCATTGAGGTAGGAGTTTGAGGTTTAGCTCTTAAAGTTTTGGGGATTAAATTATCACACGTGTGACTCGTTCATAGCTGATACCATTTTGAAACCACAATATTCATTATTTGCAGTTTCTTTTTTACCCATTGTAAAATTAATTATTGTTTTATTATTTTATTTATTGTTTTCATTTTGGGACTACTGAAGATTACAATGCCATTTTATTTAATGTTAAAAATTATATTTTATTGTATATATATCTTTAAAGGATGTCCCAATTAAATAAATAAATAAAAACTTTGCCAATTCAATTAAAGAGACAGTAATAACGGCGTTATTATTAAATGAGTGGTTTTGTTTTTCTCGTCAATATTGTTTGATTTATATGAAAAAAAAATGTAGCATTGACTTGCATCAAATATTTTACCAGTACTTTTGACATTAAGTCAGATTGGTAGGCTTTCTTTCATGCAGGATGTGAATGAAATGTTTTGTCTATCCACAGCATCACAGATGAAAAAGAAGAGGAAAAACCGATGGAAAAATGGCTTCATCCACAGAAAGAAGTCTTGCTCACATTTGAACTCAAAAGATAACCTTAACACAGCAGAATCAGGGGACGAAGAGGAGGATGAAGAGGAAGATGGAAAACTGGCTGAGAGTGAAGATCCAGAGAAGATGAAAGATGTTGAATGTGAGTCAGTGGAGACTGATTGCTGTGCTCGTACAGAGGAACCCTCAGAATCCACGGCTGTAGCACAGAATAACAACATCCCTAATGAAGGACAAGAACGTGGCAATACTGCCTCTGCAGTAGACGAAGTCATGAGTGTTGAGACCACCCAGAATAATGCCATAAATGGCCAAAATGGTGTCCAAGAATCAGAGAGCACTGAAACTAAGAGGACGGAGCCAAGTGCAGAGGACAACACAGGAACAGGTTAGCAAATCACAAAAAACATTTAGCATTTATTTTATAACAGTTGTGGTGTTTCTATGAACATGAAGCAGTACTTGAGTTTGCATGGGATTTTCAGAGTTGAGACCGAGGCGGATGACGAGAGGTTTTAAGATGCAGGCCGAACAGCAGAGTCTCATCAGTATGGATGCTGCCATGAAGATCCTGCAGCAGAAGAACATGCCTCTCATCGTGGACCACAACAAACTGAAAGTAAGTCCGATATCTTCATTTAACGGCAGAAACAATAACAGATAGTGGAAAAACTGAAGTAGTAAGTATGCATGTTAACTTGACTGCTACATTGAAGAGGTGTTTTCAATCTCTGTTTTCATTATTAATTCAGGAACTTCTACAGACAGTTGTGGACATGACAGAGGGATATGAGGTCAATCAACTGGAGAAACTGTATGCTCTGCTGTGCCAGAGTATTTATAGACACAGGAAAGATCATGACAAGACTGCACTTATACAGGTACATATAGATTATGCAAGAATACATCCTGCTGCCTTATTGACTCACTATTCTGTTGATTGTACCGTACATTAAAACTTGCTAGTTGTGATTAACCAGTTTTGCAATGTGGAAATAGGTCTATTAGGACGTTATCTGCCTCACCGTGTATCTTTCGTTGTATTCCAGGAGAGTCAAAAGACTTTAGTTGAAGGTTTTCGAGTTCTTACAATCTCGGTTATATATATATGTTCAATCACTGGAATAAATTATATGTTTGCTAATTCTTAGCGTGTTTTGAGTGTTGTGATATAAGCTATCACCCTTATCGTTGTCTTTGGGTTTTTTTTTTTTATACCCAGCATATAGTTTAGTAATGGTACAAACATCTGATATACTCTTTGCCTGAAGTACTGCAAATAGTTGTGTGTTGTAATCACTTGTGGTTTCTACTCTTCTGTTTCTGATAATATCTAAATCAAGCTAGTAGGAAACATGAGGAAAATTCCACTTGAATCTATGAAGAGAGGGTCACGTGACTGCAAGTTGGCTCTGATTGGGCAGTTTCATAGTTTGGAGGTTGTACGTTTCTATAGTCAGTGCTGTGGTTTCTTAGCGCATAGACAATATTAAAGTCCACAGGTGTGTGCATTGGGCCCGTACAAAGTACTGTGTGAGTGTCTCGATTAAATTAGCGTCCAAACATGTTTCAACGCCGATTTTACGTGACGGCTGGGAGTCGCCTGGCGATGATGTCACGACGTATAACTGACAGCGGTGACGCCTGATGATCATTAAAAACTGCCATTAAAATCTGCGTAGATGATTATTGTGTTTACTGAGAGACCCATAAAACACCAGCGCAGTGTGCCTGGCCAAATAACAGAGTAACTGAGACATCAGGGAGAAACATCCGATCGGCGTGGCATCTGTCCGGTCCATCCAGGGTTTCCCTCTCTACGTGCGGCGGGTCTCGTTCCGTCTCGCCTCCGCTCTTCCTGCTGCTGAACCGGAGGATACTCGCTCCCACAGCCGCGATTTGACACTGAAGCTCGCGGCCGGTGAGTTCCAGCGCATCCCTGAAGCTCCCTCACTAACAAAGTACCGTGGTATTATCTTGTTTTTATACTTTGTAACATGGTAATACCATAGTAATTTTCTGAGCATTCTTGGGGTTCCCCTACAATCTCCCCTGTCTATGGTTTAATGCTGGTCTTGGCCCCCGTGTCCCGTGATATCTCCTATGGGGCTGAATTGTATGTCCCCTTTCCTTTGGTCCCCCCCGGTGTTCAGTAATACCCTGGTGAATGGTAGTCCCTCGTTGCATCGGTGAACCTTGTACTGTGTGACTTGGTCCTAGTTTCCCCTGGTTTTTCTCGCGAAGTGTCCCTGGCCTGCCGTGTTGTCTGTGCCACTCTCCCCAGGTGTCCACTCGGTCCTGGAGGGGCCGGTGTCCTGCAGAGTTTAGTTCTAACCCTCCTTCCCCACCCATCTGACAGCGCTCACCGCTCTTCCTTGCATAGCACTCCCGTCAGGGTGTTGGAGCTCCTCTGTCGGCCCCCGGCCTCGGTTGTCGTTGGGACCGCCCTCTCTCAACGCTCTAACTCCCCTCGTCTCCCCCGTCTGCCTCAGTCGAACGCCATTGTTTCCCGTGGTGACTCTCTTATCTCGGCCCCCCTCCGGGCCCGCCCCCCCTAACACGGCATGTGCCTTACAGCATTATGAATATCCTTCTAATGCTCCGTTCTTCATGTTTTCTGAGTATGTTTGTTTTTCAGCCCCTAGTCAGCCCCCTAGATTCCTTTTCCGTTAGACTGTCTAGTTATGTGGAGTTTGACTAACGACGATCTCCTTACCCTTTACGTATCTATTCGCTTTATATTATCTTACCATTTTCCGTTCCCTAATTGTATCTGGTAAGTCTGATTTTTATTTTTGCATTCACATGCCATGAGTCTCATGTCCCCTTTTTCTCCCTCCACCACGCCCCCTCATTATTTTTTTTTTTGTTCCCGTCCCCTTTTTCAGTCCTGCCCCGGTTTTTCCTCTCAGTTTTTGGCTTCCTGTTGCGTGTTGTAACGTTTTGATTTTTAGTTCGCCCACCTTGCAACAGGTCCCCGTCAAGCTTCCGACCTAGTTTTTGTTTGAACTGTCGGGCACTCCCGTGTCTGCCGCTGCCCTCCCCTCCGGGACATCGGATCAATGTGCGCTCCCGATCCCACAAACCGACGTTCCCGTCCCTGCCGTTTCTCTACTGTTCCCCTACAGCCTTACTGTCCGTACTAGCTTCTCCGTGTCGGCTTGCATGTCCTTTTCCCGTCTTTCTTTCCTCCACTCCAGTCACCTTTTGTTATCGTGCCTTCTGCCCTCCTGCTGTGTCAAACAGCCATACTCGTGGAGGAGCCCGCAGAAGTATCCCCTTTGTGGTCCTTGCTCTCGTGTCTCTATGAAGCATCGGTCACGTTTTTACTTATCGGTCACACCTGTCCAGTTTCATTTTACAGTGTCTGGTGTGGTGTGTTTGGGTTTCTCCCTGTGTCTTCAGGATGTTAGTCACCTTGGGCATGGGGATTATGTTTCGATGCCATCCCCTTCCTGGCGGTTCTGGCCATTTTTATTTTTCTTTTCCCATTCCCAACCCCACTGGCGGCCGCAGGAATGTTTTTTCACTACCCCGCCTGGGCTTCATCCCGTTGTGAGCCCTGCTCTGATATGGGCGGCCTGGCAGGGCAGGAAGGAGCTCGGTATGGCAGCGGCCTACTGAGGGGCGCCGTGGTTCCATGACCACCGCACCCGGTGAAGTTTATTTTTCTTTTCCCGCCCCCCTTTTTTTGTCCTGGTTGCTATTGGGCTGTGTCCTTACGTAGTGTTCACTCTTGTTATATGTGTGTTTTTCCCCTTAACTTCTGTGCCACCTCACCTCTTTGAGTTTTATCCCGTCTGTGGCGTGCGATTTTGGCCCCCTGGCATTGGCGGGGCTATTGCCCAGCGGTAATAAGTGGATTTATAATAATAAAAAAACAAAAAACCACCCCCCCTACGTCCCCTGTGTTTTTTTTTGGCGCCCCCCTGTGTGCCTCGTGTTGAGGGGTCGGCTCTACCAAATGATACAAAAACAAACCGTTGACAGTCAAGTCTGCACTTCTACCGATTTTTCAGCACTCGTGCTCATACTGTCTTTTAATCAAAGTAATCCTTTCATTGTCTACGACAACCGAGGGGATCCCCTTTTCGAGTGGGCATGTGTTCTCCGAAAACGCTCGTCAAACGGTTATAGAGCAGCCCATCTCTGCACTTTCGGTATTGTTTCCGGGGTGGTTTTGGCAGACAGAGATGGTGGCTTCGTGGACCACCATACTGGACCCCTTCAGTCTATGACTCTATCCTGCATGAAAGCCAGTTGAACCAGAGAATAGCGGTCCTCCAGGCCAAGTGAAAGCGATTTTTTTTTTGGCAATGATTGAAAGTGGGAGTGGTATTTTTGTGGTTGCCAGGACTTGTCTGTTTTGTTCTGGGCGGCCACTTGCATGGACCAACTTATTCTTTTAATTTTTGTAGTCCTTTTTTTGTTTTCACAGGTCTAAAGCCCAGCGTTCTTGTCAATATTTCAAACCCTGTGGTAGCAGATCAGAAGAAGCTGGTTATGAACTCTGCGACGGTTCTTCCGGCAGGCCTGGCCCAGGTGCTTTCTGCCTTGCAGGCCCAGCAGAGTGCTCAAACTCAACTTCTAATACCAGTAAGTAGTATTCCCACATATAATGCTGCGATGGACTCCAATGCCATTCTGGTCAACACCTACAAGAAGTTCCCCTACCCGTCTGTGTCTGAAATCATGGGTCTTGCAGCACAGACCAAGTTCAGTGAGGAGCAGATAAAGATCTGGTTTTCGGCTCAGCGTTTGAAGCATGGTGTTAGTTGGACCCCAGAAGAGGTTGAGGAAGCAAGGAGGAAGCAATTTAATGGCACAGTCCACACAGTTCCCCAGACCATCACAGTCATCCCAGCCCATCATTTTTCCACCACTAATGGCCTGCAGTCTATTCTTCAGACCTGCCAGATTGTGGGTCAGCCAGGTCTGGTTCTGACACAGGTTGGCACAGCCAACAGCCTCCCAGTGACCACCCCGATAACCCTGACAGTAGCAGGAATGCCCAGTCAAAGCCAGACGCCCAAGATCATAACTAATCAAACAAGCCCTGCGCTCAGTGAAACCAAGAGAGCTACTACAGTTCAGCCCCCATCGCTGACCCCTCAGGAGAACTCTGCACTCAGTGTCGATCACTTTGGCCTGCGGCCTAAGAAATCCAAGGAACAGCTGGCTGAATTGAAAGCAAGCTATCTGAAGAATCAGTTTGCCAGTGATGCGGAGATAGCTAGGCTAATGAAGTTGACCAACCTCACCAAAGGTGAGATTAAAAAGTGGTTCAGCGACACCCGATACAACCAGCGCAATTCTAAGAACAGCCACGCCTTCATCGCGAATGACAATCCCAGGGGTAGTAGCAGTGCCACCATTGTTATCGACTCCAGTGATGAAACGCCACAGTCTCCGACGCCATCGCCCATCAAAGAGAAGGAGACGCGTGCCAAGACCTGGAACCCCTTCCCAGACTTTACCTTGCAGAAGTTTAAAGAAAAGACACCAGAGCAGTTGGTGGTCCTAGAGGAAAGCTTTCAGAAATGTGACACACCAACTGATGAAGAGCTCAGCCGGCTGAGGACCGAGACGAAACTTACCAGACGTGAGATAGATGCCTGGTTTACAGAAAAAAGAAAAACACCTGTGCCCGATTCCTCAGAGTCAAAAGCAGATGGTGAAATGTCCCAAAAGAAGGGGAGCCAAACTCCACCTGGAGGAAAGAGGCTAAGCAAAGAGAAGGTTACTAAGAAAACTCCCGAGCAGCTTCATGTTCTGAAGACTGCGTTCATTCGCACCCAGTGGCCCTCGGCGGAAGAATACGACCAGCTGGCTGAGGAGAGTGGACTGCCTCGTTCCTACATCGTCAACTGGTTTGGCGACACACGGTATGCCTGGAAGAATGGCAACTTGAAGTGGTATTTACTATCAAGGGAAACATGGATGATTTTTTTTTTTCTTTACGCTGGGCAACAAAAACAGAAAACGGAGGATTCGAAACCGTGGTTGGGGAAGAAACCGTAGTAGAAAAGCGAAGAAGCACACAGAATCGGAGAAGAATTTACCAATCAGGTTCAAGTCTGGACGGGATACTCTGAAGGAGTACTACTTGAAGCACAAGTTCCTGAATGAACAGGACTTGGATGAGCTTGTCGCCAAGTCTAACATGAGCTACGAGCAGGTGAGAGAGTGGTTTGCAGAGATTCATCAGAAGGAGGAAATGGGTACCAACCCGTTTGAAGATAAAATGGGAAATGAAGACCAAGATGAGGAGGAGGACGGGTCACGGGGTGAAAATGAGACTGCGGTTGAAGAGCAAGGACCTGTTTTGGGAGATGAAGATGATGACGACACTGATGACAGCGATACCTGGGAGCCTCCACAGAGCGTTCGAAAACCATTGCCCATGTCTGAGGGTCAGTGATCTTTCTGAATTGGCTTTATTCTGAGCAATGGCCCTTGTTTTTCTTTGTGGAAAAATAACTGACTGTGTGGGTTCGCCACCTGATTCTTTATCACCCTGCACCCACTCTTCTTATCTATGTAGTGCATCCTTATTTATGGTTTGACCGTTCTTTCTATCCTAAACATTGAGGCGAAAGTTTGTTGAGTTTTTTCTTTTTTTTTTTTTTTTTTTTTTTTTTAAGACTGGTGGGACAACATTTAACTGATTGAGAAGTCATGCACATTAACCAGGTTTTCTCTGCGGCTTGAGGTTGTAGCGATACTCTTGAGATCCTTTCTTACATAAGATAACAATATAATGCTACAATTTGAATTTATTATGTTACAGAATGTCATGCACCTTAAATTGCCATGTAAAGACAACTCGGCTTTATCGGGTTTTTAATGGGCTTTTTTTTCATTTGAGTCAAAATGGAGAACCCTTAGTGCCATATTTTTTTTGGTTATGTATTGTAATGTATTAGTTCATTAATAATGGACCCATAGAATTAAGGTGAAATTTCATGATACATTGTTGTTTGTTTATAAGTGGACGCATGAGGCACTTTGTCAACCACTGTGATGTACGGAACTTAAACGCAACTTAGCCACCTTATTTGTGTAGGGCGAGACCAAACTTTTCAAATTCAGTGACACAAAAGTGTTTTATTTTTCATTCCCAGTGTTTAATCATCTACATACTGACCATGGATATGTGATGTACAGCACAGTACATCCCAACAGGAAGTTGTAGGTATTCCTGTAGTCCTGTTAACTGGGGTTAATGGGGTCATCTTTAAACAATAACAGCTAATACTCATCTTGCTGGGGAAGTTAGTTTGTGGAAATGTCAATGGTTCTAATAAACAGGTGATGTGACTATTTTGCAGTTTTTCAATTGGACAGTTTTCAAGTATTTTCTAAAATTCAGTGGGAACATGGGCAATTCCTGTTTTTTGGTTGTTGTTTGCTGTTTGTTCATTTTTGAATTGAGATCTCCCTCAGATTTCTCCTCTATACAGTTCATAAGCCTGCAAGCAAAAGGGACTTATGCTTGCCCCTTTTATTTCTCGACATTTTTGATCAGGTAGAAAACCACGCGTATTGCCTCTCTCGACGGCTGTTTTCCATCTTTTTGGCTGATCTGACTTTTGTTTGCCATAATTACATTGCTTTTTATCGCGCCCTCACGAAACCCTGAACTCTTGTGACTTAAGTACCCCCTGGGTGTAATTTGCGGGTTTCCTTTTGTACCTCTGCGTTTCTGCTCAACCCGTAGTTTTTAAATCCTTTATCCGTTTGTAGTTGTCGAATGTTATAATTTCCCTTTCCAAGCGTTGTGGTACTTGTTTGGTGCTCATTTCACATCATTCTTGGTGATTTGCGCCCGTATTTACAACTTTTTAGAGCTTGTGTGGTATTGGTTTTATGTCCTGGCTTCTTTTTGGTGAAACTTTCTGGGACGTGCTTGCACACCCTCGCCTTTTCCTGTGACTACTGTAGTGTCATTAGGCAAGGGTCCACTGGCTCTGTGCCCATGGTCGTACGGTTTTGAAACCAACATAGACCTTAAACTTGGCAAGATGTGTTTCCCCCCGGTACAAGGGGATCCTTTCATGTTTTTAGCGGGCGAGAGCGTATGGTGTCTTGTTTTAAGCATCTTAGGTTCGAATCATACCACGTTTATGGGGTGTGCTCTTCTCTGCCCTACTCCCCCATACCGTGTTTTCTCCTATGGTTCAGATTCGTCCGATGTCTTGTTCCTCGTGGCTTCAATCCCCGATTTTGTCCCTGCCCCCATACTCCTCCTTAATACCAGCGCTGGCTCCCCCGCCTGGCGTGCTTTGCACTCTGCCGCGCTTCAAATCTTGGTATTGCCGCCGCGTTTTTTTTTTTGGTGGCCCCCGCTTCTTTCCCGCGCCTGGCTTGTGCCTGCTTTCCTGTTCGTATGGCCCCGTTTCATCGGCCGTTGCTGACTATATCTTTTTACTGGTTGGCGGCCCCCCCCCTCACATTCGCTTGGCCCCCCCCTACATGCTGTGTTCGTTTTCCCCCCCCCCGTTGGTCTTGTCGTAAATGTCCTCCGGCTCCCATTCTCTATCACTCCCCCCCTTTCCCCACCGCGGGCGCCCTTCTAACCGCCTACTGGGGCTGTATAGGGTTCGCCACCATCTTCGTCCTTTTTTATCTCCCTTGCTCTGTCGCCCGTGTTGGGGCCGGCCAGTTCCTTTTCCACGTCCGGCCTTACCTCTCTGCCTGCCGCCCTCCCACAGGACCGACGGATCTTCCTTTTGATTGTTTCCTTTTTGTTGGAATTCGTTACGCGTCTTGTTATCTTTTTGGTTCCTTTAACCTGGGACAGGCTTGATTGTTGTTTTGCCCTCCCCCTTTTATCCCTTCAAGCCTTTCCCCCCCCCCCCCCTCCCTGCCTCCGCTCCGTGCGAATTAGGCCCGTCCCTTTACCGGGACCGTAGGTGCAGAAAGCCATTTCCCCCCTCCTTCAGCATCAAACCGCCCCGCCTGTTTGTCTAGGTCCTTGCTTTCTTAGTCTGGTTGCCCCTGCCCTCCTCGCGCCATTGGTCCCGATGGCTTCCCTCCTCCCGGTCGTTGTGTTGTTTAATCCTTACTTCTGCAGGTTTGCGGTCTCTTCTGGTGCCTTCTTTTTATTCATGTGCGGCTTCTGACTTGGTGTTTTTTTTTGGTGCGTGCGATGGCCTTAATGCCGCTTCCCTCTTTCTTTCGGAACGACAGTACCATTGATTTCTCTCCCCCTGGGGACAGAGCGCTGTCAATCTATTTTAATGTATTTACCACCCCGGCCCTTGCGTTTTCTTGCCCCAAGGCACTTCCGCTCTTTCTTGTCCATTCCCCAGTCATGTACTTTCTCGTTCCTTGAACACGTCATCTATACGTCCTCGCGTCCTGGGATGTCTTCCCCCCCCCCCACCCCGGCTCGTAGTCCACCCCTGCCTCTCTGTGCACTAGCCGCTGATTCAGTCAGGCGGGGATTTCAGCTGTTTGGGTATCCAGAATCCCTCCCCAATGCAGATGCGGGGTACGGTGAACGCTTGCTTCCTTTTATTCATCACCTGTTCTGGAGTCTTTCTGTCCTCTTCATGGAAGATACTCGTCCCCCTCTTCCAAAGAATCACCAATTCGATCTTTTCCGTACGTCCACCGCTCCCGTTCTTCCTTAGTACTGGGTTTGGCATGAGGGGTCTTCCGAGGGCCCCTGTGCATCCCATGCCCTGTGAAACCAATCCCTTCACGGTTTTTTATTATTTGTATTTTTTTCCTCTATATATGATTTATTATATATCTATAACTGTCCGTTGAAAGATTCCCAGGTCTTGACGGGCTGCCTTAAAAACTTAAATCTTAGTTTGGTCCTAGCATTTCTTTTTAAGGATTTAACCCACTTAGCGCCTGAACATCCCTCCCCTGGCCCATCTTAAACCCTTACTGGGGTCTTTATTTTGAAGCAGTACCCCTTGGATCTGTTCTATTTTATCCGTTAGCCTACGCAGGGCGGAGCTCTCCTCGTGCACTCACGTGATTTGTCACCAGGACGTGTCTGCTCCTGTGCGCAGAGGGTGAGTGCCAAGCTCTACCTCCACCACACCACAACTAAACTCTATAACCCTCATGTGCTCTGTGTTTAGCGGTTATAGTGCATGAGGCCTCCTAGTGCAAACCGTATCGGGATCGGGCCGTTGAGCCGCTGTCTTTGCTCAATTTGGGATCAAATAGTGTTTTTATTGAAATATTATTTATTCTCATGGCGGGTCCAGGTCGTGTAAAATGACTTTGTATGTAATTTGCATAATGAGGGGGTATTAGTATGCCCAAGTCATGTTTTATGGATTCCTCCGCTCTCGCCATCACTGGGAGACGAATGAGCTGGTGATCAGCAGAGCAGTCTGGGTTGCTTCCTCATCATTGGGTAGGACTGCTTGTGCTATGATACAACTGTGGTCAGGCCATCTGAGGATCGTGTCAGAGTTCAACGCCACACATAGGATACAGCCTGTCCGTTTATAGTTTATTCCTGCCGTTTTCGAGACTCAAAGGGACAAGCGGACGCCAGCAGATATGGGACCATACTCTGTGATTCCGCTCCCTTTCCGGTACGTTACTCGCCTTGTTCTTTTCATCGGCGTGTTACATGTCCCTAGGATCCGGTTGCTGAGATGCGATGATAGAGTTACGCCGCCCCCGGTTTGGATATGACTTGTGTTTTTTCGGGTTGTGCGTCTCTGAGGGTACACTGCAGCCAAGCCTGAGCCGGCGGCTTGGTGAGGCGAGTTCGGCGGCGCATCCTCGAGCTATGATTACGGTTCTACTGGCCTTTGAGAGTGTCCATCCATCTGTTGTGACTGATCAGGTGTTTGTGTGTTGTTTTCCCCCTGTTCCATTCCCCTGCTTTTTTGAAATTTATTAGCGGAACCCTTTCCCACTCTCTAGATGATAGCCTTTTTATTTGTTGTTTTGTGGAGCCGAATGGTCCTCTGCCCCCAGCTCGTGGTTGCTTTCTCTAGTCCCACTTTCCGTTGCTTTCCAGTCCAACCTGATTGATGTGTTCCTCTGCTATTTTGTGGTATCTTGGGTATGATCTCCAGGCACGGGGTCTCCTCAGCCACCCCTTGCCACTGTTTTATTGAATGAAGATGGGAAACAGCTCCTGGTAAAGTGTTTTGCTTCACTAAATGCAGATAAGAATTAACAGAGTAAATCAGATTGTAAATGCGTGTGATTTCTGTCAGTGTGAGGCTCTGTACCTGTATGGAGTCATGTTACTGGTCATTGATCAGAAGATGGAGGGAGAGGTGAGAGAAAGGATGCTGGTGTCCTACTACAGGTACAGGTAAGACTGTCCTTTATACCCTTGTATTTTTTGGAGATGTTTGATTGGCTTCAACAGCTCACAAGCAGCTCAGATGAGGTGAAATATCTCAACATTTGGACAAACACGTCAATGTGCTACTGATTCCCCACTGCTTTTTTTTTATTCTATAAAAAGTTATCTCCCAGGCATGCTCTGCTCCTTTGTTTTCAAACCTGGACGACATCTGCAAGCTCCTACGTAGTACGGGATACTCCAGCCACCCGGGGGCCAAACGGCCGCCCAACTACCCCGAGAGCTACTTCCAGAGAGTTCCCATCAGCCCCACCTTCATCAGTATGGTGATCGGCCGCCTCCGCTCTGATGACATTTACAACCAGGCAAGACAGTAGTGGGATTTAGTTTTTCAAACTGGGGGCCGCAAGGGGGTCCTTAGAAAAGTTCAGAGAAAAATAGTATTAAAACATATATGAAAATTAACATTAATAGTAAAATTAGTTTATTCTATTGACAGATAAAATGCCAAAAAAAATCAAAAAGGTTCAGAAGAAAAGTGTTATATATAAAAACTACTACTACTACTAATAAGTTTGATAATGGCAAATTCTTTTATTCTATTGGCAGATATACAATGCAAAAAATAAACTTAATTGGAAAGGTTCAGAGAAAATAGTGTAAAACATAGATATACTGTATAAAGAATTAATAATAAAATATGTTTGATAATGACAAATTATTTTATTCTTTAGACGATACAATGCATAAGAACTACAGCAAAGTTTCAATAAAAATGACATTAAGTTAATATAATCCTAAAAAAAACATAATACTAATAAGAATGTTTGATATGACAAAATTATTGTGTGTCTGTGATGAAAATGAACCAAAAAAAAAAAAAAAAACGTAATGGGAAAAGTAAAAAAAAAAAAAAGAAAAAGAGTGTACACATCTAAATATTACATTGCTCATGACATTTAGGTAAGTCGATTTTTAAAAATACAAAAAACAGATATAAAAAATAATAATCAATAAGTGACATGACAATTATTTGTGTGTTGACATGGAATGATTTTTATTTTAACTATTTATACTAGATTGTTTTTCTACATGAAAATGTTCTGTCTATTTCTTTTTAGCGATGAAGGTTCTTCCACATTCGCGGATTCCGTGGCATCTTACGCCTTTTGAATATATGTACTCATTTCGTCGTTTTAATCATGTCTAATTATGCTTCTGTATGGGCTTTGTTAATTTGGTGTGTTTGACCTAGGTCTCATGACTATCCATCTTTGCATTGCGCATAGCCACAGCACATTGTTCCCTAGCGTCGGGCACAACGCATCTTGGTCGTTCTATTGTTGGTGTGCTCCTGTATATTTTACACTTTTTACTTCATCCTGCCACACACCAAACTTAGGCCACGATGAGAGAGCTCCACGTGGCACCTTACGTGCTTCTTGCAATTTCTCTCCTGCGCTTCTGTGTGAGAAGACTGTTCATTCAGCATGTCCATTCCGAAATGTGTTTCTTGCTACATTTTTTCTTGTCAATGACCCCCTTCATCATCTGTCCCCGGGTAGAAGCATTCATAATATGTGTGGTATCATCTGTGAATCTTGTGGCAGTGTCTTTTTGTGTGCGGTAACTCCATCTTAAAGCTGCTGTAATACTCGGCTCCTGGAATTCCAGGGTGAGACCAGCCCAACATTTCAGTGTATTTATCACTGTGTTATCAGTACCTGGGCTTTAGTGCTTTTTGCACTAGTGCAATGTTCCTATTACCCACCGCGTCACTCGGGACTGTATCGTCGTCACGTGTCTTGTGTATGTCCTATCTTAGGCTCGGCCTGCAGCGTGTTATTTAGTTGTAGACTTTTGAGTGTGCGTTGTCATTCGTGGTGCATCACCGTCATTGCGTTATTGCAGGTAGGGATTGTCTGAGAGCAGATTTATTTCGTCCTGGATATTATCCATTCCCACATATTTTCGCGTTCCATACCTCGCCTCCGTGACTCGGCGTTGTTTCTTTTCGCTGTTGTGCTGCTGTCCTTATTACGCAGTTTTCCTTTTTTGGTGGAATGTATATTGGGCAGTAATGACTCACGCGTCATCAACCGTTTTGCAATCCAGCGCGTTGGACCCCTACAGATTCAAAGACCAATTCGCGCTTTCGGTCCCTTGTGCCGCGACATTATTCCCACCGCCTCCATTTTCACACTGTATGTACAGACCTAGGTGTGTCCTCTCGTAACAACCCTAAAACCTATCACAGACTTATATCTTGCATTAATACATGAGTTTTTCTGATTTTATCATCCGATATTCCAAAGACTAACTGTTAAATGTAACCCAAATTAATTTTCATAATATTAATAATGTGCCTAGCTGACTTTTTGACACTGGGCTTTTGTATTGCACCCACCAATAGCTTTCTCCTGATGAAGAGTAGTAGCACTTCTGGCACCACCATAGTTCACAATTATATTGTTCTACAACTTAATTCCTTCCGATTCTCGCTTTTATATTTATAATGTTCATGCCTTGTTTTTGCAGTCTAGCCCATAACATTTGTAAACGTGTGCTGCCGTAAATTATCGTGGGGTTCCACGACACTGCGATTTGTGTTCTTCTCCCTGACAAGCGGGTGACCTGTCATATCAGTTTAAGTTTGTTTGAGAGTTTCAATTGGAAGTTGCTGAGGCCCTTACCCGTGGGCTCTGGACCCTTGTTAGTGTTTTGGGTTTTAGCGTAATGACTATATTTTGAAGGACTTATCACTTTGCTCGATGTTGCGGTTTGTTACAGCTAGGATTCCACAGGCTTTTTACAGTACATTGTTTTCGGTGTTATTTTTGGTCCAGATTACTCCTGCTCCAAATAAACAATGAGACTGCCCGTCCTCTCTCATGATCACCAGCAGTACCAGTCACCCACTGCTCCAAATTATCCCAATCCCTAAAGTTTCGTTTCAGCATTGTCGGTTGGAAGCCTGGCTCTCAGTTTGAGTGCCTATCGCCAAAGATCCTTTTTGGTAATATTAATAATATATGCATGCACTCTTCTCAATACTTAAAGCGATTTTATCACCTTACTGTGGAACGTTTCTTATTCTACTTACTATTCATCATATATATTTTTATGTTTAAATATAACCGTTCATGCGTTCACTACGAGCTGTTTGCGACGCCACCCATCACGCCTATCAGGACCCATGAATTTTCTGACAGGTCTAATTGTGCACTGAATGTTGGCTGGAGTTCTTGATTGCTGAAAAATCTAAATTATTTTCTTTTATATCTATATTAACATCCGATAATAATTATTGAATTCTAACAACTTTCTTATTATTTCTGCAATTATGGATATGTTATTCCCAATTTGATACTTGGATCGCCCTTGGTGCCCAGCATTAGCAGCCGTAAAACCGCTACAGCCTAACCACTGTTTGACACAGCCGATCGTTGATTGTTAGGCGCCCTCTTGTGCTATCTATTCTCTGTGGTTTTTGTTGTTCTGCTTTGTTTTGTTTCCCGGTAGGTATAGATGGTGTTGGCAGCTTATAGTTATGCAGCTTGTACGGGATTGCGGCTATAAGGACAAGAGGCGCATCTATGACGCCGCTGATGGAGCTGGTCGCATGGCGCTTTTTTGGGCGGTGAAACCTTTCCTTCACTCAGGGTTGTGCATTTGATTTAAACTGTTTCTAAACATCTGGTTTCTTTCCACACAACATGCAGGCCAGGTAAAACTCCGTTGGCATTCTTTCGTCATCGTTTGTGTATGGCCTCATTTTTGTCACTTTTTGTTCTTTTTGCGCGAGCCAATCTTTTCAGGTTTCGGGTTTCAGAGATGCCTCACCAA
This sequence comes from Sinocyclocheilus anophthalmus, assembly GCA_018155175.1. Taxonomy (NCBI): domain Eukaryota; kingdom Metazoa; phylum Chordata; class Actinopteri; order Cypriniformes; family Cyprinidae; genus Sinocyclocheilus; species Sinocyclocheilus anophthalmus. Next base: position 3,554 of record JADLZN010001331.1, on the reverse strand, counting down.
CATAGCACGATGTTCTGGTCAATTTCCTGTACTGCAGTGATCCTTCTGACCCCCAGCACCGGTTTCTGGTTATAGAAAGACTTGTGTAGATTCATCAGGTCTCTTCAGCCGTACCTGTACTGAATACTCTGTTAGTTTTTTTCCTTTTGTGGAGGGGAGGATGCACCCTCCTGCTACCGTGATTTCCCACCCTTATGATACAGTGTTCTACTACCACTGGAAAGTCCAAGAGTTTCACAGCTGGCCCCAGTCTCCCAACATGAGGCCTGTGTCTGTTCCATTGTTTTGCCGGACTCACCCCATCGTTCATACTACTTGCCTTTTTTCCATTTCCGCTCAGGCTCCTGCACCATCAATATTTTTTTTTCAATTCTTATTGGCGCCTCAGTGTCTCTCTTTTATCATACCATGTTTTCGTATTGAGCCTCGGGCATTGATTGGCACTACGCATGGCGCTGTTTATCTTATTGATCAGGTGTTTTTTGGCCCCCTGTCACATTGGCTTCTCTATGTTGGCTTCTTCTTCACAAAAATTTAGGTCTGATGAGTTCCGGCAAAATGTGGTCCTCACAGATTCCATAATAAAGAATGTTGTGAGTTGTAACTGAGCATAACCTTTTACACGATGGTGCCCAAACCCTCTTTCCGAGCCCCCTTAGTTTTCTCTGACAGGTGCGTCCGACTTTTAGTTGGTCCTGTCGGATTACATGCTGTTACCTGGACCACCACCCACACACTCACCAGTCACGCTACGGTGTTCACTTTTCTGAATATTGCGATTTTTTTTATAATATCTGAACGGATTAAATCACGCTGCTCCATTGACTGTATGGCCTTTCTGTCTATGATAGGTCCCTTCCCATTCCCCTTTCTTGGCGAGATACACGTATTTGCATACATCCTGTGCAGCTGAGCGGTGCAAAACATCAATTAACATTAGAGAATTTATTTGTATCCCCTGAATAGGGTCCCAATAGACTTTTGTTTTTTAGCCAGTGCATACCTCCACCTAATCTCAAATTAGTTGTTATATCTTTCTCCCGTTACTGGAATTGTTATCGCATAAGGCCCAATGCGACCCATTGTTATTCGTTATTATGATCTCAATGTCATTTTTTTGGCTACTTTTTAAAATCGATTCTTTTTTAAATCCAGAATTGCCTCATAATACCATGGTTTTTGGTGCATTGTTTATATCTGTTATAACGATGTACAGTCACTGCGGGGTGTGTGCCGCTCGGTGTCCAACAGTGAGTTTCGACCCTGTAATACAAATTCACTCAAACTGCTCGGAATTTGTTTCGGTTATTTTATTAACATTGAGCTTTATGACCATATGGACACCGCTGGATTATGGGTGGATCTCGCTCTTCCTTATCTGACCACTCCACCACGGTCAAAAATCCTGTATTTTGTGAGCGTTTGGTGTTCTTCAGTCTACACTCAGTGGTGACTTTGGTTGTGGCTGATGTCATAAGGTGGAAGGGGGAAAGTGGGAGAGTTTTGTATTTTGTGAGTGGACGTTCTGCTATTTAAATCTCTTATTGCACGCCCTCTGTCCTTTACTATGACTTGGTTCCGTGCTCTTGCAATCATGCTTCAGCTCCTGCGTCATTCCAGAGAGCTATTTGTTCCCTCGTCTGGCCACCCAACCTCATCAACACTGCCCCGGATCTTGAATTATGGATTTTGGTGCCCCTACTTGTTCCTGGCTTCCAGACATTTATTTTCTCTGCAAGGATCCCGCTCAATTTACTCCGCGCTCTCCGCCTGAGGTCGACAGATATTCTCAATTCTTGAATTAGGGCGCGGTTTTTTCTGTTGTGTCACAACTCATCAGTAAGTGGGGAACAAACTGACATTGCCTGCCACCTACCACCCAGATTCGTATTCTCTCCCCTGACTCGCGCCTGACCACTCTCTCAGCTAACATTAAAATCATTACGTTGGTGCTATTATCTTTTTTTTTTTTTAAGGGTTTTTGGCGTGCTTGGATTGCGATTTTCATATTCTTCTTTTTCAGTTATGTGTGGTGTAATGCTTGCTGTGTCTTTGAGCCATTATAAACAATTTTATACTGCCAAAGTCACGATGTATGACAGGCTTTTCAATGACAAAGGAGATATTAGTCTTTTGTTATTCTAATTATGGTATTTGTTCCTTTAATGCCTATTCTCAAAATACCGTGTTCTGGTAGAGCACTAAACGGATTCTGTTCCCGGTCTGTATGTTACTCTGTCTTCACGTGACCCATTCTGTTAAATTTTCCCGCCTCCCACTGTTGCGACTTTCCCACTTCAGCCGTCAAAGGGTGGCTGTACGTGGCCCCCTGCTGCCGTGCCTTTATCGAAAGCGGAAGAGAAAACTACAGGTGCAGGTAAAAATCTCATTCCCTATGAATCCCCATGCTGTCTTTGTATACCTGATCCTAGATCCGGATCCTTCACAAGTTTCAACCCTCATCTCAATTTTTCTAATTTAGTAATAGCTTGGTTACCTCACATACTTTTCCCTTTCCTCGTTGCCTTGTCTCTCAACTCTCCCTTCTTTTTTCCGCTCCTCTCCTTCCTCATTCAGCCATTCGTCTCTTTCGATCAGCACCTCCCAACACATTTAGGTCTCATCCTATACCACGTATCCTCTTCACCTAGCTATGAAGAAGCGTATACTCATGGAGGGAGTTCCACGGTTGCTGTGCTGTATTAAGACCTTTTAATCTTAGAAGATAACACCGCCTATTTATAAAAGCTCAACATTTGATGCACCGCTTCCCCTTTTAGCATTCTTACCCATATATCCACACCGGCCATATCTAAAAAGTATGACCTTTCTGCCAACCACTTCATACCATAATCATATACACCTTTAACACAGCCCTGTGCTTTCCCACCGGGCTCTGCAGTTGATCCTCTCCATTTTTATGATCTCGGTTTATCCTTCAATTGGGCCTATTGATTGACATTTACGCTTAATCACCGAGGAGTAATTGTTTCAATCAAACCCCTGCCTTAGCACAATTCGCGCTTGAGGTCCGCCCGCGGAGTTCGTACTGCGCCCGCCCTAGTATGGCTGCTTTTTAGCACTATTAACACACTGTAGCTTAGCGACCATCCTAACTCTCTCGTCCTATCGCGTTATTTTCTGAGGGTTGAGTGGCTTCTTATCTAAACCGGAATCACTTAACATTTCGGGTTGTTGAGAAGGGATTTTTTTTTCATTTGCCTTACGCTTTTTGTGTTGGGAATCCAAGGTCCCTGATGTGAACTAATAATGCTTGCCTATCTATCCCACTCCCCGAACGCCCCTTTATGACCACCGTTGGCTGCTACCCTTTAAACACCCAATCTACGTTTCCTCGAAAAACCCATACCCACACCGTCCACCACCTCTTTCACTTACTCTTCCCCCCCTATAGCACATATAAATGTCCTTTCTTTTTTTCTTATACGTTTGTTTGGTTCCTAAAGTCGTGTTCTCCCCTTCACATCACCAAGATATCTGATCTTTACTTCCAAACACTCTTTCTTTTGGCCCTTGTTTCCCCTTCCTTCCCC
>JADLZN010001330.1:241880-273018 GCA_018155175.1 Sinocyclocheilus anophthalmus | reverse complement strand
AAGATCAGCCAGTCATCAATTGTAATTCAGTACATGGATGCCCTGGAGCCACAAAGGAGCCAGAGCTGCATCCATGCACTTTGTGAGGGTGTGAGGTGAAAAGGCTAGGATGAAAGAAAGAACTCGATACTGGTATGCTTCACCCCTGAAAGCAGATCTGAGAAAATCCCTGTGTTCTGGCAGAATGTTGTTGTGGAAATACAGTATGTGTCCTTTTGATCTATTGTGACAAATAAATCCTTGGATTGAACTGGTGACTCAATGATGTCACGGTTGCCTACGGCAAGCCGGAGTGCGGAGACGTGGAGATTTCACAATACGAGATTCTTTAATAATCCAACATGGAGACACAGAATACAAGGATGGCATTCAAGACCCGTCCAATACAAACTGAACAGACTGGGACTTTTAAAAACAGGGCAATCAGGGGAACACAAGTGCATGAAATGAGTCAATTAACTGGGACACGGAACACAATGGGAGGGAAAACACAACAAAAACCAGTCCATAATCCTGACAATGAGCTTGAGCACTAACATCTTGAGCCTGTATGCCCTCAGAGTACACTACAGAAAATGCAGAAAGTTGGAGGTAACCCCCTGTCTTTTTTGAGGACCAGGTAGTAGTGGCTGTAGAATCCAGACTCTCTCTCGGGAAGGGGTACACTATTGTTTAGGCAAACTGGATCCTGTAACCCTTTTTTTGTGGTCATCAGGACCCATTGAGATACTGGCAGAAGCTATCATGCTGCCAAATAATCTGAAAGGGCTATCATCTCATCAATATTCAAAGTAGGTTTGGCCTGTTTGGCACCCTGAAACAGCTTGCTGGCAGGGAACGACTGAACAGGCTGAACTAGTGGCTCATTCAGGAGCAAGGGCCCAGCAATTTCTAGGGAGGGAGACTGCCTTCAATTTTGAAGGCTCGCCAACTCATTGATAAGTGGAGATAGGGCCAGAAAAGGGCTCGCCCTCAAAGCCCTACACCCCAGTCAGGACTTTTTCTTAGCCACCCGAAAGGAGACAACAGTCCTCAGAGCTGATAGACACACCTCGGTGTGGATATCCAGGAAGAATGGGCTGTGCAGTGTGGTTGTGCTCGATTAGAGATGAGGAAGTGATTGTCAAGTTTGCTGTGGACAATCTCTTGCTGCTCATGTGGCCAATCTAACTTAAGCTTGACCATGGTGCGAGTCACAACCTTGAGCAGCTCCTCAAATGCAATCAATTGAGAAAGCTGCTCTGATGATACCCCTGCATCATGTCTGTCTACATGCAACTCCTCAGAGCCAGATGCAGACATTTCAGATATGAAGAGACTGCTGATCAAGCTTCCAGATCCGGAATGAAAGTTTTTGAAGCAAGAGAAAGCAGCTCTGCCAACTTGACCTGTGGTTCCCATGAACAGAGCCACGAGGCGAAAGTGAAAGAGAGCCAGGATTGTGCTTTCTGACCATAAAGTGGACTGACTGTGCGTGCTCTGGTCCCGTACAAATCACACACATTTTTGTGAGTCGCTCCCCATAATAAAGCGAGGACATGGTGTCACACATCTCCTGTATTTAGAGCCTGACATTATTTCTAACTCCTGCTCTAAGCATACACACACAAAGATTTTTCATGCACTCATTAGCAAGCAGCTTACAACGTGTTGTAGGTGCCCTTTTATGGGACTCATGGCAGAATAAACAGGTACATTTTTGGGTGGACTATTCCTTTAAACTGATAGGGTCATAAATTGTGACACAACTCTTCCCTAATTTGCTTTGCGAGTGAGACTCACTTTTCACTCTCATGCTTATTCATATATTATTCCTATTATATTTTTTTGTTTTTCTTCAAATTGATGGCAAAATTGTATGAATGCATTCAAATGTTTCTGTACAATCTGCTTACATCCGACTACTGAGGGTTAGGTTATATTAGATTTAGATAATTTTTTTAATCATACATATTTTTATGAATCAAATCATACAGATTCATACAAAATCAGGTTCCTGTCTACATTAGTTGTATTGAAAATATCTGAAGCACAAACATTCCTCCGAATGCCCTCTTTGGTGTTCTTAGGAAGAAACACATTCATGGGTGTGGGATGACATGAAGATTAATGATGACAGAAATTATGTTGCTAGATGTAATTTGGGGAAATTATTTATATTTGTTGATAATGTAAAGTAACTTCTATTGTTTGACATTTTAAAGAAACAAATTAGTTTCTGTGCATTATAAGCATTACAGTATACTCTAGGATACTATATGTATAATATATTAGTCAGCTGTGTAACTTAGCCACAGGTTCTTTGTAGTCTGAAGAGTACTAAATGATGTTAATGTTGTTACAAAATCCAAAGTTTTACATTGGCAGGCTCGACAGTGCGAACATTTCACTCGCATTTGCAACTAAAAATAGATGTGTGCGAACTGGAAAATGTATTTAGTTGCACGTGTGCGAATAATTATTTATTTTTTACCAAAAAAAAAAACAAGCAGATAAAACGGTAATAACGCGGTCTCGGAAAAAAAAACTCATAAGACAGAGCATGACAGAAACAGTCGATCCTGAGGAGGATATTGAAGAGGAGGGCGACGAAAACGTAAAAGAGGGACCAAGCGGCGATAACGGTTCATCCTCCACTGATGGTAGGAAATACAATTTGAATCCACAGTGGCAGAAAACATTCCTATGGCTCATTTTTGAGGACAACTTAATGTACTGCAAGTACTGCAGAGTAGAGACCTGCGCGGGATGGATTTTTCAGTCCCGCACCCACAGACTCCCGACCACGACATTCATGTTTTGTCCCGCTCCCGCCCGCAAAAGCCCGCATAAAAGTAATCTATATAGACTTTTTCAGTACATCGAAGAAATTTACATGAAATGGTTCTGTAACATCTCCTAAGCTCCACAACATCCCAGCATAAACACTCCCGATAAAATATTTGTTATTTAGCCTAAGCATCAACATTAACAAACCACTGTTATTTTTAACAGAAAAGCAAGCATGTGCTGCTGCGTGCATGGTTTGGCATGGCAGAATGTGAGCAGCGCTTCCTTTATTATCACTAAAAGCTGACATCTCAGTTAATCTCTATCTCATAAAGCTCTGTTATAACACAATAAATGTATGCACAATGAATCTTTCACAATGTCTACACTTCATGTGTTAAAATGAGAGGATTTGTGAGCTCTTAATTTCAGCACTGTGGTGAGTAGATTCTAACTTAATAACCTCTGATTGGCCATTGTGTTCTAGAAAAAAAAACAGCTGAGTCTGTGATTGGCTACATTGCGCTACCCTTTAGACACGTGTTATAAATAGAAACTATGCCTAGCTTGCGCATATCAATCATTTTAATGTTAATATTAGTTGTTCTTTTTGCTTTTGTACAACAGATAAATAACAATTTATATGTTTTAGACACTTTATATTTAGATAATTTCTATTTTGCGGGAGTCCCGCGAATCATTTTATTCTCCCGCATCCCGCACACACACGAGTCTCTTCCCGCCCGCACCCGCACTCGCCCATCAAGAGTTGTCCCGCGCCGCACCCTGTTGCGTTGGGTCCAGCGGTACTCCCGCGGGAGTGCAGGTCTCTAATGCAGAGACAGAAACAAGCCTGCACCTCGCTTTGTTCCGGCAACCCTCATTTTAAACGAGAAATACAGTAACAAAACACGGTAAAAGCGTGGAGCATGCACTCGCCGAGATGCGTCACATAGCACGAAAAACAAAGAATCGGCAACCTGCCAGGCAGCTGTAAATAAGGGCAGTGCTGCTTTCTGAAGAAGAAAAAGACGACAGCTGAAATAAATTAATATTGCGTATTTATATTGCCTAAAGAAGCGGACAGCCTTGGTGAAGTTGTGTCCGCTTAGTTACCTAAAAATAAGAAAAAGAGTGGACATAATCCACATATAACAACGATACACAGGTGGGGCAGACATGATTGGAAAATGCAGACCAAGTAAACTTTAAGATTATAACCAAGATCTACTTGTATTACAGATGTTCCGAGTCATTCTACAGGTTAAATGGAGAAAAATATTAATCGGTGTTAAAGAGACAGCACGGTGAAATAATTTAAAAGAAACTTAGTTACGTATGTTTTAATAAATGCAATCCCTTTGCTTGTAAATGTCTCCTTCCCTTATTAAGCTAAAACACATAATTTGACAAATTTGCATTGCACCCTACATTTTTTTTAATGTGCTCCTAAATTTTTCAACTTAGGAGCACATCCTTCTGAAAAAAGTAAGCGTCAAGCCCTGCATTGTTGATGTTAAGAGAAACAGACTTTTCTTAACTCACTGCTAACATACTTCAGTTCTGTAGAGATTGGTCCTCCACTGATGCTGCAAGGATAACCCATTGACTGCTCACTTTTCATTGACAAACCACTCGGCAGAGAGAAGTCAGAATCCCCACGATTAATCAACCTAAAATGAAGAAATATTTTAATGGAGATAAGATTTCATTACAAAACACTTGTTTGTGGCAATATTCACCTGTTTATCAGCCCTAAGATCTCACCTGTGTAGAGAGGTTTTCTCTTTCAGGGTTACAGGTTTCAGGTTAGACTCATTCCCCAAAGACACATAACTCTGTCCCGGTGAAGCAGATTCATTTGGCTTGTTCAGGCTTTAAAATAATAATAATTTAAAAAAATCTGATCAAAAGCTGTCATAATGTATTTTATTTTTATGTTGAGTTAAATTGAGTGCAAATACAATCAAATGAATAATTAGGAAACAGTACAAACCTTAAAACATCCAGTTCAATAGCATGGCCTCTGTCCACACTCATTTTAGTGTTTGAATGACTAGTCATTACTAATCTAAATTAGTATATGGGCATCAACCATTCTTCAACCTGCAACAACAGATTTACACTGATGTAAATCACCACTGAAAGTAAAATTATCAGTGACAGAATTCTCACGCAAAGAGGCTTTTTGCATGTCAACAAATTACATCAAGACTTTAAGCATGGATTGTTTTTATATGCAGCAAATGGGTCATTCCTTCTAATTAAATGTGTTTTGAAACGTTGAAACGTTGTAAATGACACTTTTGGGAAAGGTTTTTTTGTTTTTTGTAACAAATCTCATGATAGAAGGGAAGAAATGGGAATTGTTCAAACTGACAGGCAAACGCAAGGACGTACCAATTTTTACATCTAGTTAAATGTTATATCCTTATAGACATTTTGACTGATTGAACTGTGAAACTAATATGTGACCCTGACCACAAAACCAGTCATAAGGGAATTGTGCAAAATTGAATTTCTACATCCTCTGAAGCTGAATAAAGAAGCTTCAAATGTGTATTGTGTTTTTGTTGAGGCTTAGGACAATAGTGGCCGAGACTAGTTGACTACTATATTTCAATATGTGTAAATCTATCTGAGGGTGGCAAAAAATCTAAATATTTGAATACACTCGTTGATGAAAATCGCCGTTAACTTTGTCCTAAATGATTTCTTAGCATGTACTTACTATAAAAACATTGTTTTAAATATTTTTTACCGTAGAAAGTTACAAAATAATATTCATGAACAGACTTTACCGGAATTTCTATGAGATTGGCAGAAAAAAAACGTCTCGTTATGCAGGTAACACAGGGTTCCCGGAGATAGGTATGCTGCATCCCGCTAAGGCGACTAGGGGAACCCTCATCGTGAACGGTGCGGAAGCATGATGAAAACACAATCGAACTTGAACATTGGCAGCGGCAGCCTATGACATAACATAAGCGACTGCGGGGATAAACGAAGCACCTGCGGAATAATTAAGCCTCTTTCTTGTCTGGAAAAGACGCAGGCAGAATGCCCGCAGCATGCAATGGGCGCATGCCTCGTTCCCTATTCTCAGGTAACCTGGTTACCTGCCGTACCAGACGTTCCGTCGCAATGGACTCCCCTCTGCATCCTCTGAGCACGAGGAGGAAAATGGTATACCACAACCGGGCATGCGGAGGATACCAAATACTGGATTCCCTAATTCAAAGACTCCAAGGAACATCGTCCCTGCCCACGAGAATCGCTTTTGTTGGCCCGACCTATCTACATCCCCTACAAGGCAGGCTCAAAGCTCGCCAATGGCATAGACTAGCTCACCCACTAAGTATAATGGAACTCTAAGAGTGGAGGTCTCAGCATAACACCTCTCTAGAATTAGAGGAGACCTGGCTACACTCAACCCCAGAGGCAGTTAGTGAGGCTCAAGAGCCTACACATTAATACTTCCTAAGCGGAGCTATGCAAAGTGGAGGCTTCAGCAAAATGAATCTCCTAAACGAGAGGAGCCTTGCTACACTCAACCCAGAAGGCGTTAGCAAGCTCACATAGCCTGCCACTAATATCTGCCTAAAGGTAGCTCTGCGAGCGAGGCTTCTCCAGAATGACTCTGCTTACATGAGAGTAAGCCATAGACAACGCTAAACCCTGGTAGGGAACTCTTAATAGTGGAGTTCTCAGCATAACAACTCCCTAAAGCAGAAGGAACCTAGCTACACTCAATGCCAGAGCAGTACGTGAGCTCAAAAAAGATCTAACACATTATACTGCCTAAGCGAGCTCTCAGAGCGAGCTTCGCAGAATGACTCTCTAAATGAGAGGAACCTACCACACTCACTCCCGTAGGGGACTCTTAAGAGTGAGGTCTCAGCAATCGACTCTCTAAGCAGAGAACCGGACTACACTCAACGCCAAGGCAGTTAGCAAGGCTCACACTAAGCCTACATCTAATATTCTGCTAACAGCGGAGCTCTGGATAGCGAAGTCCTCAGCGGAGACTCTCTAATGAGAGGAAGCCCACAACACTCCATCCTCGTTTGACTCCTAGGAGTGAGGTCTCACTTTACAACTCTCTAAAACTAGAGGAACCTGAAGACCTCCTACAACGCTAGCGGTAGTTATAAGGCTCAAAGAAGAGCCTACCCAAAAACAAAAAAAACCTATTATTCCTAAATACGAGTTTCTGAAAAGCGGAGGCTCAGCAGAATGATCTCTTAATGAGAGAAGCCTAAAAAACACTCAGCCCTATTTGAGAACTCTCAAGATGGAGGTGCTCAGCATAACCATTCTCTAAAACAGAGGAGACCGACTACACATCAATGCTTGAGACAGTTACAGGCCACAATAGAGCCGAAAATGCTGCCTAAGGGGAGCGCCTCTTTTAGGAGAGCGGAGGCTTTCAGCGAATAACGCCTCTTAACGGAGGAAGCTAACAACACTCAATCTGGTAGGAACCCTTAAGAGTGGAGGTCTCAGCATAATGACTCTCTAAAGCGAGAGGAGACCTGACTATACTCAACGTCAGAGACAGTTAGTGAGGCTCAGCAAAGGAAGAGCATACAAACTAATACAACTGCCTAAGCGCAGCTTTGAAGAGTGGAGGCTTCAGCAGGATGACTCTCTTGAACAAGAGGAAGCCTCAAACGCTCAGCCCTAGTTGAGGAGCTCTTAAGATTGGAGGTCTCAGCATAACGACTCTCTAGAACAAGAGGAGACTTGACTACACTCAATACTGGAGACAGCTAGTGAGGCTCAGAGGAAAGAGCCTACACATTAATACTGCCTAAGCGGAGCTCTAGAGAGTGGAGGCTTCAGCAGAATGACTCTCTTAAATGAGAGGAAGCCTAACAACACTCAATCCTGGTAGGGGAACTCTTAAGAATGGAGGTCTCAGCATAACGACTCTCGAAGCGGGGAGGAGGAAAACGAGCTGCACGCACCTGGAACGTTATTGAGGCTCAGAAGAGAGCCGTACACATTAATACTCCTAAGCTGAGCTCTAATAATTGAGTGTAACATCAGCTCATGGGAAGTATGAATAATTAACCATAACTAGTTATAATTAACTATTTTATTTTAGATCCGCTGTAGATATTTATGTAGATATTGTCTTGTCAATTCTAAGAACGTTAAATTTCCTGGTTAAGGGAAATAACTTTCTTACTGTACAGTTCTACAAAGAGCTTGTAGCATAAATTTGCATGATTAAGTGACTCCAGTTATGAAACAATGAACTACGTCAAGTGTGATACAAGTAAGTTTTATTAACTACATAAACACTTAAAAACTAGTCTAACATACTACATAAACACACAAACACACACACACAACGCATACCGTTGGTATAGGAAAGTTAAAGCTAACTCAGTACAAAAGAGACATAAAGAATGAATTTTATGGAACACTTTGTATATTCAGCAGATCTAAACCTGAGGGAAACGTCAGATTCTTAGTTCCAAACACACCTTTGTAAAAAGGTGCAACTGGATACTTAATGTATCAATTATTAAGACTAAGTTTGATACTTGCAAGTCCCGTCTGTCTGAAAGAGATTCCTGATGAAATCTTAAGGCCCAAGATCTTGCTGAAATTAGTTGATGAGAAAGAACCAGTCTTGAGTCAGAGAATCTTGACTGATGGACAGACAAGCCAGCCTGCGCGACTTAGGGTTTCCGGGAGCCGTTTTTCTCAACCCCCTCTCAAATTCAACAAACCCCCAACTGGGGCGGGTCACATGACGTGTGGCCTTTAAAGCCTGCAAAGATTCACGCCTCGCAAGATGGGCTTGCCCAATGGGGAAGTCCTGAATCTCAAGTGGGAGTTCTGAGATACTGGGGCGTTTTTATGGCCCTTTGTTTGAAAGCATTGTAATTTGCATATGAAACTTGGATAAATATTACTAAAGACTCTTAGAACACTAATATTTTGCGTAGGTGTAAACATACAATATACGTTCTCAATTAGATCATCCGAATACGAAGTCATAGGTACTACACATGGTAGAGTTATATATATGTAAGCTGACAGAGTGTGGTTTCGATTATAAGTCTGCATAACAGTATTCAATTTCAAAGACCAAATACACGATGACAATAATATACCCAAGGACCTGAAGGATCATGTGTGTTCATTAAAAGAAAGGTTTTCCTATTAATTAATTAGAGAACAGTCCATTTCTATACACTGTGCCTCTTGCTATGGAACATGCAGTGATTTTCCCTGCTTTGCATTCCTTTAGGCAATAAACCCAGTGATATCAGTGTTGGTTGCCATGGAACCAGGGGCCTTTTCGGCTTCCTGGGGTGTTATGCATTTTGGGGGGAAGGGTCCATAGGTCCTCCTATGGCTTGTTAACTGAGAGGTGTTACAGAGTATTTGTTAAATCTGGCTAACAAAATATATATTGTGTGTTTTGATTGGTCCAGACGCTACAGAGCTTCAGCAGAATGACCTCTTAACTAGAGAAAGCCTAACTACACTCAGCCATAGTTGAGGAGCTCTTAAGAGTGGAGGTCTCAGCATAAAGACTCTCTAAAACGAGAGGAGACCTGACTACACTCAACGCTAGACACAGTTAGTGAGACTCACATTAGAGCCTACATACTAATAGTACTGTCTAAGCGGAGCTCTAGGGAGCAGAGTACACTGCATAACGACTCAAAAAGCTAGAGTACTGAGCTAGGAGTACTAACCATGCTCCTAAGTGCCGAACAGAGCTCTAGGGAGCAAGCACTCAGCATATCAACCCTCCAAAGCGAGTGGAGTGCAATCATCCACCCTTATGGATCAGCGTACTCAGTACGAATACCCTCAAGTGAGGGGAGTACTCGAAAGCTCGACCTGAAGAGCAACTTATCAAGGAGGCCCACAAGAGCCTAACAAACTAAAACAGCCACAGAGCTCTGTTGAAAAAAACACTAGGAACTGCGATCTCAGCATAGCGACCAAAGGGAGGGAATTGCCAGCTCAAGAACGCTGATCCGAGAGGCTCACGAGCCCTCACACCTGACTAACTGCAAAACAAAAATACAGGAGTCAGATGCTCAGCTTAACTCCTAGTCTATGCAGAGAGCAGAAACCATGCGCACCTAAACTACAACATACTGGGGCTGAAGAGAGGAGGCTCAGACGAGGCTCAAACAAAGCCTAACAACTCAAGAATAGAGAAAAACATAAGAAAACTCAAGCAGCGTGAGACTATTAAAAAAACATAAACAACCAAGTCAGGAGCCTCCTTCACCAATAATGTAATATCAGCGGTTTTCGCATTTGCAAGACATCGACCTATCTCACACATTTATCCATTTACTATGTCTGTTATAGTAATTTACATCCTTTCGCACTGAAAGCAAATCAACTACAGCCTGATGCCCGGGTAAGCAACAAACATCAAATTTTTTCATTTGGGTCAAACTAGCCCTTAAGTCATGACGTAGGTTTGCTGTTACCTGGTCCATGCCGCGACTGATTTCACTTGAAGAATGACTATCTCAACCCATATTTTTATCATTATTATTTAATTAATATTACATATTTAAGCATTTAAAAATTTGCTGTGCACTACAGTCTCTGTGCTCACAGTGTCTCAGACACTTATTTTAGCTGAATCACTGTCAGGCCTTCTGGGATTTTGGTATGGAGATAAAGGTTAGGGTTATATTTTTTCAGTATTACATGACATCGTGGGTGTAAATTAGCACAGCAAGTTGTTTTTTTGGGGGCGTCTGGGTCTGGCAGAGCGTTATGACCCAGCATTGACTGCGTTAGACGTGACAAGTCCATATTCTACCCACTCTGTGAATCTGCTTTAGCAAGGTGGAGTGGAGTCCCGCAATAAAACCCCATCCTTTAGACAATATTCCATTCCTTGGAATACATCACAAACGAAGTCTTTCACTTCCGTTCCACGGTACTTTGATATTTATTTTTTCAATGTATTGAAATGCGCTATCATCATGACCTTACCACTAATTCACATACTTTGTCAATAAAATAAAAGTGGGTTTTATTCAAAGTAGCTTTTATCCACATAGGTCTTTGATGTGAATGAATATTTTTTGGTAATTCATCAAATATCGCCAGCTAAAAGTAACTAGTACTTTGAGTAGTTTTTGAATAGAGTAATTTGTACTTTTACTTAAGTACTGTTTTGACACCAGTACGTTTACTTGTAATTTAGTATTATTTCAGCAATGTAACAGTACTTGTACTTAGATGCAAACTTTCAGTACTCTTTCCACCACTGCATACATTTCATAAATGTATAAACGTTTCACATAAAAATGTCAAGCATATTTAATTACTTACCTCACAATACAAATTTCTGCTTACTTATGAAAATAAAAACATTTTAGCTCCAGGTAGGTTAACATTCCTCTGCTTTCCAACTGTTTGTGAGCACTGTTTTTCATTTCCTTTTCTTATATAAAATGGAATGCAGCTCCGCCACATTCTGCAACATGAACCGTAATGAACAACAGGCTCTTTTAAAGGAGCAGCACACAGTGAAAGTTCTCACTGACACTGACACTTGTTCAGGACTCTTTGGTGTCCCTTTTTAACTCAACTCCTTTAGCATTTTTTTCTTTCTTTTTTGACGTGCAGGGTCTATTGCTTCATACACCATGGCAAGTGCCATGGACATTTAACAATTATATATATGCGTGTGTCTGTTTGTGTGTGTGTGTGTTTGTGTGAGAGAGAGAGTGTGTGTGTGTGTTGGTGTGTGTGTGTGGTTGTGTTTGTGTGTGTGTGTGAATAAGAAAAACCAAAGATGCTACAACATTACTATCAGCTTACTGGACATTTAAAGGGCCTTTGCCACAAAAGTACGAGACAATTCATACTAGGGAAAAAACAGAGAACGACAACAGCAAGAATAATGAGTTTAAGTAGATGGGCTTTCAAAAGGGAACATGCCTTAGTATGTTACGGACAGAAATTGTAAATAATACTAATAATAAACCTGATTAAATAACGTAGAAGATTTTTAAACCCTTCTCACTGATAAACATAGGCAGTTCAATATGGTGGTAAGAGTGAAATAATTTGTTGTCCATGTAATAATAATAATAATAATAACTGTTATTGATATTTTATTGCTTGTCGTAGCCATTCTCATTGTAATGGATGCTAATGAGTATGTAATATTTTAATACAGAAGGAATGGCTGATCTAGTAAGGAATTGGCAAGTAAAATTTGGGAAAACCTAAAAAATTAAATAAAATTAAATAAAAGACACAATTAAATATAAAGAAGCAATTAATTAAATTACGATACATTCAAGTTCATCATACAATTTTTACACTATTTTTTTTGCTTATTGTTTTTAGTGTCCTAATTAGGTAGTTGAAGTCATGAAAAAATGATCACAATCAGTTTATTATTGAGAAAATTTGACATTTGTGAATAAAATATTCTGCCAATGAAATAATTACATTCCCTATATTCTGCATTTTAAATACAAAGAGGGAAAAATAACAAAGCATATCACACAGTGTTAAGTTAAGGCGACCTCTGACTCGAAGAATTTGGAAAGATCAAATCAAAACTCTTTGGATGTAGAAAAGAACAAAAGTAGGGGAACCCTGATACTGACGGCATGAAGGCGGTCAAACGTCACTTCCGCCTGATGGCCTGAAAGCGCAGGCGGCCATATTACTTTAGCTTACACACTCACGCGCTAGCAGCAGTTTGTTTATGCTGTGAAGTGCAGCTGTATTTTAACCAAACTCTCTCAGTTTAGCTCAAGCGGGACGATGAGCGGCGGCACGCCGTATATCGGCAGTAAGATCAGTTTGATCAGTAAGGCGGAGATCCGTTATGAAGGCATTCTCTACACCATCGACACGGAGAACTCCACCGTCGCGCTCGCCAAAGGTCAACAACACACACGCTTCTCACGGGCTTTACTTCGTTACGCCTGAGTATTTCGCGTTATACGCGGTTAGCAACGAGGCTGTGTCTCAAAATGCAGTGAGCTTCCCTACACAGACAGCAGTGCGGCAGGCTTGGGCTTCATGAACGGGTGTTTCAATTTTGCACAATATTCACCTGCGCAACGGCAGAATGAACGCGTCTTGCCCGAAAATGTATTCTCGCTGGCTGCTCTTATTTCCCACAGCTTGTTAATGTGTTTAATGTGGGATTTCCTCTCTCCATCCAGCTGTTAGATGTTGTCTGAGTGATGCATACTGTTACAAACTTGCCTTGTTAATCAGAGTTTCTGACAAAATCAAGTTACCACAGTTCTGTTGTCTTATATCCCTGGGAGGGGTAAAATTTGATTGAACTGTCACCCGGTACAAACTCTGGAGTAATTTACTGTCACTCTGTGTATTTTTATATTTTAAATCACATAGCATTGAAAATGAAACTTTGCTTTAAATTAAAATTTAACTTCAGTTATATATATATAGATATATTACTATTTATAACCACAGTAATAATAATAATAAATGAAATTTAATGGGAAAAATAGTGATGAAACACTGTTATTCAGTTTAACACTTATTAGTTTAACTATATAGTAAATGTCTGTCCACATGAGATTTCTTTGTGTATGTTATAAAGGTTAGGAGCTTGATTTTTTTCGGTCACATTTACAGCGCACTGTGAGGGTATGTTAGCACCGTTTGTTGTTTGGAAATGGTGAGGTCAGACTTAACCACTGGATTACTTACCGTGCAAAAGCTGTCTGATCTTAAGAAGATTAGAGTCAATTACCGTTATTGAAGTCAAATCTCAGAGGAAGACACTCGTATAAAGGCTCTTTTAAAACTCATGATTTGCTCTTTTGATGCTTGTTTCAGTGCGCTCCTTTGGCACAGAGGACCGACCCACGGACCGTCCCATCGCACCCAGGGATGAGATATTTGAGTATATTATATTCAGAGGAAGTGACATCAAAGACCTGACGGTGTGTGAACCTCCCAAACCAACATGCTCTCTGCCTCAGGACCCCGCCATTGTTCAGGTATAGACGAGGACGCACTCGGTGGCTAATAAATGCCCTGTACAAATGAAACCATGAAGGTTTATAGTAAGCTTAACTTATTATCACTGCAGGTAATGTATTTTAGGCACATGTAGGCCAAAGTCTGGTGAGCTGCCTATTGTTAGATCCTTTCAACACATCAGGAAAGTCAAGTGTCCACTCTTTTATCCTGTCAGAAGTCTGGAAATATAGTTTTTGTCTGAAACCAATTAGCACTGCATTTTGTCTGGTATCCAAAACTGTTAATAATCGTCTTCTGTTAGTCAAGGAGGCAGATTGAAAGAGCAGGAAGCAGGAGATTTTTTTTGTAATAAATGAGCAGTGTTTATTAAATAATCGTACACAATCTTAGTTGTGTCTGATTTATTGCTTAGTC
Organism: Sinocyclocheilus anophthalmus; assembly: GCA_018155175.1. NCBI lineage: Eukaryota > Metazoa > Chordata > Actinopteri > Cypriniformes > Cyprinidae > Sinocyclocheilus > Sinocyclocheilus anophthalmus. The sequence goes on along the minus strand of JADLZN010001330.1, from coordinate 258,846 downwards.
TGGCTTTGCTGTACCAAAGCAAAAGCAATGGAAAATTAATGCTTCACAGCATCAACAAGTGATGTAATTTAGTGATTTTTTTTAAAAACCTTGAAATGGAGACGTTATCGTGAAGAGAAATATCTCATGAAACCACAGTCATAAGATTAAACAAGCACTCAAAGAGTGAGAGAAATGGGTCTAAATTATTGAAATATCATTTTATTGCTAAATATTATTTGGTACAATTATTGGCAAGATTGGGGTTTCGGTTATATCTACTAAATCTGTTCTCTGGATTTGTGCTCTTCCGCTGTATTAACATTTAAATATTTCAACTGAATCCATTAATTTGTTTCAATAATAATTTCTGCTCATAGTTTCAGTTTGCCTAAATGTTTTAATGTTAAAAGTTCCTGTCGAGGGAAAACATTCTATAGATAGTTAAGGTTTATGTGTTTCTTATGGCTTGTTTAATCCCAAACACAGGGTGGGCAGGGTAAGACCACCAGGAGAACCTGTGTCAAGGGAAGGTGATAAACCAGCCGCTCGTGCTCCCATGACTCAATATCTGACAATTAAGTGAGCTGGAAAAGATGCAAGCATGTGTAGGTGGTTATAGGGTCACTCCACGATATATCCAAAGCGTAGAGGCCTCTAGAAAAACATAAAATGAATACTGGGACTGCACTAGCCTCCCTGGAAATTATGAGACAATGAAGAGCTGAATTGAGCTCTTTTCGAAATAGATACAATTTACACAGTTTTTGAACTGAACTGCACTAGCACTGTTTCCATAATTGACTTTGCTATATATTTTCCTGTTAAGTAGCTACCGTGAAGCTGCTTTGAAACAATGAAGAGCTAGAAATAAAGGTGATTTCTATAACACATTAAAACTTTTATCAATATTTCACTTTTTTCCACTCTGCAAACCTTCAATTATCTTTAACGGATTTCGGACTAATTCACAGTGCACCTGTTACTCATTATAACTTCATGCAAGTAGGCCTACAGATAGGCCTATGAGCGGACAGATCATACGTACAGTATATTCCTCTCGACTGCTCTGTCTGGATCTGTGCCGGGGGGTTCAACTGCAAAAGTCCTAACAGCCAAGAAGCAATAAATGTCGCCTTTATGAACAGCCATTCTCTTCCTGCCCCCAATTTTGACAGCATCCGGCGGCACACTTCTTAAAGTTCTGTTCTTCTTTCATCAGAAAGCCAGTGGGTGAGATAGTACAAGCTGCGCCAAGCAGTCAAGTCACACAGCAAGCTCACCAGCACTCAAAAGCGTATCTGTTTTATCGCATCCATGAAATATACAGCGGAATTGTTTTAATTTCTCTCTAATTCATGAGCAGTTGTGTGATAATGAGCCAGCCGCCATAATATACATAAAACCATGATGCTCTGATTATCCTGGAGGCTATGCGACAATTGCTCCATTTTGTCACAACAGAAGGAAAAGTCAATTTGAAGGGGGGCTGCCATGGGCTTATAATTGGGGAATCCACCCATGGGCTGTTCCTGAGATACTACTAACAGTGAGGTGGAAATTACATCTGCTCTATAACCCTGACGATGAAGATGTTAATACAATAAGATATAAAAATAATATTGCTTAAAACACTTCATGATAAATTATTATTATTATTATTATTACTACCACCTTCAAAACAAATATTATGCATTTCATTAGATTCAATCAATAAATCAAGTAACAGACAACAATGCACAAATAAACATTTTTTGACATTGTATTTCTTTTCTTAAGAGCCTTCATGAATAAAAAGACTGGGGTCAAGCCAGCTAGAAAACAAAAGTTTTGGAGCCTTTTTTGTCCGCCTGTAACGATAAGAATGCCTACAAAGCTCGCTCACTACGAACTAATAGAGTCTCATTTCCAGCTAAATGACTCTCGACGCATGTGGCAGGGACTGAGGACCATCTATGCCTTTGGAAATAAATCCTCTGCAGCTGTGAGCGCAGACCCATCACTGGCTGACGAGTTAAACTCTTTCTACAGCCTCTTTGAATGCAATTGAGGCAGCGTGACTCTGCCGATCAGCACGTCAGGAAGCTGCAGACAGAGCAGTGATATGTAATCACTGTGTCGGAGGACGAGGTTCGGAGGACTCTAAAGCGAGTGGACGTCAGGAAAGCAGCAGGTCCTGATGGGATTTCTGGCCGTGTTCTGAGGTCCTGTGCTGATCAGCTCGCTGGCTTGTTTACATCCATCTTTAATGAGTCCCTTGCTACCTCGGTGGTTCCCACCCCCTTTAAAAATCTGTCTTCATCCCTGTGCCTACAATAACCCCTCTTGCCTGAATGACTATTGTCCAGTTGCCCTCACGTCAATAGTCATGAAGGCCTTTGAGAAACTTATAAGGAACAACATTTGCTCCTCCATCCCTGATACTTTGAACCCTCTTCAGTTTGCCTATCGCCCCAACAGACCTACTGAAGATGCCATCTCTCACGTCCTGCACTCTTCCCTCATGCACATTGACATTCATCGACTATACCTCAGCTCTCAATACTATAGTCCCCATCAAGCTAGCTTCTAAACTCATGGACCTCTGCCTGAATTCTTCACTCTGCAACTGGATTCTAGATTTCCTCACTGGTATACCTCTCAAGTGGTCAAGCCTAAATGTTAATAATATTTTTAAGTGAGGAAACTAAGTAAATATGTTTTCCAAGCATAATCAGTTTAATTTTTCAAAAGAGTAATGTCGAGCAGCCTTTAAACAACTCTTTAGATTTTATTCCTTTTCCATATCCGGTTTGATTTTGTGCTCCGTTTGCCTGAGGCAAAAGCACATACTTTTTTTTAAAGCAGACCACAGTTGAGAGTGCTGCACTGGAAACATTTCAACATGCGTCACAGGTCTGTCAGAGTGTTTTTTGCTTAGGATTGTGATTGCACATGACTTGAAACTCCTTGTGAGGTTAGCAATTACGCTTTCAAATCAAATCTGTACCCATCTCATTTTTCTCAGCAGTTTAATTCACATGAACTTAAAGGAATAGTTCACCTTAAAATTAAAATGGTCATTTATTCTCCGTCATGTCGTTCCAAACCTGTGTGACTGACTTCTGTGGAGCACTGATATATTTCTTAAAATATCTATTTGTTAACCCAGCACGTTGTATGTGTATATTATAACCCCCCCCCCCCCTTTTTTTGTCCTTCATTTGAAATTTAACTGCTCCATGGTTGTTTCCCAATATTCCCTCAAAACAAGTCTTTTAAATGGTACTTTTTAGATGGATATTGCACTGCTTTTTAAGGCTGGTAGCATCATCTAGTATCTGTTTTAGTGAGTCATGTCATGCCCTCTCAGTCTTTACATTTAGTTTGACATTAAGGATTCTTGTCAAAGGACAGCTGCTTTGCTTTGAGCTGGATTTTTTTTAACCGTGGGCTGGCTGATCATGCAACAGCTGACTTGGTTAAGGTGTCAGTCAGCTATAGAAGTGTATGAATGAGTACATTCATCAGTTATGGTTATGGCAAGTCTTGGCTGCCCCGAAAACCCCTTCAGCGCTTACGCAGTCGCTCAGATTGGCGTTAGCTAAATGGTTGTAATAAAAGAGTTTAATCCCCTCTGAGCCCCCATGAGTTTGATGACATGAATGTTTTTCTGAGATTCTCTGCAGCAAGTCTTGACTTTACCGCAGAGAGGGACTTGATGACTTTGCACTTTCTCTCTTCCAGGACTGAATAATGCTTTGACGGGGTTGGCCGCATTGATTACAGTAGCTCAACCCCATTCAGCTCGGTGTCACTAACTCTTAACCCTCTCCTCTCTATCTATTTGTCTCCCTGTCTTGCAGGTTTCTAAGCATTAAGACAATGTAATGAAGCAGAGCAGAGTGGTCGTAGCAGGATTTGCCTTCCAATCACACCCCGGCATCTAGGATCAAATTCACCAGAACCTGCCAGGCACTGTGGGCAACCTTTTTCCTGTTAAAGGACTTTTGTTCCATATACTATATATGTAATCTGTATATATAGATAAGATGCTCTGCATATATCTATATATTGGTATGTATATACTATATCCACACAGAGAGCAGGCTTGGTTTGGAGTTGGAAGCTGTAGCCTTTTCTATTGTCCTGTCCCTTAAGACTTTTCACCCCCTCCTTCTTTGAAATGGAAAACAGTAGAAAATGGGGATGTAATTGTGCACATGCCAACATTTTCCCGAGTTCTCTCCTTCAGGAAAGCTGTTTGGGGTCCTTCCTGAATTCTCGGTTGCCCATCAGAGCAGTTTTGGCCCCCCTTTCCCTTCTCATCGACCTCTCGTCACAAAGCGTGGCACGAACCCAGACACTCTTCTGTCAGAATGGAGACATCTGAGACACATTTTCATCCTTCAATATTTTTTTGCTCTTCCTTTCCTCAAGCAAAATGAACAATCTGAGATTAAATGTTTTTTTGTTTGTTTCAAATGTATCCAAATAATTAAAAAGGCAACCATTGGGTTTTGTTTTTCTTTTCTAAAAAGGTCATTGCGATTCTGCCTGCTGATATGTGCTAGAGAGCTTCTAATGTGAAGATTAAAAAACAACAAAAAAACCTTGTAGTGACTACTAGGTTTCTCTTTAGAACGCTGCATTAACTATATTGTACTTGGTATTCTGAAGTCTAAAAAATAAAAATAAACTCAGAAGCATATTCATTACAAATTAGGCATCACTCTGAACTAAACCTGTATGTTAATTGCTTAGATGGAAATTATATGCATCTGATCTGGGTTTTTTCTCTTTGGAAAAATGTTTGTTGATTGAGAAAGTAAGCATCTGTGCGATTAATTGCTATGATAGGCTTAATGTTCTGTTTTTGAGAGAAAAATGTGCTCACTCCACCCTTCCATTACCATTTTTTATATGCATATATAGCTTTTTTTTTTTTCAGGAAAAAAAAGTTACTTTTTTTTAATTTTTATAATCTTTCCCTGTATTGAATCAATCATTTTGGGGAAAGTTTTTTTTTTTTCTTTTTTCTTCCTGTGGTGAAGCAGATCCTCGTGTAAAATATCTCTGGGACGTTCTCTCTGCAACAATTTTTCGCTGCTGTTTGGTAGCGGTCTTTTTGCTCATTTCCTTTTCTTTTTTTTTATTGCAAAGAAAATGTTGGAGGGTTTCTTTTCTATATAGTTTTGGGTCTTGTGAGGCAAGAGCAATTTGATTTTCCTTATGTTTTCCTCTGCCTTTAGCCATGACAAATGCACACCAGTAACTTGGCTTTCTTTTCTTTTTGTTTTCCTTGCCTCCAAACTGTCCCTCAGAACCAGCTTTAAGTACGTTACAGCTGGACATTCTATAAAAAGTGTAATTTATTCCCTTTTAGCATGTCAGAATAAATTAAAATGTCTTCTCAGAAATGCTGTCCTAGTCTCTGTAATTTTACAAGAATGCAAATAACTTGGAGTACTGATAGACATCCCCCTCCCTTTCCATTTGTTCAGGTATCTGGCTTTAGTCTGCACATTTATTGTTGAAGTACCTCACAACCAGGCATCAAACTTTTTTTTTTTAAACTGAAAATTAAAATGAAATGCTTAAAAAAAAATGAGAAGGCAAAATGACTGGTTTTCAAAAAAAAAAGTAAAGCTTTGAATGATTTGGTCTCAAGTGTTTAAAGAGACATCTTTATGGAAATGATTTCAAGATGTTGCTGTCATCCAGGAAAGCAATTCTTGTGGGGTGGTGGGTGCTTGTGGTGGTTTAAATTTCCAGGGTTTATATCTGTAAATATTAAAATGGCTTCAAATGGCAGGTGTGGAAATTGGTTAATGTTCTTATTGACAAACCATGGAAAGGGCTGCGTCAGTTTCCTAAAATGTATTTTTTTTTTTTATATTCAGCACTGGATTATTAATGATTTTGTGTTACGAATTATAACGTGTTGCTTATGGAGTCATATGTAGGGGTTTCAAATCAAAGCATAATCATAACTTGCCTGTTATTTAAGTAAATGACAGTGGTTTAAAATGTGCTGAGAATAAGTCTAAAGACTCAAATGGGACACTTGAGGGAAATTAACGAGTGGAAGGGGGGAAGGGATTGGAGTTCAGATCAACACATGCACAAAACAGCTGCTGCCTCATAGGGGGAAGGAGTAGGAAGGCACATAGAACAAACCTGTTTAACAAAACCACCAGTATGAGTACACAAAACGTAAATCTAACGGCCTTATATGATCATGTACGAATTTTTATTCTGCAAATGCTTAATACCTCATTTAAACTCTCTTTGTATAGCCTTTGGTGTATTGTTCAAAGACGGCCTTCATAATGTATGAATGACTTCTTTCCCTCTGAAGGCTCTTCTGAAGGCCTCTCTTCCCTTTATGAGGTGGAGTCCTGAAGCCGCACGAGTCAAGCGTCACGTGACCGCAGGCCGTTCTGCTGTAGCTGTGTAATGTAATCCATGCTACACACTTTAATCACCCTCAGTTCCTCTATATCCCACTGTGAACGCATCATGAAATCAACGTTTAAAAAGATTACTTTTTTTTGAGTGTTGAATGTACCTAAAGGCAATAAATTAAATGCAGGTTTTTATTTATTAAAAATATATTTTTAGATATGTGTGTAAATTATGCCGCTATCAGAACAATAAAATGGTAAAAAAAAAGAAAAACACGACAAAGATTACTTGCATTAAGCAATTTTATTGCACTGAATATTTGTTACGGAATTTTTTTTACGTTATTTATCTATTTATTTCATATGTGAAAAAGCTATAGTTTTTCTGATGGCAGTTATCCGGTGAAAATAACTTATATTCTGTATTTAGGGTAACAACAAAATTGCTGCATTCATATCACCTCGTTCATTTTTATTTTCAGATACAAGACTTGGAGGGGAAAAAAATTCTGAATGTAGATGTAAGCGTCTGAGGATTTGAAAATGCGTGTGTCATGAGGCGAATTTACATCAAACTTAATCTCATCCAAACATAAGATTAATCTCTCTGAGAACTACTGGATGAGCTGGGAGTGGTCAGTCCATATACAGCATGACACACGTCTCCTGTAGGGCATCTGCACCCTGTTAATCAATGAGAACACACCCTAATAAGAAACACTCCTGCTTTTTAGTGACCGAGAATGACACATTAAATCAATACAATTTTGTTTATTCTGGATTTGTGTTGATTTGTTAAGAAACTTCTTCAATAACAGTAAACGTCACATTGTTAATGTTTTCATGAGGGACACAATAACGCAAAACTTAATATTTTACACCATATGTTTATAAATTTGGCTCATACACACAACTGCGAAAGCTCAGAATATATATATATATATATATACTATCATATATTATAGGTAGATAACAGCGCATAAGAATGATATATATATATCTTATCCCGTAAATGCCTCAGGCAATGGCGTGACACATACTAGTTCCTCCCTAGTCAAACTTGTGGCCCCCTTGTGACATTAATGAGACACTGCACCGGTTTCGATGAGCCTTGTGACACACAGACAGCTTCAGGAAAAGATCACATTTCATCCTGTTGTTTGAGCGTCAGCTGTACTACGAGGGGTAAATGAAAGCCAATCCATCTGAAATAATATCAATGTGTTGTAACGCAGAGCTATCCGATTTAGGGGATTGTGTTACAGGTACCCCCTGCGCTCCCCCCGTATATGTAATTACTGGAAAAACTCAAGCTGTGGAAAAAGGAAGAATTCAGAATATTAGAGCAAACATACCATTCTTTTACTTTAAGCTATACAGTTATTTAGCTAATTCACTCAAAATTGAAGAAAGTGGCGTTTTGGCAGACAAAATGGCAATCTTTATAACGAAATAAAGAATAGGGTGTCCAAATATTTAATTAGTGTGTCTCATGAAACTGTACTGAAAAGTACAAGGCACCTTGACATGTTCAGACACACCCGGCACGGCAGAGCTCTGGAAATGCCCCCAGCATGTGGTGTCATTCACCGTCTCACACATTTCTGACACACCCTATCTTCAACTGACATTTCACAATGCACACTTAACATGCAGATAGTTACTGTCTTTCAACTGCATGCTGAATGCTGAATGAATGAGTGAGTGTGTGAATTATTCATGCTAAAGGATTAGCCACTCCTCATACATAAAATGAAAGGCCCATGATAGTCCCTAGCCTAGGCTTGCTTAGTGACCTTAAGAATGGACCAGACTATCGAGTTTTTTGGTTCACGTTTCATGACTTCGTGGTTAATACGTGTAATTTTCATAACATACTATTTAAATTCCAGAATATCCGCAGTGACAGTGTTAGGCCCACTACTGAGAAAATGCGACTAAAATGGTTAATAGTGAAACCAGTTAAACAACACAGCTTGTAGAGCGCTCAAAAGACGTTTGACATTGTCAAATGTCTCTTGAGTGAGTGACGTGTTGAAAAAAAAAATGGACCAGTTTGTCTTCACGTAGTAGAGATAAGGTCATTCTCTCAGTATTGCTTCCTGGGACTTTTACGTTTTTTGGAATGTTCCAGATCAACGTTCCTAGAATGTTGCATTGTGAAAAATGAAAATTCAGTTAAAAGAACGCGTAGGAGCGTACTAACCTATAAATAACATTGACTTAATGTTATGGAAACGGAAATTTTCTTAACCTTCCTAAGGTGTTGAGTTAAAGTTGAAAAGTTGAAAGACTGTTGCTGGAACAGTATGCGAACCTTACGAGAGAGACACTGCAGGCAAAGACACTGTTTTTTTTCATGCACCTGTCAATTTTGAGATTTTTGGCTTTTTGGCTTTTCATAAAGTGTTTTTTCAGACTAGTGGAAAGAAAACATTCAAAATACACCGTTAAGTGTTTCTTTTCTAGCACTTTATCTATCTGTGTCAACAGATTTCAATTACAATGCATATTTGTAAAGGCCGTTTTCTCAAAATGAGTTTTTTCTCCAACACTGAGCCATACATTTCCACTTCAGTAGCACTTACACACACCGAACTTTACATTTGTATTCCTGTCTATATCCTGAAGGTTTTTACAGAGGGATTTGTTCATATATAATTTGCTTGATTATATACAATGTTTTATTCCCCACCAAAATTGTGAAAATATAGTGTTTTCTATCCATTCTAAGCATTTTCTGAATTAAGGAGTGACAAAAATGAAATACCCAAAATTCCCTCTGTAAAAACAATTGACTGTTCAATTGAATTCAACAAGAATTTTGAAACTGACATAATACAGTATTTCGATGTTTTTACTAGAAACGTATGCAAATTAGCGCATATTTAATTAATATGACTGATTTACATATTTAAACCTAACATTTTAGAAAACTTGTAATAACATTTTTTTTTGCAATTCTTAATGTAATCAATCAACTGGTAAGTATGGTGATATCTATTAGTTACTTTTTTACTTTTTTCACCTGCAGTGTCTCGCCTTAAAGCAACGTTCTGATAACATTATGGAAACTAGATCTTTTTTAATGCTCCTAGAGAATGTTGAGTTGTTAAAATTAAGAAGAAAGACTGATGCAAGGACATTATGTTAACCTTAAAACAATGTTCCACTAACACCTTATTTTGTTTTTATTTTATTTAAATCATTCCAAACTCATCTCTTGTTTTATTAGTAAAAAGTCCTCAATATTTTCTATACAACACTGAATCACAATTTCTTTAATGAAATATACACAATATTTGTAATTATCACCTTAATTTTTTAATGAAAATTACAAGACCCATGATAAATTTTTTACAGTGTAATAGAAATGAGCTACATGGGTGACCACTGTATCATACATGACTGAGGTGTCAGAGATGTGCAGATCAAAATTATTTTTATAAAACTAATTTTTAATATAAACTTCTTGCACAAATTGTCAAATGTCTGTTTTCTATTAGTGTAACACAGCCCATCTTGCAGTGTTAACGCCAGCACTCTTTGTACTTGACATTCATTTTGCCGTTTAGGGATGAGTTGTAGATATTTAAACTACTTCAATTTGTAGCAGACACATATTCTAACAAACAGCATATCAAAGTTTGAGAAACAAAAACACCGAGCTACAGACCTTGAAACAACTGTGTTAGACCACTGCTCTCCCCTACAGGTAGCCTATTAGTTATGAGAACTAAACCTACCCTGGACCATGTAGCTAACAACGTAAGCTACATTACACACTTGCAAACGGATAAAACAACTTAAACACACTGTGTAGCAGGAAAATTGAAGAACGCATGCTTCAAGACACGAATACTTTACAAGAAACTCTATTTACATCAAGAATAGAGTGTGACAAACAGCGGGATCATAAAACATCGGATAACTGAGTAGTCTCAACCAGTGTTGGGGAAAGTTACTTTTACAAGTAATGCATTACAATATTGCGTTACTTCATTAAAAAGTAACTAAGTACGTTACTTAGTTACTTTTTATGGAAAGTAATGCGTTACGTTACTTTTTAAATCTGGACAGGTCTTGCTTGTTTGTTTTTAAAATAAAAAGTTCTATTTTTGGCAAACATAAAAAACTTTTCACACCAAAAGTGAAATGAGGGACGCTTTAAAATAAGGTACACGACGTACCACGTCACATTTTTTCTGAGAGTATCTCTAAAAATAAATGTTGATCAATCATGATAAAACAATGAAACTATTTTAACAGAAGCTGTACAAATCAGTAATGTCCATTAATCAGAGGTTCCTGGTGTGACCGTGTTTGTGTCTGGACTTTTGTTGAGATCTAAAGCAGAGAGGGTATCATCAAGTGCGCCAGAAGGCGAGTCCTCTTTGGCTAACAAGTTATTCTTGCGGAGCTGACAGGCTTGCTGGTACGGTGGCCGAATTGGAGGTTGGGTGGGTGGTAAATACTGGTATTCTTTACTAGAATCAAGCTGTTTGAGAATAAAGCAAACCATGCATTAGATCAGACTACTCATTCATAATGATGAGTGAATGTATGTGTGATTTGAAAGAAGCTCATTAACACCTGAAGCGGGTACGTTCTGTCTGAATCAAAGGCACTAAGATCTCCACAAGCAAGGAAAGGAACTATTATTCGGTTTGGCCCCTCTAGCTGGTTGAAGTCGACATCTGGATGGGACAAATTTGCATTCATATTGTGAGGAGGAAGGAAGACTGGGCATATACATAGACTTTTACAATATAAAATGAGAATAAATGGCATATACAGATGAGCACAATCAAATATGAAAGAACTATTTTGATATTGGAGTAATGGAACAAGTTACCATAAGAGTGATCCAGTAAAGGGTTGGACATGTTGGGGACATAACCTTCAGGTGGAGAGTAATTCTGACACACCACAAATGCCTCTGAAGGGCAAAAACACACACTGGTTCATGTTTGGAAAAGTACAATATTCCCAATACAGGTTTGTATTCCCCTCTTCATATGAAATTCTCCACTCACCTATGCTAGAGTTGCGGCTGCTGCGTGGTTTGGCACAGGTTACAGAGCTGAAGAAGATCTTGAGCTGGGAGTACAGCAGCGTCACATCTTTTCCCCTGAAGATCTACACAGAAGAAAGACATTGACGTTCAGGTGAGACTGAAGTAAACATTTCTCACATTTTAAAACATTTGATAGATTTGACAAGGTGATAAAGAGTATGAATGACAATGGGACAGCTTACTTTCGCAACAAAGTTGCCACCTGGTTTGAGAACATGTGTGGTGATATTGAGAGCCTGTCAATATAAAAACATAAAACCTTAAGCAAAACCTTCAACAAGCATTCTAGCAGTTATATGGTAAATCAAAAACAAAATATAATATTTCACAGTCCTCTATACCAATTTTGGTAGCCAAAAACTACTGAAACTAGTATTTAGTTATTAATGCTATTAAACTACTAAAGCATTAATAATAATATAAAAACACATTAAACACGTATGTTCTGTGTTTTTGTACGTATGCGTGCCGTGCGTTGGAATCGCGAGAGAGTGGGAGAGATAGAGTATGTGCTTTCCGTGCATAATAAAATTTAATTTTGTGGCAAAAACATGGAAATGGTTGATCTTATTGTTTACTATATTTATTTGCTTGGTCAATGTTGTGGGTTTTGGTTCTTTTGCTGTTGTAGGCTGTATGGACCTTTGAAATAACTGAAATAATTTGGTGAAGTGATATGGAACTGTAATGTGGTCATGAGAGCTGCCTGGATCTACTTTAGCCGTGCGTTTCCCTGAAAATAATTACACACCTTAGAACATTCGTCAGCCAATCAGATTCTAGCATTCAACAGCCCCATTGTTCAACATTAATTAACAGATCTGAGCTACCAGGAACTAATGATAAAAAAATATATATTTTCATTACTAACATTAACTAACTAAAACAAATAAATTACTGTAACAAATGTACTTCTCAATGTTATTTATTGTGAGTTAATGTATTTACTAACATTAACTAATGGGACCTTAGTGTAAGGTGTTAGCAAAATAAGAGTTATGGAAAATAGGAATTCATACCGCCAAAAGGAGCTGTGCCTGAATGTATTCATCTACATCATGAAGACCTGTAACTATATAGAGAAATGGACACAAAACCTTCAATTCAAGATTTTGCTAAACTAGACTAGAAAGCAACATCATGTTCAATGAAACACTATTATTATTTCTCACCATCAGGGGCGCCGTCACACACAACCAAGTCTGCTGACTGTCCTTCAAAATGTCGAATAATCTCCTGCGCTGTAGAAATCTATGAAAAGCAATGACAATAGTCACACAAATAAAAATATGTTTAAGGCAAGACACCATCTTGTTTTTATCAAGCACTGGTCAGTTTTTAGATTTTGGTCTCTGTTTGGCTTTTAATATCATCTTGTCTCAGACTAGTAGAAAAGTAAAAATACACATCCAAAATACACATTTTAAGTGTTTATTTTATTGCACTTATTCTATTTGCGTTTGTGGATTTTAATTCATCTTTAATGGATCTTTTTCAATATTAGTTTTATTCCCATGCACAGAGCTAGAAATCTCCACTTCAGTATTACTTACACCAGTTTTATTCTGAAGGTTTTTACAGATGAGCTTGTTCGTATAACATTAATCTAACATCTTATTTCTAAACGCATTGTGATTTTTATTCCCTGGTTATTGACAGTACTTTCTGATTTTTGGAGTGATAACAAGAGATATTGAACATCCCCGCAGTGAAAAATCTTTGACTCTAATATGTTCAAACGCAACACTTTTGAACCTGGCTTTATCCAACGTTCATATTTTTGTTCTGGAAATGTATGCAAACTAGTGCATATTTAATTGCATAACTTGCCTATTTAAAAAACGTTTTATACTTGTAATAATGTTTGCAATTCTTAATCTAATCATATAACTGGGGAAATATGGTGATATCTATTAGTCAAATTGTTTTTACCCTATTCATCTGGAGTGTCTTGCTTTCAAAATTTATAGATTCATGTTATAATAACATATAGATTAAAATGCTAAATGTTTAAGTGTAAAAGTCTTGCAAGCTCCACCTTGGTGATGTCTCCTTGAATTTGTGTGACACCTGGCAAAGGGGCCATTGCTTGAAGGTCAACTGCCACAATCTTGACCTCTTCACTCTTGTCTTTTCCACTGAAATCGGACAAAAAAAAAGCTTAAGTGCCAATTACAATAAAAACACTTTACTGAACAGTATCTGTATGTGCTGTATGTTTACACTTTATCATGCAGTACAGATCAAGTGCATTGTGCATTTGCATTTAACCAACCGGAGTTTGCGGCTCAGAACTTGACTCCAGCTGCCAGGTGCCGCACACAGATCCACAGCACGACTAACACCTGTATGTAGGTAAGACATGAACAACAGTCATTTGAACATAAAAGCCTGTTTTGATGTTGTCTATGTAGGCAGTTCACAAGCTTTCGGAGACATATCCTATGATGACTCATCCACAATCCCATGCAGATTGAAGCTCGTACCTTTAAAAAGGTTGAACTCCTCATCCAGCTGCAGGAGTTTGAAGGCACTTCTCGCTCTCCAGCCCTCCTCCTTCGCAAGCCTGTAGTATATATCTCGTTTGTCTTTGGATGAGCGCCCCATTTTTCCTTCACTCGCTTATTCTGTAGACAAACAAATAATGACACAATTGTACATCTAAACCAGCTAAATTAATAATGAATATCTTTCCTATAATAGTATTTACATGTGTTACCTCGCAGTAGAACAGATACGTTGAAAGTGACCTCTTATTATTTACCACTCAATTACTCTTAATTAAAAAGAATCTCATTCTGCGTTTTTTCTCAACACACTCGCACCTTTAGAGTTAGTAAGAATATTAACGCTAGCGGTTATACCATAACATAATATCCCTAACCACTCATTAAAGTGTAATAAATTATCATTACTAAATATACCTGCTAAGACTGCAGCTGGATCCGCGCTACCTGTTTTCGCCGCAACGTGACACTTCTTCGTCTTACGCTGTTGCAGTCAGAGAAACAGGAGACAACACTGACACCCACTGGGGGAAAAAAAAAAAAAAAAAGATGAGGTGCTTGACATAATGCCTCCTTCTTCTTCTTCTTCTGCTTCTTCTTAGTTTTATGGCGGTTATCAAACCAGCTTCAGGTGCATTTACCGCCACCTACTAGGATGGAGTGTGGGGCCTCGATGAACGAACATTTTATATACTACTAATATATAAATAAAAATAACTAATAATATATAAATAGATATTATATACAAAAAAACTAAAGTATTCTAATCAAATCTGTATCTCTGAAATATTTTAGAAGAAAATCATAAACCCTTAGATGTTTCTGTGCATTCTGAAATATATTCATAACTGAAATGTCATTGATTTCCATATCTCTTAGTTTTTCACACATGATGCCTGTACGTGATCGTAGTGTTTGTGTGTGCATTTAACGTCCATAAACACGGACTTTAAGCAGAATTATTATAAGCATATAGCCCGTGAACTTTCCAGTGTAATCACAGTTCCTATAGAAATATTATACTACAGTTATAATTCAGAGTACAAGACCCAGGATCAGAGAAATCACCTTGAAATCACATGCACTTTCGTTCAGCTGCAAATATTGAACATTATACAATTATGCATACTATAACAAGACAGGAAAGTAAGAAAAAAATTAAAATAAGTAGCCTACAAAAATGAATAATTAAAAGTGGCAAAGGTGTAATAAAAAAATCTGAATATGGGTACAATAAGTTTTTAAAAAAATCAAATAAATACTTTCTAAAGCTCACAGACTTTTAAAGGATTTAGCTTTCTGATTCTAAGAGTCTCTACTGTTGTCTCTGGCTTAATTTAGTCAGCATACATTCAAATCATAAAGCCGAGTTTCAATGTGAAATGATTTGGTCAAAAATATAAGTAAATTCAATACATAAAACCATTTTTCATCTTCTTCATAATAATCAATGAAGCCAAAAATATATTTTGAGAGAGTGAGAGAGGTCTTGAACTGAATATTTTCATTGATACATTTCTGTATCTCACACCACAATAAAAAACTGAATGTACAATGTGAAAATAAATGCAATTTGGTTTCATGATCATTATTACAGAAAACACAGTTTAATAATGATTTCCTGGATAAGTTTAAAGTGTATACATTTAAAGGAGATTTCTAAGTGGAGCATTATAGGGATACCATCAAAAGTACGAAAGAAACTATATGTACATTTTGTATATATCATGCTGTGTATACATATTGTAAATGTATATATATTTGCCCTCTAGACAGATACCTTATATGCTGTATAAGTACAAAATAAAAAATAAAATGTGAAACATTTCATTCATTCATTTTTTATTTAGAAGTACAATACATTAATTTTGGCATATACAATTATATATTATATTAACATTGTTATCTAAGTGTTTCACTAATGTTAATAGTGTCCCTGGATAGGTTAATGAACAGCTAAACCTAAGGGGTCATTTATACAGAAGAAGAAAAAACTATTGAAAAACATCAATGGTAGCTATATCCAAATCACACCTCTTATAGCTCATTTGCATTGGCTGGCACTTTTTAATTAATTATCCATTAGTATCATAATTGCTTTATGCATTGTGTATAAAAAATGAATTAAATAATTTATTACTTTGCAGTTTTATTTAATGATCCAGTCAGAACGGACAGTAGGGCATGCAAATTCGGTCCGTTTTTTGGCCAGATAGAAACTGCTGCACACAGACTGAATGTAAATATAGGTCTTTGTTAATCCACTCGCTGACAGCAGGTGGCGGTTGTGGAAAAGCTGAATTAGAGCTGTTTCCCGTAACCTCCGTGGACAAAGCAGTATTGTTATTAAGAACACTTCCTTTAGGATTTACATGGAGCGAAGATGAAAACAAATTGCCATCGAATCGTTTCTGAAGACAGTCCGAACCATTAGAGGTACATTCATATAATTCATTCATATTTTAATTTGTATAATTCCCTTAGCACTTTTTTAAAACCTCCCAGCTTTTCTGCCGTCTTTTCACACAAAACTATACTACTCTGCGTGATGTGCGCACATGAGACTGTTACTTAAAAACTGTGCTTTATGCTAGAGTATTTATTTATCATTAGTTGTTCAAATTGCGGTAATCGAATACGGTTTTAATGATAATTAAGAGATGAAACGGTAATACTAACCGTCAGGGCATTTTATCATGATTTATTGTAAAACCGGTAATCGTTACATCCCTATCCACAATAATGTAGAGTACCTTGGATTGATGAGTTTTTTTATGAGAAAAGCTATAGATTTTAAATAACTAAAAGTTCTTTTAGCAGATAAAAGGAACTTTTATCTGCTAAAAGTTTGTCAAGTAGATATTTTCTAAATTAATGCTATCAGTTTATCTTGGATAAATACTTCCTGATATTTGATATTTTATTATGAATGCTCATTTCCCCAATTTTTATGTTTAGATGACCTTTCAGACGTCATCTAATGCAGTGGTTCCTAACCCTGGTCCTGGAGGCACCCC
>JADLZN010001330.1:76330-239759 GCA_018155175.1 Sinocyclocheilus anophthalmus | reverse complement strand
GTGTGTGCATGTGTGTGTTTGTGTGTGGGTGAGAGAGAGAGAGAGTGCATGTGTCTGTCTCTGTGTGTGTTGTGTGTGTGTGTGTGTGTGTGGTGTGGTGGGTGAGAGAGAGATAGTGCTGTGTCTGTCTGTCTGTGGTTAGTATGTGTGTGTGTGAGCGAGAGAGAGAGTGTGTGTGTGTGGGTGTGGGTGTGTGGGTGGGTGGGTGAGAGAGAGAGTGCATGTGTTTGTGTGAGAGAGAGAGTGCATGTGCATGTCTGTGTGTGTGTGCCCGTGTCCGTGCATTAGGTCTCACCCCTTTATATCTTTGTTCTGCATTTTTGGCTGATTTTATTTTGCCAAATTCTTTTTATTTTGCCAAATGCTCTCTGTGGCAGTCATACGTGTGTGGAGTGGTGAGTGCGTGAAGCATGGTCTTTTATACATTTCATTTTGTGCTCTAGTACCAGGCTTCTTTCTTGTGAAATTTTCCAGATTTATGCCGGATTTATTTATTTCATTTCCCATTCATTTCAATGTGGGGTCATATTGACCCCAAAGACCAGATTTGTAAAAAATATATTTTTTTTTACATACCTTCAGAACAACCGAATCAAGCCCAGTTTTTTTTATGTGAATATAGATGTAAAATGTTGAAATGTCACAAAATCTTATTCCACTGAGATGGACCCCAGGGGCCGATGGAGGGTTAATCTAGCTTGCGCTCACTGTTGTAAAAAGGAAGCAGTTCCGGGGGAATGACGTATGAGGTCGGCTTTTGACCAAATAAATAAAAAACTATGATAAAAGCTGGCACCAGAATTATTATTTTGAATTTTTCCATTAAATGTATTCTTTATACTTATAGATTTAATTTAATTGTATAGTTTATTTTACGTTTCTGCCCTGCATAGTAGAATCTCATTCTGTTATTTCATGTTGCACTCAAATAAAATGAACTCCGCAATAAACCATTATGTCCTCACAATGTACACTGGTCCATTTCTTGAACAATGTTCAGTGTTCTTTTTGTCATGGATGGAAGTGTCGGTATAAGTGTTTTTTACAATGATTTTCCAGATGATCACTGTGAACGCCCTGCTCTTCCCAAGCTCAATCACAAACTCCCTTATTGCTGTGGGTAATGATGGACCGCAGGAGCGGGACCGAATGGTTCGTGCCTGCATCGCCATTATCTGTGAACTTGGTAGGTTTGCAGACTGATCAGTGAACTGTAACGTATCAATCCGTGAATGTGTACGTTGACCACATGAATGTCCATGTTTGTGTGTACAGCACTGGAGAATCCGGAGATTGTGGCCAAAAGGGGTGGTCTCAGCACCATACTGAAGAATGTAATCGACTGTCAGCTCAGTCGCATCAACGAGGCTCTGATGACCACCATCCTGCACCTGCTTAATCACCCACATACACGGCAATACGTTCGCTCTGACGTGGAGCTCGAGGTATGGATCTGTCTTCAACAATTAACCCATCAGAAATGTTATTATTTCATATTCCATCAGTTTTAATTTAATTAAATTTTTTTAATAAAACAAATAATTAAATTAATGTTCTTGATAAATAATTAAATTCGTAATATTGCTGCAATTTTATTTTATTATTCCTTTATTCCTGTTAGTTTGTCTTTAATTCAACCTTACATTTTATGTTACTATGTGACATTTATATGTTTTATGTTTTAACTATTTTACAAGGTGTTTAGAATAGTTTTACTTATTTGTTTTTCAGCAAATCCTGGCACCTTACACAGACTTTCACTACAGACACAATCCAGACACAGCAGAGGGTCAACTCAAGTGAGTGTGCTGCTTTAAGGACTTTCAAAGTAGATTTTGCCATTGGTGACACAAGCATGCAACTTTTATATGCTGCATGTATGGATTTGTGGTATTTCTTTCTACAGAGAACAGGGAGGCTCATTCCTGGCAAAAAAAAAAAAAAAAAAAAAAACAGGGGGGTAAGATGTCATTGTTGCTTCCTTTCTCTTGGTCAGGTAAGCAATGCCGCTTAAATTCTGTGGAAAACTGCGAAGCTTTCTCTGGAATCCTTGTAGCCTCAGATTTCAGTCAGTGCTTAAGGTTGATTGTGTAACCGTACATATCTTAAGATGATGCATCTAAAAAGAAAATATTTGCATGAATATTGTAATGCATCATGCATCTTTTAAATGAAATTTCCTCATGAGTGCACTTCTCAGACCAAACCTGTTGTTTTGTCCCACTGTACCTCCAGGCATCATTAATCTCTGCAAATCAGGCAACTCTGGAATCCAGTCTCTCATTGGTTTGCTGTGTATACCAAATATGGAAGTGAGGGTATGGTTAAAGGCTATAATTAGAAAGCTTGCAGAACACATAGTATGCAAATCAAGCAACCAGTTCTTTTCATTTCAAAAGCTACAACACTAAGTTTGTTACATATTTTTAAAACATTATTATTTGTGTAATTAATGTTTACAGTTTATATATGTAATAGCTGTTATGTTAAGTCCATAAAGTGTGGAGAACGATTTTATTGCAGATTTGCAGGAAATTCAGAAATTTGCAATGAGTCCACACATTTTGTTTAACCTATTATTTACACAAATGCTTATTTAGTGTTCTTAGAATGCATACAAAATATTGAGATTAATGAATGATATAAAAAAAGTTAGATTATTTCTTGAGATTAATCACAGTTAAATATTTTTACGGCCTATGTTTTATAATAAATATAATCATACTAATTAAAATGTAAATATATTTAAATAATTGTTAAACATTTGAATAATAATTTTTATACACAAAATATTATGGTTCATATATGAAAAATTAATAATAATACATAAGCCCTAAATATTATACAATGAGATACAATATAATATACTGTGGTGAATTGTACATATTCACCATAGTGATTGAGTCAGTGCTCAAGCCTCATTATGAGGTACTTCATCACACTCTGTCACTCTCTTCTCAGCGAGGTCTTCTGGAGGTGATGTATGATATATTCAGACTCCCTGTTCCCGTGGTGACACAAGATTTTATAGAAGCTCTTCTCAGTGTGGGTGAGTGCGACCGCTGTCTGCTTGCACCGATTAACATATTCATTTCCAGACATCTACCACATCAGAAGTCAACTCACATTGACGGGAACAATGTCCTCTGACCCTTTTCCAGACCCCAGTAGGTTTCAGGACAGTTGGAGGCTGTCAGATGGCTTTGTAGCCTCAGAAGCAAAAATAATTCTTCCACATAGGGCACGGTCCAGGTAAGAGCATTTGCTGAGCTTAATTAACCCTGAAACTGAGCTAAGTAGTGAAGCCTCAGCAGATCAGCCTTGAATGCATTTAGCGCCAAAGTCTTGATGTGTGTTTGTGTTCTTTGTCCACCCAGACCAGATTTGATGGATAACTATCTCGCCTTACTACTTTGTGCATTCATTCACAGTGGACTTTTAGAGGTAATTTACCATTTTAAAATTGTGATTCACCATCATCTTTTCGAACATGAAGAATTCTTGAAAAAAAGAAGCTGCGGTTGATTTTTTTTTTTATTCACCCTTGTGTTGTTTCAAACCCATATATGACTTAATTTCTTACATGGGTCACAAAAGGAGATATTTTGAAGAATGTTCATGCTGCTCTTTTCTATGCAATGAAGCATATACAGACTGTCAAGCTCCAAAAAGGACAAAAAAACCTGGAAAGTAGTCCATGTTACACTCTATTGACTTCTGAAGCCATAATGTTGTTTATTTTCAGGGCCTGGTTGAAGTGATCACTAGCAGTGATGATAGTGTTTCAGTGCGTGCAACCATCCTTTTAGGAGAACTCCTGCATATGGTATTATACTCGAATTACTGCAACAGAAAATACAGCCTAATCTTGTACTATATTTCATTTAACCTTCATTTTATTTTCAGGCCAACACCATTCTTCCCCACTCCCATAGTCACCACCTGCACTGCCTGCCCACTCTTATGAACATGGCTGCTTCTTTCGACATTCCTCAGGAGAAAAGACTGTGAGTTGCTGTTTTGTCCTACATAGCTGGCAACACAAATAGCAAGTAGTTGCAAATAGTATAGTCTCAAAGCTATGTGATTATTTCTGTGATTTGATGGAGCTCTGTTCGGTTGTGTTTTGTAGACGGGCAAGTGCTGCAATCAATTGCTTGAAGCGATTTCATGAGAAGAAGAAACGAGGCCCCAAACCCAATAGTCTTTACTTGGACCACATTATTCGCAAATCGCTGGCTGCTCATTACTGTCAGGACCAGCACCTTAGGCCCCAGAGGGACATTTTTGTCATTAAGGTATGAGCTGGTGACTGGGGAAAGCATTTCTTGGACGTTTCAGCTTGGGTGTGATCTGCATTTTTGTTGTGTTCTTTAGGACACTGAGGAGGCCCTGATGATGAACCTCAGAGACAGTCAGATTCTCAGTCATAAACAGAATTTGGAATGGAACTGGGTCCTAATCAGTACCATACTCAAGGTATGAGGTCTCATCCTGCTATTTTTTAAAATGCACAATATCACAGCCATGAACCACACTTTGCTAAAAGTGTACGCCATTATTCAAATGTTTGGGGTCAGTAAGATTTTTTTTTTTCAAAAGTCTTTTATTGGCCCCCCGCCCCTTCACCTGGCTACTTGATGAAAAATACAGTAAAAACTATTTTATTTAGAAATACGATTACAATTTAAAATAACTTTTTAGCTTTTTTATTATATTAAATGTTTTTTTTTCTTGCGATGACAAAGCTGAATTTTTCAGCTTCAGAAATCATTCTAATATGCTGACTAGGTGCTTAAGAAACATTTTCTTTTATCAATGTTGAAAACGGTTGCATTAAACTGCTTACTATTTGTGTGGAAACCATGATTTGAAATTTATCTGAAGTAGATTTTTTTTGTAACTACAGGTGCATCTCAATAAATTAGAATGTCATGCAAAAGTTAATTTATTTCAGTATTCAACTCAAATTGTGAAACTTGTTGTATTAAATAAATTCAATGCACATGACTGAAGTAGTTTAAGTCTTTGGTTTCTTTTAATTGTGATGATTTTGGCTCACATTTAACATAAACCCACCAATTCACTATCTCAACACATTAGAATACTTCACAAGACCAATAAAAAAAAAAACATTTTTATTGAATTGTTGGCATTCTGGAAAGTATGTTCATTTACTGTACATGTACTCAATACTTGGTAGGGGCAACAGTCCAGTTCTTCTTCTCCTTAGCCCAGGTAAGACGCCTCTGATGTTGTCTGTGGTTCAGGAGTGGCTTAACCAGAGGAATACGACAACTGTAGCCAAATTCCTTGACACGTCTGTGTGTGGTGGCTCTTGATGCCTTGACCCCAGCCTCAGTCCATTCCTTGTGAAGTTCACTCAAATTCTTGAATCGGTTTTGCTTGACAATCCTCATAAGGCTGCGGTTCTCTCGGTTGGTTGTGCATCTTTTTCTTCCACACTTTTTCCTTCCACTCAACTTTCTGTTAACATGCTTGGATACAGCACTCTGTGAACAGCCAGCTTCTTTGGCAATGAATGTTTGTGGCTAAACCCTCCTTGTGAAGGGTGTCAATGATTGTCTTTTGGACAACTGTCAGATCAGCATTCTTCCCCATGATTGTGTAGCCTAGTGAACCAAACTGAGAGACCATTTTGAAGGCTCAGGAAACCTTTGCAGGTGTTTTGCGTTGATTAGCTGATTGGCATGTCACCATATTCTAATTTGTTGAGATGGTGAATTGGTGGGTTTTTGTTAAATGTGAGCCAAAATCATCACAATTAAAAGAACCAAGGACTTAAACCACTTCAGTCTGTGTGCATTGAATTTATTTAATACACGAGTTTCACAATTTGATTTGAATTACTGAAATAAATGAACTTTTCCATGACATTCTAATTTATTGAGATGCACCTGTATGTAATAGTCTTTACTATCATTTAATGCATCATTAATCAATAAAAGTATACATTTCTTTAATTTTTTTAATTTTTGAACACAAGTGTATGTCGGGTGACCATTATATTTAGTAATTTTTTGGACTTTAGCATGCAATAAAGCACCAATCACATTTTCTTTAAATGTAAAAATCTAGTTACAATGTGCAGTGTGGTATTTCTTCTAATTTGGTTTTTAATTGTTTCAGTGGCCAAATGCTAACCTTCGGAACAACAAAGAGGAACAGATGCACAAGTAAGCCGAGTTGGGTTTCTTATTCTTCTTAATACTTTTTGTCACCCATTCATTGGTGTAAGTCCTACACTTTCTTTCTCAGGTTTGTACGAAGGCTGCTGTTCTTCTACAAGCCTAGCAGCAAGCTGTATGCTAGCCTGGAGCTGGACCACAGCAAGGCCAGGCAATTAACGGCGGTGGGCTGTCAGTTCGTTGAGTTTCTGCTGGAGTCAGATGAGGTGAGAAGAAACAATGTCAAACAACTGAGCCTATGATTTATCGCCCATTATTTTCTCACTGTCATGTGGCTCCAAACCTGTATAACTTTTTTCCATTTTCCAGTTTCTCAAAGTGTGTTTCACAGAAGAAAGAACGACATGATATATGAGACAATTTTTAGCTATTGTCTGTCTTCTCAGGATGGCCAGGTGTTTCTTGAAGACCTGGTGAAGGACATTGTCCAGTGGCTGTCCTCATCCTCTGGCCTGAAACCAGACCGTAGTCTGCAGAGCAACGGCCTCCTCACCACTCTCAGCCAGCACTACTTCCTCTTCCTCGGCACTCTCTCTGCCCACCCGCAGGGTGTTAAGATGCTTGAGAAGTGCAGTGTCTTCCAGTGGTTAGTCTAGTACTTTGCAGGAATGATATGGAGATACACAATATATTGGTGTCTTCTAATATTAGCCTTTTTTCTCATTGTTTTGACAGCCTGCTGAACCTGTGCTCCTTGAAGAACCAGGACCATCTTCTGAAGCTGATTGTTTCCACACTGGACTACAGCCGGGATGGCTTAGCACGAATCATCCTCTCCAAGATCCTCACTGCTGCCACTGACGTAAGAAACAGGCCTACTACCCTTTGACCCTGTTTACCTTAATGCCATACACTTTGACCTAGCCTTGCTTAACAAAGCATGCTGGTAAGAGCATTCCCCTATGCTAACAGATCTCTAGTATAGCTCTTGAATGTTATTTTGGCACAGAACTGCAGGCTATATGCCACCAAGCATCTGCGGGTACTACTTCGAGCTAACGTGGAGTTCTTCAGCAATTGGGGTATTGAACTGCTGGTGACTCAGCTACACGACCGCAACAAGGCCATCTCGGTGGAGGCGTTGGACATTCTGGATGAGGCCTGTGAAGACAAGGTAAAGTCAGATAACACATAAGGGCAAAAGGGAGGACGTTATGGACATCGAGAAGTTTAACTTAGCAGAAAGTCATGTTATTTAACTGAGCTTGGTCTAGGTAATATAACAAAACGTGTTGATGTAGGAGTCACTTGTGAATTGACTATGCTGTGCCAGTGTAGCTCTGTTCCAGGAATTTGTCATGGAGATCTGTAAACAGCCAGAATCTAGATCAAAATTGACAGTTATATCGTGGGTTGTGAATACATGTCTAATTACATGACTTATCTTAGGCAAACCTACACGCTCTGATTCAGATGAAGCCAGCGCTAACTCACCTTGGAGACAAGGGTGTACTGTTGCTGCTACGGTAAAGCTCAGATATTCCCTGTATAACTACTAAGGTGCATTACATATTTCTTCCTCATAGTAATTTTCAGCATCATTACTCCAGTAGTGTCATGTGATCCTTCGGAAATCAATCTAATATGCTGATTTGGTGTTCGAGACACATTTCTTAACATTATTATCAACATTGAAAACAGTCGTGCTGCTTTTTATTTTTATTTTTTTCAGGATTCCTTGATGAATGTAACATTCAAAAGAACAGCATTCATTTGAAATAGAAATATTTTGTAACTTTTAAAGCTCATGCGTGTATAAATATGGATATTTTGTATAAATTGCTTAACTGACTTGCAGTAAAGTTGAAAAGGGTCTTATTTGCGTAAGAAACGGCTCCTTTTCCATCCATTTCCAGGTTTTTGTCCATTCCAAAGGGGTTCTCCTATCTAAATGAAAGGGGATATGTCACTAAACAACTAGAAAAATGGCAGAAGGTAATGTATTTTACCATTATTCTAAACTGTTGAAAGTGTTTTAGATCGTTTACAGTATATACATCAATAACATGTATTCTGCATGTTTGTATTTATTATTTTTCTGTAGTACTTGAATTGCTGTACCCATTCTGTCCAATTACTTTTGTTCCCCTGTAGGAATGCAACCTCAAGTATGTGGACCTCATAGAGGAACAGCTAAATGAAGCACTCACTACTTACCGTAAACCAGTGGATGGAGATAACTATGTGCGACGGAGCAACCAAAGGTTTTCCTTGGAAACGTTATCCTTTAGCCTGTATTATGATTTGGAAGGAAGTCATCCATAACTTTTTCCGTGTCTAAAATCTTTTTCTTACAGGTTACAAAGACCAAATGTTTTTCTTCCTGTGCATTTGTATGGGCAGCTTGTACATGATAAGACAGGCTGTCATTTGCTGGAATCTCAGGTGTGTTTTAAAATCACTTACTGTATGACAGGCCCTGATGGTGATTCATTTCTTCATATAATGCTTCTTTTCTGTCTCTAACAGAATGTAGTTTCAGACCTGAGCTACACAGTGCGCTGCCCAGTGCTGGACAAATGGGATGGCATTAAACAGCTTAAAGCTGCTCTTTGGGCCCTGGTGAGTTGCTGCTGTGTGTGTGTTTGTGTGGATGTGTGGGTTTATTGTTTATAAGGACACAGTGTGTATAATGAAATGGGTATTACATAGTGAACTTGGTTTATAAGGACACTTCCTGTGTCCTACACTTCCTAATTTTAGAATTTGTCTTGCGAGACGAAGACATGTTGAAGAAGTTTTCATACTATCTTTGTGGTAATAATTATCAGAAGCATTAATAATATTATTATTAACTATAAACTTTTTACTCTGCTTGCTTCAAGGGAAACATTGGCACGTCTAACTGGGGACTGAATCTGCTACAGGAAGAGAATGTAATTCCAGATATCGTCACTCTTGCCCATGACTGTGAGGTTCTGTCTATAAGAGGGTATGTGCTCTTGATTTCAGAATCAACCTGGTTGCATATGGCCAAAATTTTTAAAATTTAGATATGGCATTTAAGTCAAATGCACAAATTAGGATTCCGGTGGGTAGTGCACTTGTTCACTACCCACCGCCGCTCATTTCAGCTAAATGTTTAGAAGATTTAAATCTTTTTTTATTATTATTCATTTTGTGACTGTAACAGAAAATATATCTGAAGTTATAATGCTAACATACAAAATAGCCAATGATTTTTTCTTTTTTAGAAAATGTATGGTTCCTGGTTTTATTATCACAAATAAAATGACAAAAATAAGACACTTGCATTGCAACATTTACTGGTTTCTATTGCACAGAGATATTGCCAAACTTGCCCAACTGTGTGACCAGACATGAGGTGACTGAAAGCTAATGGTGAACCCCTCTAAACACTTCCATAGTTTCAAAATGACTTTCTCAGAAACCAGTTTTTTGTGGGTTTCGTTGACTCTGTGAATTGCGTCATCCCCCCCCCGCCCCGGACTATTTGGCAATCTAGCAATCCTTCTTTTTTTTTTCTTTTTTTTTTTAAATACACGCTGATCTTTGCTGTCTTTTTGTTGCATTTTTTGCCTCTCACAATTTTTGCCTTTTTTTCCCCTCTCTCAGGACATGTCTTTATGTTCTGGGACTCATTTCTAAAACTAAGCAGGCATGTGAGCTTCTCAAACTGCATGGTTGGGATGCAGTTAGGCACAATCGCAGACAGCTATGGCCTGTAGTGCCGGATGAGGTGGAGCAGAGCCAGAACCTACAGCAGCAACAACAGCAGCAACCCCTCATCCACCTGTCCTCAGCACCCAGCACCCTCAGTCTGAACTCTGAGTCCACCAGCTCTAGACATAACAGCGAGAGTGACTCCACTCAGCCTAGTGAGTGCTGCTCCCATCTCCTCATACATGACTAATGGCCCACAGTACAACACTGTGGTTTAGGGTGGAGGTCCTTCTTTACCACCTTTCAGATCTTTTTATATGAAGCATAGCCATCTCATATTTATCCTTATTAGCTTAGAATCTGACTGCATTTTACTGCTGTGAAGGTGTCTTCAACATGGTTTCATTTTTAGATTTCAGTCTTTATTTCAACTACTGTATATTAATATATCAAGATGATTTAATGCACCAAAACAGTATAGCAAATAGCACAAATGGTGCTTATCTAGCACCACAAATGAAACTAAATTTAGAGGTCCAAACCCTTCCCGTTCTTGTATTAGGGTTGTGTAATTGTGTTGTGTAATTTCTTCCACGTGCAATTTGATATTGAAAAAAGACTAGACTTGTAGACCCTTTTAGTCAGTTTTGGCTGAATTTATCTGACAACCTGGCCTACACTGACTGTGAGTGATGTGAAATGTTATCTATTTATAAATGATCTTTTGAATTTTGGAGTGATTGACTTCAAATAGTTAGAAATATCTTTAAAGCCATTCCCAGACTTGTAAGCGTCAACAAATTTGCACTTTGTTTTCAATTGCACCTCTTGATGTGCCAGATTCAGCTATAAAAAGGTATCTATCTTACTTAATGGAATGGTTGGGCTTACATTTATATAGAGAGGTGTTTCAGACATGGCTTAGGAAGTGTCATGAATCATTATCTACCCACTGACTGGTTTTAGATGACTAAGCACAGTCAGTTATCCTGACTTGAATAGAAACTGGAAAGGGGGAAGAGTTTAGACTTTTCTTGACCCACACTTTAAAACAAACCACACACTGTTTTTCTGCACACACTATGAAAATGTAATCTCAATACAATCTAAAAGTAAAATTGCCAAAATGCCTTGCTTCCTTTTCAGGCATGTACATTCTGGATGATGACAAGTTAGAAAGCTCTGAACTTTCAGAGGACCAGCCACTGTACTTCAGGCCCAAACTCCTAAAGGACCGCAGCCCCTTTACCATACTAGCCTCCAGTCGACTTGTCCGAAACCGCTTCCTCATCTCGCTCTCTGGAAAAAAACTCCGTAGTACCAGTGACCCCAAAGGCACTGGTAGCAGCAGTAAACTCCATGGTGAGCCCACGTTAGGAGGCCTAAGGAGGATACGCACAGTTACAGAGCCCTCTATATTCTCTCAAGTTCAGGGAGATGTTTTTAGTCCTGTATTTACTGACGGACATCTGCCGAAAAGCCCAAGCGTTAGTCTGGATACCTCTTTTGTAGGCAGCAAGACTTCGGAAACTCAGGGCAGCACATCTAGTATTGGGGAGCCGGAGGTACGTCTAAACAAAGCTGCAGAACGGAGCTCAGGAGTTGGAGAAGCCCACCGAGAGCAGACCAGTCGGGAAAGGCTGGCCGGCGATGGCTCAACCTCTGGGGGCGGGGCTCAGTTTAAAAGTCGTAGCCAGAGTTTCAACACAGACACGACCACTAGTGGTATCAGCTCCATGAGCTCCAGCCCGTCCAGAGAGACGGTGGGTGGCGTGGACTCTTCCACCATCGACACGGACTGTGTTAGCCTCAATACAGTCATTAGCACTCAAACTGTCAAAACACTTCACTCTCTCACGCCCCAGTCCAACCACCTTCCCCTGTCCAAATCTAACTCGGTACTGCTGATGCCACCGGGTTCTTCTCATACTTTACCACGCAGGGCTCAGTCCCTTAAATCGCCTTCTGTCACGACCATTTCAAGCCTGACAGACTGTAGCTTCATGTACACCAGCTCTCGGGACGCACTGGGATACGCTACCCTCAAACGACTACAGCAGCAGCGCATTCACCCCTCCCTTTCCCATAGCGAGGCGCTTGCCTCGCCTGCCAAAGACGTGCTCTTCACCGATGCCATCACTATGAAAACTGGCAGCCTGGACTCTAGACTCACACCACGCAGGTAAAGCAGATGGACCAACAGATGGTTCAAAACTCTTCCCTTTTCTGTCATTGTCACCCTTCTTTTACTGTTTCTTTCATGTTAGATTTTACACTTACACCAATTGTCACACAGCATTCGCAGAATGCATCCACATTTATCGTCCTTCTCCAAAGGTTTCAAAATGTCTCTACTCAGAAAAGTCACTTTCTCAGGAGTGTCATTAGGAGTTAAGACATTACAGAGGAAGTCGTGCTTCTTTATACTTCGTTTTAATATTGTTCCTTTTTGTGATGTGGCTGTTAAAGTTATCAGCCTGATAGGATCATAATATTATCAATTCGAGAAATATCAATGTTAATCAGACAAGAAATTAGCACTAGAGTTCCCCATTAGTGTTACCATCCACATAATATGAAAATGACACCCCTAAAAGTCCCTTAGGAAGCACTGCTCCCTAAGAAATAATGTGGTGTGTTTCTGATGGTCCCTCTCAGGTATACTAAAAAGCGCTTCAGATGTCTGGGCCAAGGTTCGAGCAGGCCCCAACGCAGATCTCTGCTGCCACGGTGCGTGGACCATCCCTAGGGTTAACGTTCCCCTTTTTTAGTCTGAACGTCCACTTCAGTGCATTTTTACAATACAAAAATCCTGGCCGCCTTACCTTCTTTTTCGTCGTACTTTGCCCCCCTTTTTCATTTCTCATTAGCGCTCCCACAGCCCATACCTTAACCTGATACTCTTCAACCATGACTCCTTGAAATTACCTCCCCACAGTAGGACAAAGTAAACTCTCCTCATTCCTCATTCATTGTATGTAGTTCTAAAAAGACTTTCTAACCTACGCCCTGTCTCCATTGTCACAGAACTCCTTCAAGTAGTTTACTGATGTGAACGGACTGAAACTGATTCCAACAATAGCCGCATTCCCGCATTTGATCCAAGAAGCATGTAGAGGTTTTTGACCTACAGTACTTGCATGATGCAGCTAATGACAAAAAGCTGCTCATTATGAAATGTGAATACGCTTCACCAGCCTGTTCCCGCATTGACAAACCTACCAATCATCTGCTAGCAAGACTACAGTAATGCAGTATCATCACAAGTAGTTTCCAAAATGTCCAAACCTCCTTTCTTGCTTTATACTCTCTCCCAATGTTGTCCATCTTCCAAATGCTTCTCTCTGATCTCTTCCCATCTGTATGAGTACAGGTTTCTCAAGGCTTTGAGTTTTGCATCTCTGGATAAGGAGGATCTTCTGAGCCCTATCAGTCAAACCTCCCTTCAGCGCTCCTCCTCAGTGCGTTCAATGGTGTCCAGTGCCACATATGGCAACTCCGATGACTATATTGGCCTTGCACTGCCAATGAACATCAACAGCATGTTCCAGGTTACTAACTACTCTATGATCCTGGTTACACCTGGTACTAACATCCATCTCTGGTGATCTGATCCCAGTTTGTCTATCAGGGCAGATTGCTCTTCATACATGGGATAGTTCACCCACAAATGAAAATTCTTTAATTAGTCACCCTCGTGTCTTTCCAAACCCGTAAGACCTTTGTTCATCTTCGGAACACAAATTAAGATATTTTTTATGAAATATGAGAGCTTTCTGACCCTGCATAGACCGCAATGCAACTGAAACTTTCAAGGCCCAAAAAGGTAGTAAAATATTTGTATTTTATTTTATTTTATTTAACAAAAAAAAAACGAAAAAACAACTTATTCAACAATTTCTTCTCTTCCGTGTCAGTCTGTGTTCCGTCATGATTCTCTTGTGAATGTGAGTCAAAGACACGGAAGAGAAGAAATAGTTGAATAAAGTCGGTATTTTTGTTTTCTTTGCGCACAAAGTATTCTCATAGCTTCATAAAATTACGGTTGAAGCACTGATGTCACATGGACTATTTTAACAATGTCCTTACTACCTTTCTGGGCCTTGAATGTGTCAGTTCCATTGCTGTCTACGCAGGGTCAGAAAGCTCTTGGATTTCTTCAAAAATATCTTAATCTGTGTATTTATTATATATAATTTAGGATTATCCAAAAAGCATGTCAGTACCAAGTGTAAATAGGCATTACAAAAATACCCTCTAAATTTGTGTCTGAAACTTGACTTTCTTGTATTTGGTTGCTAACTAGATTAAAGACATACCATACTTCCAGAAGAGGACAAGTCCACCGTCAGAGGACCGATCAGCAAAGTTCTTCTCGGGAGATGCAGATGGTAAAGACTGTCATGGTTGTGTTGTTTAATCAGCTCTGTATACTATTCCCATTGCATTAGTGCCTCGCTAATCTTTCAGTATTCTGAATGCTGTTCTTTCCTCAGGTTCCAGTGAAGGATCTAGGCATTCTGTTCTGCGATCTCAGCTTAGTATCACAGAGCTGATTGCGGTGAGCCGTTCAGACCAGCACCAGCTGCTGGGTGCGGAGGAGACTGGCCTGCAGGAGCACAATGAGGACAACTGTCTTTACTGTGCAGGGCTCTACATGCTTGGGTGCAATTTAAACACTCCCACACAAAACCGCACAGGTAAGCTACACGTTTATCCAAATTAATATAGGTAAAAGGTGACATCACTTTGGCCAGATGTCCCTAAAAAGCTGTGAGGATGCATGCAATATTTAAACTATGGTCAACTAGTTACCATATATTAGAACATCATTAGTTAATTTGAGTTTCCTCATGTTCTTACACACCCTAAATCCTGTTTTAGACTATCCCGATGCTCCATTCTCAGAATGGTGCGATCAGTCCTTACACAACCTGGACGTCATGCCTCAGTCTAAGTACTCAGGTGTGTCTGGCTGCAGTGATGCTGTCTCTCAGGGCTCTGGTGGCAGCACACGCAGCACCGAGCTTGTTCTTGGTGAGGAATTCTTCAGCCTGGCAAAAGTCAGATTGGAAAATTCAGGTAATTCTCAAGGGTTTTGTTTCGTACAGTTTCATTGTTAATTGTATGCCTGCGCATGCTGTCTTCCTGCCAGGGGTGAAAAATATTCCAGAGGATGCTCCAGCCTGCCGTGTTCTTCTGAGGAAGGAAGTGCTTCGGCTGGTCATCAACCTGAGCTCCTCAGTGGGGACCAAAGGGAATGAAACCGGACTCCTCACGTAAGGAGACAATTCATTCACAACGATTTCAGTTTAACAAATTAATTTTTCAACAGAGGTTTCACTGAACTCTTTGGCTGAACATTGTTTGATTCTTTTAATGAGGCAGAATAAAGTGAAATGGGGAAAATGGATGGAAAAGTGAAGCTTAGTAGAGAGAGGATTTTTTTTTTCTTCCATGTTTTCTTTCATTGTAACTTGTTACCTTGCAGAATCAAGGAAAAGTTTCCTTATGCGTTTGATGACATCTGCCTGTATTCCGAAGTTTCATACTTGTTGGCGCATTGCATGTTCAGACTGGCTTCACGACGCTTCATTCAGGAGCTCTTTCAAGATGTTCAGTTCATTCCGGTAATATGAAACTTTTCTTTCAGTAGCCCAAATCCAAACAGAACTGTTTTTCTGCAACTAATCTGTGTTTTTACAATCTAGATTGCACCAGAACTCAGATTTTCTTTGTGTAAAAAAATATTTTATTGGTGATATCCCTTATAAATTGTTTTTCAGTTCTGGATTTAAACTGGGTTCATTTCTATGCCACTAGTATAAATTAACAGCACTGCTAAATAATGATTGTTTTTATTACTTTTTCATTACTAAGCATACATGTCATAATCTTTTTATTTGTAGATGTACGAGGAGGCTGAGAGCATTCTGTCAATGCCCAAGAAGTCTACCACAGTATATCTTCCATCAGAACCGTGATCATCCTCTAAGTGTTTTACACACTATTCTCTTCCCCGATGCAGCAATTATGGATCTCTTTCTTGGCCTGACCATGCGACTAAGATGAATACGCAATAAGAGACTAGGGCTATGGAACAGACATGGGTGGATTGAGAGAGTCACCGGGAACATTTCCACAGAAAGAGAAAAAGCGGTACGTTAAGAGAACAATCTCTTTTTACCTGAACAAATACTCTACACGGAAGCTCTGTGGACATCTACAGTGTAACCAAATAATCCTTGTAAACTGAATGGAAAGTGAAACATGCAAATATTTGATCTGTGAGTCAATACGAATTGTATTTCAAATGCAAGCAAGCAAAATCTTTCAAGACTGTCTAGGGAGATGATTAACTTCCTTTTTTTTTTTTTTTAAAGGCCTAGGGGTATGATTGCATGTAACAAAAGCATTTTTTTCCTTGAGTGGATCCCTCAACACTACAACATTCCAGCTGTTTTCTTTGGATTTCTCTATTACTAATTTTGGTTGTTTCAAATATGAAATAGCTTTCGCAACCAGGCCGAGCAAACACTTAGTCCTGGTGTGATTTGCTTTGTAAGACAATCATCATTAAGTAATAATAATAGACAGCAACTGCCAGCTTTCCCCCCCCCACCTTTTGGACCTGACTCATAAAAGGGTCTTTTGTGCTTATTGATTTTTATCTTGACTTAGCACATAGCAATCCCTGAGTAAATGTTTGTGCATGTATTTGATGGTGTTGTTACACAATAATGCAAAGCGACTGTATTGTATTAATGTGTAACTTTGTTACCTGACTTATGAAACTTCCTCCAAAAAGATATTTATTTATTTATTCACTTATTTATTGTTTGGTCCAAGCAGCTCCTCTGTCCCTTTCACTTTGTTTTAGCCTATTAGCTAGGATAACTGGCTGTGTATTATTTATGTCTGACAGTCAGTGTTCGTGTAGACCACGGGCTTCAAAAGAGGAAGTTAAAGTGCATTTCACCACTGCCATTTTGCAGTTTTACACTTCTCTGTTTTAAGTCAATTTAGAGATTATAACTAACCCATAGAAAGTTTTCTCTTTCTGTAGAGAAAATCATTAATTATTTAAGCATTAATAAAACCAAGATTCGCCAAACATATTTCACAATATTTGTATATGAGAATACCTTTTGTACTTTATTCTCTCTTTCGGATTGCTAATAATGCTTTTTTTTTTTACCTGAATGTGGTCAGGAGATTTTGAACGGGCAAAAAACATATTGGGTTAAAAAAGTAAGGTTAAACTGACAAGACATGATTGAGAAACGATCCTT
Source organism: Sinocyclocheilus anophthalmus (assembly GCA_018155175.1). NCBI lineage: Eukaryota > Metazoa > Chordata > Actinopteri > Cypriniformes > Cyprinidae > Sinocyclocheilus > Sinocyclocheilus anophthalmus. The sequence continues at coordinate 222,634 of JADLZN010001330.1, read as the reverse complement.
AATATATGACATGTTCTGCTTAAATTCAACTGACCATCATTCGTAAACTACTACGCTTTATCGTCAATATTTATAAGAGCAATTCTCAGTATTTAACATACCCAGTATGGTTTAATGATTTCGAAATGTCTTCAGGGTCAGGATAAATCTAGTTTAACATTGCATAAAAAACAAAAACATTACCAAAAATGGTTAGATCCCACTTTGTAAGTGTAAATTTGAGGTTTGTTTGAATTATTTCTATGCAATGTGCCTGTTAATTTTGTATGCACAAATGACTTGTTATTGAAGATAAGACGATCACTTCATTTTCTTGGCTGGACCATTTATATTATTTAGGCAGCTTTAATTATTTTTGCCTTTTTTGTATTCGCTTTAACCCTGACTTTTAGAATGAATGAATTTGCCCTTTTTCTTGTTTTATTTATTATAGGAACTAATAAATCTGCCTTTGCCTGCCTTGGCTTTTGAATTAAGCATCAGGTTTCAACTTCCATTATTTTTTTCTATGGTAAAAAAATGAGTCTGATATGGCCAGCAATAATACTAGTTGTTGTTGTTACAGTATTTCCTTTTAGGCTTTTGGGGAATTGTTTAAGTGCATGTGCATTCTAACCCCTATCTGCAGTATAATGGATAGGGAAAAAAGAAAAAAGAAATATGGGAACTGTCCAAGAGCAACAGATAATGTTTGGGATGGTACATATGATGCAGTCTTTTTTAGTATATGCTGGCTGGACATTGAACAATAATTAAGCCACTTATAAAATATTCTTTTTGAACAAAATAAATCTGGAATCTGCCCCTGATATTTTCAGAAGTGTTCTTGAATAAGTCATTAGAGTGTGTGGTGAAAATATCCCAGAATGCCAGATGGTTGGGTCTTTTTCCAGAGTGTTAAATCATGTTTTATTATTTTCTTGCTTCCATTTTTCACTAGGGGTTATGTGCAAGTGCAACCCATGACCGAAAGCCATTGTCAAATTGTTTTAAAAGAATTTTTGAAATGATAACAAATGTATTGGTGTTTTTAAAACCTTAGAAATAATAACGAGCGCCAATTATTGCAGAGTTAATTGTATTTGTGGAACAAGTTCCAAGTGTTTTAAAGGGGTTGTTTTCTCCATCACCATTAATGCTAAGAGTGTAAAGGAAATGCATATATTTTTAATGTACATTTGTTCATTGTTCAACAAACTTTTTTTTTCTTTTCTTTTAAGTGCACTCATGATTTTGCAGAGCACTGTATGAAATATAAGCACCATTTAATAATGACATTTCAGAGACTGATGCAAAAAGTGTTATTTATATTTTTCCTGAAGGGAATAAGCATCAAACTGTTGTACATACTTAAACCGTTTCTTTAATTGTATAATTTAATGTGTTTTGGGGGGCATTAGCTGTGGGCCTTGAGAATCTAATGAAAGGGATGCGTCCGTGATAAAATAAAATAAACCTACTCATTTCTCAAGTGTTTCATTGTTGTTTGGAAAAGATTTATGTTCAAATCAGGAAGTCCTTCTGCCCAGAGGCGCAGCTGCGCGAGCAAGAATTCCACAGAAACACTTCCGCTGCTTTCCACAGAACAGTCAGTCATCATTGTATACTATAGCTACAATCCCCTCCTTTGCGTGTTTGTTTTCTTTTGTATATTTTGTCCGATACGATTCTGCCTTCATCTAACGTTACTAACATGACTTTAGTATTCTCAGCTCTTATAACAGTTTATAGATCCGTATTGAGTTTTCCAGTCAGCGATGACCGTGTGAAATGGTCCAGTTTAACCCACATTCCTTTCTTACTTCCTACTGAGCCCTCATCTTATATAATGAGTACTGTACGCAGGCAAATATAGATATTAGCCTAAAATCTTCGAGAAGGCGACGGGGAATAGTTTGAACGTGCTGCCATTATCACAGCGGTTAACTAACTTGTTAATCTTGATTCCCTTTCCAGTGATTATCTCGTAACTTCCCGCACGCACGCTTCCACTGAGATCCTCCCACTTCACGTTCTCACACTCCTGCCGCTGCTGAGAGCGTAGTTCAGCGAACTGCGAGTGAGCTTTGTTGTGTTCTAAAACTCTGACAACTTTTACATTTTTAGCTTTGAACGAAAATAATGTAAGGAAACCCTTACAGCTGATTTTTCTTGAGGCGTTAAGGCTGCGAACACTTTACACAGGTGGGTGTTTGTTCTCGTCATTCTTTTACATTTAGGCATTGTGTAATGTTGGTGTTCTTAACACGAGTTCTATATTAAGACTTGTTGGCATGTTAACTAGCTGGATGTGTTTTGTGGCATACTTTATTTTCGATACGGTTCAAAAGGAGAGATGAGCAGTGCGTAGCCTATGTCTTTGCCTCACTTAGGCCTATTTGATCATTCTATTTTATTAGATAATGTATATCCATTAGTTATGTGCCATAATCCATTCTTTAAAATAGTAAATAATACATTTTTAGTAAAATAATTGTTTGTAAAATACGACTTGTAAAATATTTCCTTTTCAAATTAAAAAGCAGACACATGGTCCTGACATCATCTGTAAAGAATGATTACTTTGCATGTCCTATGAGTAATATATCTTCACACACACAGTCACACAGACATGTCTGGTCAGCTATCCTTGTGGGGACTCTCCATAGGCTTAATGGTTTTTCTACTGTACAGACCGTATATTTTATTGCCCTACACCAACCCTACACCTAAAAAAGGAAACTTTGTGCATTTTTACTTTCTAAAAAAAACTCACTCTGTATGATTTATAAGCTTTTGTACCCATTGGGACCACAATTTAGGTCCCCACCGTGACACGAGTCCCCATGGGTTTGTGTGTTCAGGTTCAAGGGGATATGATGCTTTTTTAAAGATCATTATTTTGTGTATTTGGTGTAACAGAATATGTTGACGTGCTTTAATGTTCAAAAAACACATTATTTTTCAAATACTGTAAATATTGTAGGTCCTCTATGCCCTGCCGCTCTCAAACGCTTCGTTTTCTACAAAACCCCTCCTTCCGACAAGCACAGTCTGCTCTGATTGGCCAGCTGACCCAGTGCATTGCGATTGACCGAACACCACAAGCACTCGTCGGAAATGTAACGCCCCTTACCATAATCACTTTAGCTTTCAAAACAAAATAAAGGTTACTGAAACCACACCTTCTTTCTTTGCGTGAACATTTGGGCGCATTATGGTAATATTTCCACATAGTGAGGTAGATATGTGGGGGCGTGTTGGAATGAGCCGTTTTAGGGGGGCGTGGCAGAGTCTTAGCTTTGATAAAGAATATCGCTTTGGATTTGAGACTTTAGTCTTTGCAACTTCAGGGATCTTATCTATGCACAATCAGCTTGTAACACTCCAAAGAGAAAGGAAAATTTGAAATCGCATCATATGACCCCTTTAAGTCCCCACCAGGATATATAAACCAGTACACACACACACACACACAGACAGACAGTCACACAGACATTCATTTAGCAACTGAAGAGATGTTCTGAACAATTGAACTCTCAACAGAGTACAAAAAATGAAACCATTAAACCATACATATTATGTTGCGAAATAGACATGGAGTACATATGGTGTAAAATTATCCAGGTGAGAAAGCAAAATATATAAAGAATATACAAAATGTCATCCACAATGTTCCGTCATATTAGGTGATCTCTAAAATGACAGCACTTAAAATGAATGTGTGTCTTGATGTAAAAAAAAATAATGCTTTCTATTGTCAGTATTCAGTAATATTCATTGGTACTCTTGGTTAAACATACTGGATCAGCATTTGATGTTTTGGACATGCATTTGTTTAGACCTAAGTATGTTCAGTCACCATCTGTGGTCTTTACGGTTTACTCATTTTCATAGCCGCAGATCATAAATGATGATAGTCTTATCTACAACAGACTTCAAGCCTCTAATTTTCCAGTAGTAATTCCCCAATAACCAGGATTGCTGCTTCTTGATGGCCTGATGAATTATATGTTTGAATAGATTTTTATTCATTGCTCATAATCCATTTCTGGTCTTATGAGTAAAACATTTATTTTGGTTTCTTCTCTAGAGTTTCTCCATCAGAATAAGAAAAGTTGTGCTATTTGTATATCTGAATCACAAATGAGTTGAAGGGTTAATGTCCAAATAACAAAAATCAACAAAATCATCTATTTTTATTTAAAAAAAAGAAACCAGTTGGGCTGTGGTGCAGTGGGTACTACACATACTCAAGGTAATGCAATTTGATTTTGTGTTGAACCATGTCCTGATGATTCCATTATTTGTCTCTCCTATCTCTATGTCATGTAAATTAAAACCGATTAGGGAAGAAAGATAGCATATTTCCATTTTTGTGTACCTTATTAGATGTTATTCAGCCACGGTTAATTGAACCATTTTATTTCCTTAGCAGATCTAATTGCTAATGGAGGAACTAGTGAGCCATTACTTGTTCAGAATCTCCTGAGCTCTATCATGTCAGTCTGGCTTTTGTGTGCTTTGCTTTTTTCTCTGGTTGGCCAAACAGAACAGGATGGTGAGTCTTGAATGCATTAAACTGTTGTTGCTAAACTTTTAAAGAAACCGTTCAACCAAAAATTTAAATTTGCTAAAAATGTGCACCCTTAAGCCATCCAAGATGAGTTTGTTTTTTCATCAGAACAGATTTGGAGAAATGTATCACTTGCTCACCATTGGATGCTCTGCAGTGAATGGGTGCCGTCAGAATGAGTGTCCAAACAAGAAATCCACAAGAAACATGAAAAGCTGCATGTTTGTAATAAACGACTCCATCACGTCTTCAACTTCAAATGAGTCCTCTATCCATAATATTGTTTTTTCTAGTGAAAAAGATAATCTCATCTGAATCAGGAAAGAAATATGCACAGCTTAAGCAGTTTAAAAGCAAACAGTCCAAAATAGTCATCATGAAAGATTTGTCTCTAATAAACACATAGCTTTTAATTGATGGACTGGAGTCATGTGGAATGGATTACTGTGATGTTTGTATCATCTGTTTGTACTCTCGTTCTGACGGCACCCATTCACTGCAGAGGATCCATTGATGAGCAAGTGATGTAATGCTAAATTTCTCCACATTTGTTTTTGTCCAAAGAAACACACATCCATATCTCAGATGGCCTGAGGATGAGTACATTTTCAGAAAATGTTCATTTTTGGGTGAACTATTCCTTTAATAGTACAATACCTTCTAATTTCAATTGTTAGTTGAGACCATTGATAGAAGAACTGACTTATTGTATGTATCAACAGGACACCCAGTTCCTATAGAAGAGGTGAAAGTGTATTCAGAAGAAACCGCATCATCTGATTGTGGTGCATGGGTGTTGAACGTTACATGGAGAGATAAGTTTGCCGAAAATAGTGAATCCGAGAAAGTCAGCTACGACATAGAGGTCCTTCGTACTGAACAGATGAGGACTGTTCACTTTGTAAGTGAGATTTTTTTGACAAAAGCAATGGAAATATATATCTAAGGTCATTTTTTATGTCAAATAACTGTTTTAGGAAACTATACATGTGATGCCAGACAAAACATCCTATTATCATTGGAAATGGACTTCACCTATACCGTTGCAGTGCACTTCCCATTCAGTCAGACTTAGGCGCCATAATGAGCATCACATTGGTGAATGGACTCCATTATACACACACAAAGGTTTGTAGCCACAGGCTGTTCTTATACTGTATGCACCTGTTATACAAAAGAGGAAAACAACTGAACGACAACTGTTTTGCCTATAAAATAACAGGACAAGATCTAAATGCTGCGACAACAACTGTCTATCCTCACGATCAAGTTTTCGTTGTTGGGAGTAACATCACGTTCTGTTGCATCGTGGAAACAGATAAGGTTCCATTGTCCGGATTTCTAATTCGCATCAGCAACAGGACATACATCACAAAACCAGTTCCACTTGAAAGGCCTTATGGACCCAACATACATTGTGATGTTGAGGGAGACCCCTCTGGCTCTACAATATTTATTGGGTGTAAGTCTAAATACATCCTATTTAATAAGAATTGTTTAATTTTAGAGGCTTAGAGCAAAAGATTTGTCTGTATGCAGATGGTGTTCTGTTGTTTGTCACAGCCCCAGAGGTTAGTATTCCTAGACTGATGTCTATTTAAAAAAAAATCGGCACATATTCTGGATATAAACTTAATGTTCAAAAAACACAAATTTTAAGCTTTAATTATATCCCTCAGAAAGATATGTTGAATAGATTTAAACTTAGATGGAACTCAAGTATTACGTATCTGGGAATCTTGATAACTAAGGATATTACAAAACTATTTGATAGTAATTATTTGTATGCTGCTGTAACCCAGAATATATAGCAAAGTGGTAGGATCTGGAGATTTCACAGATAGCTATACCACTGCAATCACTACTAGGTAGCAACACCTTATATAAACAGTATTTTAATAGTTTCAATCAATGGACTAAAACTCCTTTTAGAATCTGGTTTAAAGAATGTAAATCACCATTACTTGAAAGACAGTGTAGATTATTAAGATGGGTCTCTTTCGACCCAGAATTTAAACCAGCAAAGCTTGAAGGGAGGTTTCAATTTTGGTATAGGCTTGGCATTACTACTTTTAGTTCAATTTCCTCAAAGGGAGAACTAAATAGTTATCAGTAAATTTCTGATATGTATGGTTTGGAAAAATGTGATTTCTTTAGGTAGCTACAAACCAGGACTTATTTCAACAATGAGATAAGATACCCGGAGAAGCATGACCCCAATTTAGTAGATTTACTTATTGATATCTATAAAAATAAAGATAATAGGAAACTTGTCTCAAAACTTTATTTATCTATTCAATCCAATAAAGAACACTCAACAAATGAGGTTAAATTAAAATGGGATACAGAAGCCAATTAGTTTTCAGAGGCAAGGTGGAGAGATATAGATATATATATAGATAGATATATATATATATATACTATATATATTATATATATATATATCATTATATATGAATATCTGTCCTGTACAGGCTACTTCTACCAGCTCTGGTATGTGGAGAGAATTCTGCTGGTGGAACCTTATTAGATACTTTATTTTTATTTATTTATTTAGTCATTTAGCAGAACTTTATAACCCCCAAGTTAAAATCTATTCAGACTGGTGAGAAGGATAGGGGCTTGTGCTGGAGGAAATGTGGGGAACAACTAGCAGATCACTTTCATGTATTTTGGGGCTGCCCAGCCATTCAGACATATTGGCAGGAGGTAATACAATAATTAATTGATTGCTCTTTTTCTATAATTTATTTGGGTAACTTGGCAGTACAGAGTAAGTACTTACTAAAGATATTATTAGCAATTAGCAACCAGCAAGAAAGCTGTAACACGAAAGTGGCTACAGTCTGAACCTCCAACAAAGTCTGAATGGTTGGACATTGTAACCAGTGTTCAAAATATGGAGAGAATGACTTTCTCATTAAAACTACGGATGGATGCATATTTGCAATACTGGGAAAAATGGATTGTGTTTATGTCCTTATATTTAGTAAATTGACCTCTGTATGTATTTGTCAATATGGCTTATGTTTGGATGCATAGGTGACCAGCCAACTGTTTAGCCAAGTTCTGATGTTATTATTATTTTAATTCTTTTGAAAAAAAAAAAAAGAAGAATTGTTTAATTTAAAACCCATCGTTTTATAAGGACTTACAGTGAATTAGGCAGCTGGACTTCATTTTCTAAGAGGTGATGATAGTCAGAGTTTTGTAAAATATTTTGCCCCACCTATGATCACGGCCACATGTGGGAAATTCTCACCATTTTAACTGATGATGCTGCTTGGATGAGTTGGCAAAAAGTGATATTTTCTATGGAGGATGGAAGTATAGCTTGAATTCATGTATGAAAAAATGATAACACTATAACTTGATTAACAGATCATTAGTTAGAATTAGTAAACATGAACTAACACTCATAGTTCAAAAGTCTGGGGTCGGATTTTTTATGTTTTTGAAAAAGTCTCTTTAGCTCACCACTGCTACATTAATTTAGACAGTAGAAACAGTAATATTGTGGAATATTATTGCAATTTAAAATAACGTTTTTGTCTAGTTAACTGTCAAATAATGAATCCTTGCTAAATAAAAGTACTAATTAAAAAAAAAAATACTGACCCCTAACTTTTGAACTGTGTATACCAAATGAATTAAATTGAGTCCAGGCCTAAAGTGTTTAATTTCACTGAATGCTACAGATCCCCCAGATGATCAGAATCTTACATGTATAACACGGAATCTCAGCTCTTTGGAGTGTCACTGGGAAACGGGTCGAAACACCCATCTGACTGGTAATAGAAAGACGAAATATACACTTAATGGAAGGTACACAGCTGGCAAAATAATATCCATCTTAAAGCTGCAGTCCGTAACTTTTTTTGTGTTCAAAATTTACAAAATTACACCATGAATCCATTTTCCAAACCGTGTTTTTGGCTTGTGCTAAATCACTGCGGTACACTTATAATAAGTGTTTATATTCGGACTATTTAGACTGGTACGGGTAGGTACTGCTGCGGAGTAGCCCAGTACCTGCGTGATTTGTCATAGACATAAACAGAGAGAAGTAGCTCCGGCTACAATGTTCTTCCGCAAGACGCATGCAGTTCTGTTTATTAACCTCTAGAGCGCCAAAAGTTACAGACTGCAGCTTTAATGTACAGTGTGAATCATGCATGGTTGCTCTCATCATACTGGATTCAAATCTCTGATGCTTATTGTTTCGCTTTTGTCAGAGTTTGTGAATTTGGTAAATGTGTCATACATGCGGTGAAAAAGCAGGTGACAAACTGGACCCTGATTGCCAAAAATCCCCTTGGTGTAAAGACTCTCACTGATACAGCTGATCCTACACACCGAGGTAAATCTTATTTTAAATATTTCTTAAATTTTGCATGACCACAACATTTAATTGTGAATTTAATCATCTGTTTTTTTTTCTTTTCTTGCACAGTATTGTTGAGAGCACCCAGCAAAATAGCCCATGTTGCTTATGCAAGAAAAGTCACTCTTTGGTGGAGTTGGAACGAGGAAAGCTACGCTTTGTTTCCGATGATTTGTCAAGCGAAGCTCAATGGAATCATGTACAATGTTGGTGTCATCAGATTTGATCTTGCATTAAAATTGATAAGCATTATATTTTATCTTTCCACTGTTTCCACTTGCAATGCCTTTACATGCATTCTCACAAATGTCCACACATTTTCATCTTTCACAAAGAAAACCTTCAATGGAGTGGGACTTTCGTCTGTTGTCCTTATAAACCTGCAGCCCTTTGCTAAATACACAGCTCAAGTACAATGTGGTTCTTATGAGAACTTCTACAAATGGGGCGACTGGAGTGAAATTACTAAGTTCTCCACTAAAGAGGACAGTAAGTATTCAGATTTGAAAATATAGTGTCATTAAGATATATCTGATTTTAATTTTTATACATACTTTTGTGAGTGTGCTTTTAAACAACACTAATATCCACTTTATTTTTAACATAAGACCGACTGCTGTGTCTTTTAGTTATTTACCTATGGCAGCTAATGAATCGAAAGTCTAGCACATTGATAGAAAATAGCTTACTTCCGTGTTTAAAAATGTGTTGGACATGAAGTTAATAATGTGTAACTTACAATGCACTCACAACTTACATTTTACTGTCAATTTTTTTCTCTGCCATTGTAAATGGTTTCAAACGAAGCCACAGAAATATCTAACACTGTACATTTCTGACCAACATGCAGTTCACTTTCTGAATGAATTAGTGTTTTTGAACTAATCAGATGAGTAAGAATGATTCGGCGACTGTGTAATTTGATTCGCACTAATAATCCCTCTTCAGTTCCAGAAGCAGTAGATGTTTGGATTCATTATTCTGAACAAACTACATCTGTCTTGTGGAAGGTAAGAGCAGTTGGATTTGGCACTGCTATCTTTAGCTTTTCCCTGCACTTTTTGTGGCTGCAGTCAAACAAATCAAAATGACCCTTTTTAATGTTTTAAAGCCTCTAACTGAACAACAAAGCCATGGGATAATTACAGGATATGAAATTACCATTGGAAAAACTAACAAAGAACTAAAAACACAGCTGTGCTACAACATCACCTCTGGGAATGATCAAATCACTGTCTCAGCAAAAAACTCTGCTGGTCGTTCTCCTCCTTCTACCATCATCGTCCCGACTAATCCTGGTGAGATTCAAAATGCTGTTTTTAATTGGTTGAAAAGGTTGTGTTTAAATTAATGAAGTTTTTAATCATTCTTTTCACAGACAATGAAGTCGATATAAGCCATATCAGTAGCAGTAATGGTGGCTTTAAAATGTCTTGGGAAGAATACCCCTATTCTACTTGTGGCTATGTTGTTGAATGGTTTCCAACATACAAAAAGATGCAATGTGCTGTAGCATGGGAGAAAATCCCAAAATGTGACAGTGGTGCCTGTGAAACCTGGAATAAATCTGGTCAGTTGGGAGTGTAAAGATGAATCATTTGACTCACTTTGACTCATCTGTTTTTGTTCTGATACTGAATTTGTGCATGTGTGTAATGGTTCATCAGTGGTTCAGTGAGCTGTGGTTATGGTCAGAAAGGGAGCATAACAGCTGTATTGTTCTATTTCTCACAGGCGTTTTGGAGGCAGGAGTGAGATACACTGTCTCTGTCTATGCCTGCACAGATGATTCACCAAAGCTTCTCAAGAGGAGTGAAGGTTATGCTATAGAGAAACGTAAGCAGACAAGATTCAATATTTAAGGAATAGCTAAACCAAAAATGAAAACCTCACCTTGTCTTACTTATTTTCCATTCTGCTATTTGTGTTCTCAGAACCGGGGAAAGTTGAGAAACTGGAAGGTGAAAATAAAGGAAGAAATGTTGAGCTTTCCTGGGCCGAAGTTCCCTTAGAACAGCAAAATGGCTTCATACGAGGCTACAAGGTCAAAACATTGCTTTCTGGTTCTGAAACGATTATTAACATGGCTGTGACAAAGGGTAAATTCATTCTCTAATTGACGTCCATGTTTGTTTGTTTTTTGTTTTTAAAGATTACATTATAAATGGACTTGCTTTGTTTTAATTTTAGAGCCTAAAGTTCGTTTGAAATTAGATCCAGGCTCCTATACCTTCCGCGTTAGTGCCTTTACATCTGGAGGGGAAGGTGACTATGCTACATTCGGAATGAACGTAGAAAAAAGCAGTATGTATTAAAATGGTGTTCATTAAGTATTTTAATAACATTAAATGTAATTCATTATAATTGAAACCATTAATGATTTAACTATTTTATTATATTTAATAAGCAAATATACAGTAAATAGTATTTATGAAATGTGATAAAATTGTGTGCAATTTGACAAAATCTTCATAGGTGACCAGATGATTGCAGCCACTGTTGTGGGTTGCAGTGCAGCAACTCTCGTAATCACTATCATCACAGTCCTTTGCTACAGGAAACGGAAATTGTAAGGACAATTTTCCAGTGTTATGTCATATGTTTTTTAAATCCCAGTATTTTCTATAGATTTTCTATTTTCAGCTGCAATTAAAATGTCACTCTTAAAAATCCTTCAGGTTAAAGAAACTGTTGTATCCAGATATTCCTAAACCAAAATTGGCAGGGAAATGGATCACAAAGGTGAGTCATCAGCCTCCTTATAATTTATAACTTTCCTAACAGATGTTTTTTTTTTGTAATTATTATAATCTGCATGTATGAGGGTCACAAGCCTATCCATACTATGTTAAATCCTAACAGTAAAATGCAACAAAGCATATACTTGATCATAGTAATCATATCAATTTTAAAACAGAAGAGAAAACATTAACCAAACCTTTTTGTAGTTGACGTCAAAGGATGTGTGTATCTGTCACTTGATAAAATGATCAAATTAGGCAGATTCCAATATGGAAAAATTGCATGACATACCCATATGCTCAAAAACTATGCAAAATCAAATAAGTTATGACCCAGACCACATTAATTATGGTTCAATTGCAACACAAACACTTGTTTTGTGTGGTAAATCATTGGCTCAATAAATAAGCTAAAGAATGTTTTGCTACCATGTTGGTTTGTTGTTTCCAGGGCATTTATTGTACCCAGATGACCGAGGGGTACATGAAGTGTGAGATCCAAGAGGTCCACAGTTTAGAGCATCCTGCGATCTCAGAAAGTCTATATGGCCTTGACCTCATCAGCTCGAACTCCAAAGTGGTTCCTGCACAACATTTCTACCAGAACATTTCTGAATCTCCAGCTGATGTCTCATACTGTCCTGTTCAGAAGCTTACCTCAATTATTGAAAACCCTTCTTATAATGTTACCATACCAGAACCAGTTGGTGTTGCTCAGATATCCGATCTTACACTGGTAATGCAGGATGCTTACCTCCCAGCCCCTAACTTTGTTCAAAATAATTTTGTTGTCAAAGACTCAGACGGCTACAAGCCCCAGCCAGCATCTCCTACAAACGCATAGCTCCAGTAGATAGACCTCAGTGTCGTGTCTTGTCATGCACACCATGTATATGCAAATTGTGCCAATGTAAATGCCAGTGAATTCATGTTATTTATAAAGTACTGTACTGTTTTCTCAGCACTATCTCTTGTAAAATTAGTAGTGAAATGCATTGTTTTAAACACTGATGAAAAAAAAGCTGTGACCACCTTTAGAACTGCCTCTGTATATTTGCATTGAATTTTGCTATTATTTACATTTATGGTAACACTTTAGATTAGGGAACAAATATTCACTATTAACTATGAGTTTTTCCTCAATAAACTCCTAATTTGCTGCTTTCGTATTAATAGTTAGTAAGGTAATTGTTAAATTTAGGTATGGGGTCGGGTTAAGGGATCTAGAATATGATCATGCAGAATAAGGCATTAATATGTGCCTAATAAGTAGTAGGCCTACTAATAAACAGCCAAAAAGCTAGTAATATGCTAATAAGCTACTAGTTAATAGTGAGAATTGGTCCTTAAAATAAAGTGTTACCACATTTGTTTATTTAAAACATGCTCTCAACATCTGTGACCCGGGTGAATTCAACCCATGACCTTGATGTTGCGAGCATTATGCTCCAATAGCAATAGTTCCCTCTTGTGGCCTTAAAGACTATGATGAAATATTAAGACTAAGGCCATGATGAACCGTTATAAAGAAAAAATGTCAAACGTGTACATATTCTAGATGTTTTGATCGCTTTCTTATTAATAGACGGGAGGTTGTACCTAAATACAATTCAGTTTGTGCTTAAAGACATTAAAGTGTGGTTTACATGTATGGATTTGACATTTTCCAGTAAACAAAAGTAGTTTAAGTTTATGCAAAAACGTAGTTTTTTTTAATAATGTATGCCTATAATATAACAAAAGTCAGATGAAACATTCTTGACAATCAAAGCATTACTCCAAGACTGAAGAAATTACAAACTAAATGACATATTGTTTCATAACAATGTTTCACAAAAAAGGGTGTCAACGTTATATTTAAATAAAAAAAAAAAGCTTGACATTGTAAAATAAATACATTGCATAAGAAAAATTAAACATGCCCATAAAATCACTTTTATGGGCGTGAAATCTTGTATAAGGGTGTTGCAACAATGAAAAGCTTTCATTTTGATTGACAGGCAGAGCAGCCAATAGAATTCCAACATCTACACGAGTTGACCAATGTAAACAGTTGGGGGCGGGAGTTTTAAATTCCCGGTCATTGAGCCGCTGTTTTCAGTTGTTCGAGCTCAGTAACGACCAGTCTACTGAACATGTTTTCGATAAATTAGCAGAGAGGAGATTTTTATTTGTTTTCTATTTTTGATACTTATTCCATCGACGTTTTAAATGTAGTCTTAATCGAACAGCTCGTGACTGCCTAACACTTTTCCACCAATAACGGGTATGTTGCTAGCGTGCTAGTTGTGTATGGTCTGAGATTCATCCATCTTAACAGTAACTTACCCACATTTATCATCATCTGTAATCTCATCTTCCTCTGTAGCCCTCAAAACCATGACGTACGATGACTTTATTATTCATGCGATTGATTTTATAGTGTTATTGTCGTGTGACTATCCCTGCGTTGGCAGTCTTCTGGCAAATCTTCAGGGTTAGCAAGTCCTTCATCAGTTTTTAGCTGACATGCTGAGATGTTTAGTAGTTTGCAACTTATGTTGCATACTGATTCATGAATAAATGAGGTTACAGCCTCTATTTATCTATGATACAAAGAAATTCTGTCAAGCGTAAAGAAATAAGTGTCTCATTCATTGAAATGGTTCATGACCCAAATCCTGCCTGTGTCATGGCTGTGAAGTTGACATTTGTAATGGACAGCTCAGTGTGCGTTTGACATGAACAGCACTAAAATAATCACTGCAAGCCTTCATAGTGAAAACTGTCTGGTTGAAATGACTGTTTTGATCTGATAACACAATTGGATTATTCTCAATATATAGGCTTTGTTTTAATGCAAAGTATGTCTATATCTATCTACAGTATTTGTCTTTATATCTATGTGTAACATGGCTGTAATCAAGAGGTGCTAATAACAGCATGAACTGCATTGACTCTGTTGAACCCTGTGCAATGATTCCTTCAGGCTGTCAGTGGCAAGCAATGGAGGTTGGCACAGTTGTGCAGGAAGAAATGACATTTCGAGGGGCTGAATATGCTGTCAAGGTCGAGATGGCAGAGCGGCTACTAATCATAGAGATTTCAGATGTTGTTACAGCAGCCCAGTGGAGAGGAGAGTTTGATCCTGCCTGTGAGTTGAGCTTTTAAAACTGATATATCGTTTTTGCTTACATGAAACGTTGTTTTATGTCATTACAACTTTTATTAATTTTTTTATAATTAGATATTGAGGACCTGACCCGGAAAACTGGGAATTTTAAACAGTTTCCAGTATTCTGCAGCATGCTCGAGTCTGCTGTCAACAAGGTGGGTCCAAAGAATAAAAGCCATACAAATCCGATTTAATATGGGGTCTTTTAACTTTTCTTAATTTTTTTAAACAAAGAAAAGCTTCTCCTTTGTTGACAACAGTTGGTTTATAAGCGCATCTCAAGTTCTCATTACAAGTTTGGGAGTAGCGTTGTTGTGTTCTCAAATGTACGTTATGAGGGCCTGTTTACACCTGGTCACTTCATGTGTTTTAACTAATCGTATAGCTATGTGATTTGTTAAAACAATGGATATAAATCCAATCTTCAGTCCCCATGCTTTATCAGGGTTTCTACTGACATGAACAAGTTAAATTTAAGACTTTAAGACCTTTTTAATACCAACTTATATGAAATTTAAGACCTAAACCTGTGATGGAAATACACATTACATACGTATATGTAATATTTAATGTGTATAAATTTAAAAAGAAAACAAAATATCAATGCTGTAATGGTATTTATTACTACGATATACAGCGAGATTTTAATGTCAGCAGACAATATTCCATACAGAATATCCCTGCAAAATAACTGCATCACTGAGATTTTTGGTGGAGTAAACTATTTATTCTGAAGCAAAATTTTCATCAGTGTTCTATCAGCTTTTAAATCTGCATATTTACCTTTACAAAGGCCTATTTAACCAAATTATTACAATTTATCAATAAATTCAATATACACTATAGGGCTGCTACCAGCCAGATTAAAGGGTCATATGTGCTGCTAAAAAGAAATTATTTGGTGTAATGGAAAAGTGTTTATGCGTTTTAAGGTTCAAAAAATACATTATTTTTCACATACTGTACATTGTTGTTTCTCCTCTATGGCCCGCTTTTTTGAAATGCGTCGATTTTTACAAAGTTCTTCGGTCTGAAAAAGGGAGGTGTGCTCTAATTGGCTAACTATCCAGTGCGTTGTGATTGCTGAATACCTCAATCGTGTGACGGAAAAGTTACGTCCCTTACCATACTGTGATGATGCCCTCTCCGGCCGGAGCGACGAGACAAAAACATGAAACCCATTATAAACGAGGCATTTGTTGATCCCGTGGGGAATAATTTACGATTATAAGACTTATACTGTCTTTTACGCGTGCTTGCATGGCATCGTGCCCGCATAAACACAAAAACTGTTCTGCATTTGGGAATCAGAGAAATGGACCAAACGACAAGTGCTATCTACACTGCCCAAAACTCGCGTGAATCATCAGTGGCAAAGATAAAAGAAAAGTAGCGTTACGTGAGTCAGAACTACCGGCATTGTCTAAAGTTACTCTCCCAGGATCAGTAAACAGTTCTCCGTAAAATTTGCCAGCGATCCACAGCACTAAGTTGATGTATTACATCAGTGACCAGCACAGATCAGCTCTAAGCATAACGAAGCGGATATCGTCCTCTTTTGGAAGACCAAACAAAGTAGTTTCGCTTTCACAATGAAACACACAGCGGCCTAGCGTGAGCTGAAGCCAGGCAAGAGTGAGCTGATTTCCAATAAGTTTAAATTGATTTTTAAATTTTAATGGGCATTTTTACCTTTATAAAGCAATTTTTCTATAAGTGTACATTATCTTTTAGTCAAATTCTTACATTTAATCAGTCAGTTTGAATAATAAGACATTTGGGCTGTTACAAAGCAAATGAAATCAGTATCAACAAAATTCATCTTTGCAATCCAGACAAGCTGCATCTGAAGTGGCATTTAGAAGTATTTACACACAGTTTAATGCATTTAACCTGCAGTTACAAATAGGGCTGCACGATAAATCGAAATGGAATCGAGATCGCGATTCGACAGAAGCTGCGATTGTCATGCGTATCTTTCAGTAAAGCACGGTTCTGTGATCAGCAGTAAATCTCCATCCAAAGGCCAGAGGGTGCTCTCATGCTGAAACTCCAAATACACCTCGCAGAAGAAACACAGAAAATGCCTATCGCTGAAGCTGAATAAACAGAAGATTCAACTGATTTCATTGATTCAACGTGACTAATAAAAACACGACTACAGCAATATACGGTTTATCTGAGTCTTTATTATTATAATTTTCATTAAAATAAAGTATATTTATAATGCAATGCATTTATCACTGCTTAAATACTATGAAATATGTTGCGTGCCTTATTCTGTGTAAGAAGCCACATCATCTCACAGAAGGATTTATTTCAAACACTCGACTGAATTATGAAGTGAGTTTGGAGTAAAAATATGTTATTAAATGTGGTATTTTCACTATAGCATTTACTTCACAGAGCCGTAGCTCACTGAGAAGGTATGCAAACAGCTGTCATTATCGCGAACGATTTCTTCGATTTCATAATCGCGCAATAAAATCGTCTGTGATTTTTTTTTTTTTTTTCGTAACTTGTCAGTGAACTATGGCTATGTGTAGTAAATTCTGCACCATCTGAAAGTACGTAATGATGATTTCCTGCTGATTACAGAACCGGCATTACTATCAAAATGCGCATGACAATCATTAATGACAATGATTAATCGTGCAGCCCTAGAAATGCATAAATAATTTCATATATTAAACATAAAAAAATTATACTGCTATTTGAAGAATTTAAAAAATAAAAAGATACTTTAAATGTGAAATTAAAACCGCCAGTCGGTGGCAGCAAGACACTGTTAATAAGTGAGTCATTGCGATTGTACCCAATCATTTAAATGGTTGATTCATTCAGGAACAAAACGTCATGTTACTCTAAGACGCAAAACAGTGCTGTGGCTTTGTTTGGAATTATTTTTGTTGGCGAAATAGTGCAAAAACAGGCAATATGGTGTCTAAAACTTAAGTCTCTTAATAAAACTTCTAGTTTATTGAACTGTTGTAAAAAAAATCAATATTACATTTGTATATAGTCATTTTTGGAGAAAAAAAGGCACTCTTCATGTGAAATTGATTAACTATATGAAGTGGTATAAGTATACACATTTTCTGCCCCATGTCTTGAATTTGTGATCATTCTATTTGTATTTTAATCATGTATTTTAATAGACTGAATCATGCAGTGAAAGAGCGCACTGTAAATGTGCACTAGACCTCACGTAATGCGTGCACTCTGTAGATGTTTTGAATGGGTTTTTTTGCGTAGTGAGAATATTGAGCAAAATAGCTCACTTGTCATGGTGTTACTTAACTATATCATGTTATGAATAAACTAAACATTCAGAATTTTTAACCTCAATGTATTTCATTCTGAGTTTGGTACTGTACGCTCATTGGTAGGACGAACTCTCACAAAGAGACAAAAGCGACTTGCAGTGCATTCAGGCTATACATTTTTTTATCAGTATGTGTATTCCCTGGGAATTGAACCCACGACCTTTGCGCTGCTGACGAAATGCTCTACCACTGAGACCCTGTTTATGCAAATTAACAGAGTTCAAGCAACAGATACGCACTAGCATATGTTTTATGTTTATTATATTTATATTTATTTCCTTTGATTTTAAGTCAATTTTGCTGTTTCAGTTTTATTTTGATTAATTTGCCCTTGAGTTATTTACAAAAGAAAAAATGGCAAAGTGATTAACCAGTCTTTTATGTTAATAATAACATTTAAAAAAAATCTTATTTTTTTATTATTTTACTTATTTTTCTTTAATTATCTTTTGCAGTCCAGTGAATCAGTGACCCTTGACCTCTTGACCTATTCTGATCTCGAGCTTCTGCGGAACAGAAAGGCAGGTGTTGTTGGCCGACCTCGTGCTCAGCCACAGTCTCCTGCCCTCAGTGCTAAACGATACCTCATCCTCATCTACACTGTGGAGTTTGACAGGTCTGTGTAGTTTTGATCACTCTGTCTGTTTTAACCAGCTCTTAAATGGGTCAGTTTTTAAAGATTTTTATTTTTGTAGGATACACTATCCTCTTCCACTTCCATATCTGGGCAAACCTGATCCTGCAGAGCTTCAAAGAGAGATCAGATCTCTGAGGGCCGAGCTGAAAACACTGGGACTGAGAGGAGACCACAAAGTATCAGACCAGGAAACACGCAAGCTCCGTGCTGAGTCAGTTTTTCGTAATGAAATATGTACTTAATGTTGATATCATTTTCAATGCTTTCAAAGAAAAAAATATAAAAAAACACCTTTTGCACACCTGGTTAGTTGCCGGCAGGTGCACAGGACAGTTGGCACAATAGAAGAAAGAAAATTCCTATACATTGTTGTACTTTATACATTTTCTTAAAGGGATAGTTCACCCAAAAGGATTAAAAGGCTGTCATAATCACGCACTTCATGTCATTCGACATGTAAGACCTCAGTTCATTTTCGGAACACAAATTAAGATATTTTTGATGAAATCCGAGAGCTCTCTGACCCTCCATAGACCACAAGGGTACTACCATGATCAAGGCACAGAAACGCAGTAAGGACATCGGTAAAATAGTCCCAAGTTCAACCATAATTTTATGAAGCTATGAGAATACTTTTTGTGCGCAAAGAAAACAAAAATAACGACTTAATTCAACAATTCGCCGCTTCCGTGTCACCCTGGCTCCATTTTGGAGAGTACGTAAACAATGTATACTCATACTTTGATCTGAACGTAAACAACGAATGCCCATGGTGCTGCTGACACAGAACATTCATGTGCTGTGCCTTGTTTACGTTCAGATTAAAGCACGCACATGCATTGTGATACTCTCCAAAATGGCGCCAGGGTGACATCGAATTGTTGAATAAAGTCGTTATTTTTGTTTTCTTTTGAGGCACAAAAGTATTCTCGTAGCTTCGTAAAATTACGGTTGAACCACTGATGTCAAATGGAACATTTTACGGATGTCCTTACTGCGTTTCTGTACCTTGATCGTGGTAGTACCCTTGCTGTCTATGGGAAGGTCAGAAAGTGCTCAGATTTCATCAAAAATATCTTCAATTTTGTTCCGAAGATGAACAAAGGTCTTACGAGTTTGGAACAACATGAGGGTGAGTAATTAATGACAGAATTTTTCAGGTTTTTTCTTTTCATTTTTGGTCGAACTATCCTTTTAATAATTAAAGTAATAAAATATTTTACCCACAATGAGTAAAAAGTGAATGTTGTTTACAAATC
Source organism: Sinocyclocheilus anophthalmus (assembly GCA_018155175.1). Classification (NCBI taxonomy): domain Eukaryota; kingdom Metazoa; phylum Chordata; class Actinopteri; order Cypriniformes; family Cyprinidae; genus Sinocyclocheilus; species Sinocyclocheilus anophthalmus. The sequence continues at coordinate 202,578 of JADLZN010001330.1, read as the reverse complement.
ATTTTCCTTCTGTTTTATCAGGTTGGCTTTGGTGAGAGATGAAAAGGAAGCCTTGGCCAAGGCTCTGGATCGTTTACAGATGGTAGGGGCTGGTTCTACTCCTGGGGCTCGTGGGCTCAGAGAGGCGGTGCGCAGCCTGGAGGAACAGCTGCTGAAGGAAAGGGCAAAAAGCCAGCGCTCTGCAAGCAAGAGGAGCCAAGAACAGCGCCTCCTTCTGGAACAGGTGCGTCTAAGCAGATTAGTGTTGTATGGTCATGAGATTGACAAGCCGACAATGTAAAACACTTAAACATAGTTATGCACCCACTTAACTGTTCAAATTCACTCTTGTTGGTAGTTGGAGGAACTCCGAGCATCAGAGCGGGCTCTACGGATACGTGTTAAAAGTCTGACCACTGAGCTGGCCTTGTTAAGACGCGGGTGAGCTTAATTAATTGCAATCTTTGTCTTTTATTGCATGTTTTAATTTTTTGAGCACGTTAATCATCTCATTCTTCCTATTTTGACAGTCGAGCGACGCCAGTCATGTCTGGCCGAAGTGGTCTCAGGGGTGATGGAGAGGTTCATCGGTCTTTATCCAGAGAGCGCAGTTTGACCCGTGTGGGGGTAAGAACGCGCTCGGGGTCGAGGGAGAGGATGGAGGACAGGACTCGGAGGTCAGAGGAGAGAATTAGGAGGGCAGACTCTTCAGGGTCTCGGAATTGCATCACAAGACCCTCACCATCTCCAACAGGTGAAATCTGTGAAGACAATGGGCCTCATTTACGAAACGAACGTACGGTCGTTTCAACGCAAAACTTGGAATTTATCAATATGGACGTGAGCGGTGGCTACGATCAAATCTCACGTCTGGTCTCAGCTCGTGTACGCAAGTTTTTGAGTTACATGAAGTTGCGCACAGCATAGTAAATTTTTAATACGGTGGAGAATTGTAGATTGACAGCATTTTGTTCATTTTTATATTCCTGACCATCAAACGAAGCTCATTAGTCGATCGTTAATCAGTAAGATTAGAATGTCTTTTTTTGGTGTTGTTTTGTACAGGGCTTTAGCTTTATATGCGCGAATAGCAGCATAAACGACCATGAGGATTCAATCATCACATCATGCACCTGCAGCGCTTCTGTGAAAGGAGAAAAACTGAAAATAAGTTTATAAAAGGAATCAAATCAATAGGATCACACAAAATATATAATAGGCTATAATATAATTAAAAGATTAACAAAAGGGGGGAAAAACACTGCAACAAGTATAGGTTGTGCTCGTTTTTGTGACACTCTTAATGCATTTAATTTCTTTTCTTTATATCTTTATTTGATTTAATCCATCTGATCGCAAAGGTGCCTCACGCACACACAAACAACATTAGTTCTAGCGTTGCCTGACATTTCAGCCATTCATCATCAAACTAAAATGCAGTCAACCAAACATAAAAGTTACACTGTTTATTTTAAAAGGTCCTCTGTAAAATCAGCGTGCAGCGCCCAAACAATAAAAATTTTTGCGCATGTGAAGGATTTTACACGGATATTAGAACATGAGTGAAGTATAAAGCCATGTTTAGGCTGCATAATGAATAATAGTAATGCAAACAAATGTTACAAATATGGCAAAAATGGAAACATTTGGATTCTAGTGGTATGAGACAGGCTTGTGAGCCCAATGCCGTTTCAGTTTCGCTTGACATTTGTATGCTGTTTATAATGAATGCAATATAGCCTAATTTGTGTTTTATTTTACAGTTAAAAAATATAATTTTATAACTACTTATTTTAAAATTTTTATTCTCTTCTGAATACCGTTAAATTTAAAATAATTGTTGTAGAGTGAGGGGAACTAAAAAGGCTGTTTATATTTACCAGTATTTTAATATACATATAAATTACATATATTAATGTAGCCTAATTGTTTGCAATTACAAGGTTAACGGGTTTTTGGAGTAAGATCAATTTCTCTTTAGCGAGATTACATCCTCTTTTGGCCGGGTTTCGTTTCTGCGTGTCATAAACTCTTGGGGCGAGGCTTCAAAACCAGGGTGTTTTAGGGGCGTGATATTCAAATAACGATTGTTTTCTGCCCCCACTTTTATCAATGTGCGATCATTCGTACAATGAAATTGGCAGCATACGAATGTTTCATAAATCACACGCGAACTCTGTCGTAAGTTGATTTGTGCGCACAGATCTGCGCTCGTTTCTACGTTAGATTGATAAATGAGGCCCAATATCTTTATGATCAAAGTCAAGAAACAAAGGCAGAGGCCCTGTTCTTAGTCTTTTGATTCGAAGACTTGTGTTCTCATGACAGGGTCGCGGGTGCCTCGGTTTGACCCTACGGCTTTCATTCAAGACCGACAACGACGCCAAAAAGAGGCCGAGATGAAGAAGTAAGACACTTTCACCTTTTCAGTTTGAAGTTTTTATCTTTTCTGTTGCTCTGCTGTTTTGTGTTTTATTTGTTGTCTCTTTTTCTACAAGCATTGCCCTGTCTGTGAGCAGGAATGCGGTTTACTTTGAAAGGTGTGAACTATATGCTCTTTTTGTCCCTTGCATGAATTCATTTTCTCAAACCGTTGATCCCACACCAGTGCAAGAAAAAAATTCTATGACTTCTGGGATCAGGCTGATAAGAGAATGGGAGTCTTGTGTCCGTTTGACTAGTTATAATCTGGTAGAATTTATTTGTAGGCAGCTGGACCCATTTCTTGCTTTCACAGATATACATGAGGTCTTCTTTTGTTCCCAACAGTCAGAGGAAGATTAGAAGGGACATGCTGGCTTCACCGTCTCTGATGGAAAGAGGGCGTTCACGCTCCAGGGAGCCCGTTCCTCAGCTGATGAGAGCAGGAAGTGCTGGCAGGAGGAGGAGTGTGTCTGTGGAGAGCAGGAGGAGTCGGTGCTCTTCAGAAGGATCAGTAGCCGAGTTTGAAGAGCTTGCTAAGCCTCTAAATAACAGGCAAGTCAATAAACAAAACAGGTTGCTTATCCAAGTACTGCTGGCCAGGTTAAATGTGATGTCAGCTGGCTGATTATTTATTTCAGGACACTTGGTTCATCAGATCAAATTTTGCCAAATAATATACTTTTTTACAGCATTTTTTGCAGTCTGCCTATAATAATATATTAGGATTTCTTGCACCCAAAAAGTTTAATTTTCATGACCATTTTCTACCCTCTATCTGAAACATAATTAAATCTGACCTGTTCGCTTTTATTCTGCAAGGATGCAATAAATTGACCAAAAGTGACCGAAAAAAACTTTGTTACAATAACATAATACTGTATTTCAAATAAATGCTATTTTCTACTCAAAGAATCCTTAAAAATATATACTGTGCTTTCCACAAAAATTTTAAGCAGTACAAATGTTGGCAACATTGACAAAGTTTTTGAGCACTAAATCAGCATATTAGAATGATCATGTGACACTGAAAACTGAAAATTCAGCGTTGTATCACAAGAATACATTTTTTAACTTGTATATGTTTTAAAATAGTTGCTTTAAATTTTAATACTTTTTCAAAGTATTACTGTTTTACTGGTTTTGATCAAATAAACATTGCCTTGGTGAGCGTAAGCAACTTTCAATAACAAAAAAAAATCATGTTCTGTTTATTTTGAAAATTAGCTAGTTAATTTTTTAACTCATAGCAAATTAGACTCTGATATTATTGTTTTTTTTATATTTATTTGTTTATTTTTTGCAGAGGAAGGAAACTGGCATATAATGGTCCAGCTGTGGTGAGTAACAATGTAAAACATTTGGTTGTTTAGTTCTTGTGAATATTAGGTCTCTGATCATTCTAATTGCTTTTTTCCATCTAGTCCAGAGGAAGACACATAAACAAAAAACCAATGTGTAGCACCCCGGCCCAAAGGATGAGAGCGGCAGGTACCACATAATTTCCTTTTGAATCATTTATTAGTATTATTATTTATGTATATGCGTCTGTAACCAATGGCATATACATGTAAGCCAAGTGTATTTTTCCTTCTCAGACGCATCTATTGACACGGGTGCTGACCTGTCAGAGATTGACGCTCGACTCCAGGCCCTGCAGGACTACATGCGGGACCTTGACACGGGACACTAATCTCGATGGATTCAGATGTCGATCAAGGCTTTTTGCACAAAGACTGAGACTGAAAACTTGGACAATCATTTCTTTCAAACACTGTGTACAGACGTGTCTGTATCGTAGTCATTCATACAAATGAGACTTGAATGCCGTTCATTTTCTTTATCCCTAATGTAACTTTTGGGCTTGACTCAAAATGCAGTTATGGTGGCTTTGTGAAGTGGGTTCTTGAGACTGTTGCCATATAAGACTTGAAGTAAACCAGAAGTGTCCAAAAGTATGACCTCAGGATATACCGTTTTTAACACATTCCTCTGTACATTTTATGAATTAGTGTTTGTTTGACCATTGTTATTGCTTTATATATATTTTAGTCTGTGTTTTATGTCCGTTTTAGATGCTCTCATATTTAGTTTTTGTGAGATACTGAAAAACAAAGCTTTTTTTATATAAAAGGATTTTGTAGTTCATGTCTTCTTTACAGACACTTTGGAATTATATCACTGAGCATATTTGAATGCGATATGCTTTTTATTTATACAGGTTATTGTTCCTATAACAACTGATAAAGGATGGCATTAGCAATAGCAACACTACGGTTATAGATTTGATTCCAAGGTAGTGATAAAGTGGATGTCTTTATAAGTTGCCTAGTAAGCATCTGGCAAATGCATAAATGTACATGCTGCAGAGATCATGTCTTTTGGCATCTAACATTGCTTCATTTGTGGCCATTTAATAATTTTTGCCATTTCTCACAAAGTCTCTCTTATTTTTAATGTGACCCCACCAAAATCTTGTATGTAGAGTATCAAATGCATTAAATTTGTCTTTAATTGTGGTAATGAGGCTAGAATTTTCAAACCTTTCTAGATATACAGTGGTGTGAAAAAGTGTTGGCCCCCTTCCTGATTTAAAGTTTGTCACACTTTTTAATGTTTCAGATCATCAAACAAAATTAAATATTACACAAAGATAATGCAAGTAAATAAAAATTGCAGTTTTTAAATGATGATTTCATTTATTAAGGGAAAAAAGCTGTCCAAATCTACGTGGCCCTACGTGAAAAATTAATTGCCCCCTCCTGTTAAATCATGAAAGAACTGCAATTAACCACACTATTTTAGAAAGCTGAGTTAAATTTCACTAGCCACACCCAGGCCTGATTACTGCCAGACATGCTGAATCAAGAAATCACTTAAATAGAACCTGTCTGACAAAGTGAAGCATGCTTAAATAGCAACACATTATGCCGTGATCTAAAGAAATTCAAGAACTGATGAGAAACAAAATAGTTGACATGTCTGGAAATGGTTATTAAGCCATTTCTAAGGCTTTGGGACTCAGCGAACGACGGTCAGAGCCATTATCCACAAATTTAGAAAACTTGGAACAGTGGTGAACCTTCCTAGGAGTGGCTGGCCTACCAAAATTACTCTAAGAGCGCAACGACGACTCGTCCAGGAGGTCATAAAAGAACCCAGAGCAACATGTAAAGAACTGCAGGTCTCACTTGCCTTAATTAAAGTCAGTGTTCATGATTCAACAATAAGAAAGAGACTGGGCAAAAACGGCATCCATGGGAGAGTTCCAAGGCAAAAGCCACTGCTGACCAAAAGAACACAAAGGCTCGTCTCACATTCGCCAAAAAATATCTTGATTATCCCCAAGACTTTTGGGCAAATATTCTGTGGACTGAAGAGACAAAAGTTGAACTTTTTGGAAGGTGTGTGTCCCGTTACATCTGGCGTAAAACCAACACAGCATTTCATAAAAAGAACATCATACCAACAGTCAAACATGGTGGTGGTAGTGTGATGGTCTGGGGCTGCTTTGCAGCTTCAGGACCTGGACGACTTGCCATAATTGACGGAACCATGAATTCTGCACTCTATCAGAAAATCCTGAAGGAGAATGTCCGGCCATCAGTTTGTGACCTCAAGCTCAAGCACACTTGGGTTATGTAGCAGGACAATGATCCCAAACACACCAGCAAGTCCACCTCTGAAGGGCTCAAGAAAAACTAAATTAAGGTTTTGGAGTGGCCAAATCAAAGTCCGGACTTAAATTCGATTGAGATGCTTAAACAGTCCATTCATGCTAGAAAACCCTCCAATGTGGCTGAATTAAAACAATCCTGCAAAGAAGAGTGGGCCAAAATTCATCCACAGCAATGTGAGAGACTCATTGCCAGTTATCGCAAACACATGATTGCAGTTGTTGCTGCAAAGCGTGCCACAACCAGTTATTAGATTTAGGGGGAAATTACTTTTCACGTAGGCCAGGCCCAGTTTTGGACAGCTTGTTCCTTAATAAATAAATAATCATTTAAAAACTGCATTGTGTATTTACTCAGGTTATCTTTGTGTAATATTAGTTTATTTTTATAATTTTTTGCTGATCTTGAATCTTTTTAAGTGTGACAAATGTGCAAAAAATTTAAAAAACAGGATGGGGGCCAACACTTTTTCACACCACTGTATAAAATGACACAATCATCTAGATTATAGAATTTTTAGGGACATTGTGCATCAGTTTGACTAAAATGAAATGTTTGTTCAGGAATCAAACTTTGCTTTAATATTACAGTATGTCGAGATTTCAATTAAATGATGGCTTATGTTTCAGCCTGCTCTTCACACGATTGTTGTATGACTCCAGAACATTGTGTGGGCAGCTTTAATGAATTTTCCTTTTTTACGACTTCACATCCTCAAACATCTCAAAATTGATTTTTGAGTGAGCTGTGCCTTTAAGTACTTTATCCAAATGCAACATGTTAAAGGCCTATTAAGAACAGCACATTATTTCATCCTGTACAGTTTTTTTAAACTGCGTTGTCAGCCACAGGTTTAGGTGGCGCTGTAAATCTGATTTCATGAGTTTTGACCTGTTCATTTTTGGCTCTGTAGCTTTAAAGAAAAGTGGGCGGGGCAAATATGTGCAGTGCGTAAACGCAACGCTTTAACAACACGCCCATGCGTTGAGCAAATAATACATTTGAAACTACTGCTGAAAGACGCATCAACGTTGTTTGTACGTGAATATTTGTGGGTTCTTTAAATCTTTGAGGTGATTATTATTGTTTATTTTCAGGGGCTAAAAGAATGTGATCACGGCACCTTAGCGTTGAGAGTGGCCCAATATTGCTGTTATTCTGCAGCAGCGCGCGACGCGTCACGCAAGGTGCGGCAGTGCCCAGCGCGAGCCGGTTATGCGTTGGGTTTGGCCTTAATCTGGATAACCCCATCAACAACCTCAATGATCTTGTAGATATGAAGCAGGGTGATGACTAAAACGCCCGATACCCCGGTACCCTGCGCGGGTATGGGTGATATCCACCCCAGCCATCCTGAGGAGCCGGTGGAGCATCTCTCCAGACTCGCTCGCGTTGCTGTTCCTGAGTTGATTGTTACCTGCGAGCCGTGTGCCACTGAGTGTGGACCCTGCTCGGGCTCTCCTCACCCCGACGAGGAGTCTATCTGCTCGGACAGCGGGCTCAGCGGCTCTCCCGCCTCGTCCCTGGCGCTGAGAAAACTGTCCAACTCGTCCTCAACCGGCCTCTCGCCAGCGTCTTCTTTTGAGGAATGCGAAGAGGATTTAATGGGTTACGGCGAATATAATCAGTCTTCAGGTGAACCGCTCACGGTGAGAATCAAAACTAAGACAATCTATTTGAACTTGTATCTATTTTATGTTACTAGCCGTTTTTTTTATTTCTAGTAAGTAATCCAGTAGGAACCAGACTAGACCCATTTTCAGTTGACTTCTAACTTCATTAGATATTCACTATATCTATTAGTCACTAGGCAATGGTGCGAGTAATGATCCTAGTACTTTACTACTTTAGCCTGCTTAAGTATTATTTTGAGAAATGTGTACTTTACTAGAGTTGTTAAATTGAATGCTTGCACTTTCAAGCATTTAAAGTCTATTAAAAAAGTTAAGAAAAGTGTTTACTTTTATTTTTTAACGCCTAAGTAGAGTTAAATGTGGATACATTTTACTTTCATTCAAGTATTTTTGGCTAGGTACTTAGACATTTAATTGAGTAAAATGTTTGTCATAGTATCTATCCTTGAAATTAAATACAATTTCTCAGTATTTGTACACCCTTGTAAACTAATGTCATTTTTACAACTAATAGGTGCTGTATTCAAAGACTTTTACTAGTACATGTTTATTAGATACTTCTACCTATTTACATGAGACTAGTAAATTAGATACTGTTTTTGTTTTAATTGTCATATACAATGACTAGTCATATTGGCTACTTTATAGTTAAATCAAACTATTTGTAAAATTACTAGTAACATGCTGCTAAGTAGTCAGTAGTGTCTAATTAATCGTTACTAATGTCTGTTCAGTTAGTAGCCCGACTGGGGAACCTGTGAATAATACTAACTATACTGTACCTGGCTGCTATCACGATACAACTCCAAAACATGGTTTTGTTAACTAACAATAAACAATACATTTGTTACAGTATTTATTCATCTTTGTTAAGGTTAGGTAATAAAAATACAACTGTTCATTGTTAGTTCTTGTGACCTCAGGTCTATTAAATAATATTAACAGAAATAATTAACAAACAGATACAATTAAATGTGGAAACAAACATTAACTAAGATTAATAAATGCTTTAGAAGTATTTTTCTTTGTTAGTTCTTGTTAATTGATGTATTTAACCAATGTTAACAAATAGAACCTTATTGTAAAATGTTAGTGAAACATTAAGTGATATTTAAGTGGAAACTATAGGTACCGTGGAAACTTTTTGATCGCAGGTGCATTGAACACAAGTGTGCACACAGGTGCATGCTGCAGATCGAAATAGGCCTATGCAGTTATTGAGTAATCCTCATTATAACTGATTAACATTATGGGCGTCAGGTCATAAGATCATTGTTTGTAAATGGAGGGAAAAATTCCATAGGTTTTCCTAAACTACTTTTCTTCCTCTCGTGTTCTGATGGTACTGGAGTCAGAGATGTGTATAGAAGTGCATCTAAATAATACAAATGTCTCTTAAGATGGTGTTCAAGTGAAGGCTGAGCACCCAACATCATTGTGATAACAGTGAGTCACATGTAAACTCAATGAACATAAAATCAACAAGGAATATTCATCATTGCAACTATAAAGGTGCTTGAATATAATCTGCATTGTGCTGTTGTAGGAGTTAAACAGTCTCCAATCTTTTTGATGGTAATATTGAATGGGATTTGATTTTATGGATCATTAAGTGACGTGACATGTGGCCAAGTATGGTGACCCATACTCGGAATTAGTGCTCTGCATTTACCCATCCAAAGTGCACACACACAAACCGTGAACACACACCCGGAGCAGTGGGCAGCCATATGCTGCAGCACCTGGGGAACAGTTGGGGGTTCGGTGCCTCGCTCAAGGGCACCTCAGTCGTGGTATTGAAGGTGGAAGAGAGCGCTGTACATTCACTCCGCCCACCTACAATCCCTGCCGGTACGAGACTCGAACCCACAACCGGTGGGTTATGAGTCCGACTCTCTAACCATTAGGCCACGACTTCTCCTAAAGTAAACACAGAGCAAGCCAGCCAGGATTTTCATCTTCATTAAGGTAAACTCACAATAAAGTGAGTAAATAGTCCATTGAAACTGAACTTATAATGTCAGCAGATGGATGCACCTCCAGCACTGTAAGGTGGTGGGCCTCTCCTGCTTTGTTCTGGAGAATCTCATTCTTGTCTGACTGGTTCACTACCCGTGAGTGAGTGAGTGTTTGAACTTTGAGAGCAGAGAGACCTGTACAGGTTTGGAGGTTAATTGGCTTCATACTGAGAGCTTACACTTGGATCTTTACTCTTGATAGACTCTGATTATCTCATTGTTATTGTATGTTGTTATACCGCATACAGTCATGTGTTACAGACAGTGGCATAGGTTATTGTGTACAGTAGGATGGAAAGGTTTATGATACGTCAGCTGGAGGGGTCTTGTTGACGTTTTTTTGCCAACATCAAAATGCTGAAAATGTGATGACCGTTATGAATTATTAATTCATGAAAAAATGTATGCTTGCCTCAAAAAATAAAAACCTTTTGAAGATAAAAAAAGATGTACACTCTCATCTCATGTACGTGAGTGGCCACACTGGCTCCTTCATTTTATCTGGCAGCAAAACAAGTGCCGTCTGTAAATGTTTCATGAACGTCCTTCTAAGATTAGCTATTTCTTAATCACAGCCACTTGGTATTGCTTGATGACTTTGTTTAGTCCGAGATTGTCGTCAATGATTTGCCACATGGGGAAAAACTCGACCTATGGTTAATAGAGGAGAGGGAGTTGCCCGTTAGTCTGAGGTTGACTGAATGCACTCGGTGCGGCTCACTGTATAGGAAAATGAGAACAAAAGAGAAGATAAGAAAAGTCTCTAGCAACAAACAACTCTGTACAGAACCATTGTGTACCGTGTGGCTGCTCTAGTCGTAGGGTATTAACTGACATATGAGTCTCATTCATCTGTTTGTTTCTTTCATATCTTCTCTTCAAAGACTGATCAGTGGAAGAAGTCGAAGAATATGGTGAACTGGTCTCCACTTCCAGTGACGGTGAAAAAGCGCTCCCCCTGGGTGCAGGTGGTCGGCCATGCAGGTTTGCTTGTTCATCTTTATGTCTTTGGTGATACTTGGTCTTTTGTGATTTTTAATGTCTGAAAGCTCACATTTTCACATTTAAGCCTTGAAATTATTATTGTTGTACGGTTATTGTGAAACGTTTTTGATTGACTTTTGATTGACTTTTTTCTGAAAAAAAGGACCCTTTTTTTCCTTTCTCAGCATGTTTTTGTTTGGTCCTCTAGGAAACTTTAAGACGGGGAGTGATGGAAGGCTGCTGAAGAGGTACTGCGAGTGCGAGCAGCAGTGTTTTCTGCAGCTCATGAGCGACTCGCTGCGGCCCTTCGTTCCTGGATACTATGGCGTGACTCAGCATGACGAGCAGGATTACAATCTCATGGATGACCTCCTCGCTGACTTCGACTCTCCCTGCATCATGGACTGCAAAATGGGGAGCCGGTGAGGATGTTGTGATTTGTGAATTCAGCAATTCGGTGCTTTTTTTTTTTTTTTTTTCCTGTCTAACTGGTACAAATTGCAGATATTTAGCCAAGAACCTCTAGTCAAACAGGAAGAGGCAATCTGACCAGCATGCAAAGCGACCAACCACAGTCTATTTTTGTTTAAAATGCGGTTTATGGGCAGGTGATGCCAAAATAATGCACTGACACGCTAAAAATATGTTTTAGTCATGGCACAGTTGTCTTTACAAATGACTACATGAAAACACCATTAGTAAATGATTTTTTGTGACAGAAATTGAATTTAAAGGAATAGTTCACCTTCAGTTGCTGGTCCCCATTGACTTGCATTTTTTCCCATACTATAGAAGTCAGTGGGGACCAGCAACTAAAGGTAAACTATCCCTTTAACATTTTAATTTAGCTGAAAACTGGACAATTTAGGTAAAATTGTGTAATTGAACTATGCTGTTCAGGTTGTTCTGATAATTTCAACCCGTCATGATAAATTTCTCAGGCAAATTTTCCATGTTGCTACTCTAGCATCATTTTGGTCATAGTGCCTCCACACTGCTCATATATTTACCTTATCATGTTCTGTGCACAAAATAAACACTGACATGGTCTAAACGCATAATGGAAGAAGTGTTAATAACATATAACTATTTTGGTCGATGATTTTGGCCCTTTTTCAGCTCAGTGTTTATAATAGGCAAAAATGATGCCGCATCTCTAGAAATGAAGAACATTTTTGTGTTTTAATCCAAAATATGAATAATTAATAACAAGTATTAATTTAAAAATGGAAAACAAAGTGGGATTTAAAATTTTGCTTATGAGTATCTAATTACAAAACTCTGAATATCTTTCAAAGATATGATGCCACAAACCTGACAAAATCTGCCAATTCCAACAACTTACTCTTCCTCATAAGTTATCAGCTGATAATTATAGATTTGGTTAACTTATCAGTATCTGTAGATATTGTATTGTATATTTAATTGTTCATGCACATGTCCTTTTTCTTAAACATGTATATTACCTTTGCCAACATCTAACACTCACTTTCAAATCTTAAAATCAACATCTTTTTTTATCAAACAAAATAGTATTGAATTTTAAGATTAGCCATTTATTGTTTATCAGCCTCATGAAAATAATTAGCAGCATATCAGTATCCGACAGAATAAAAAACTCAGTGCATCTCTGCTCACAAGCACTTATTATCATTGTCAACTCAAATTTTTTTTTAAACACAGTTTCCAGCCAAACCGATAAAAACTGCTGGACTTCCGGAAATTGTGTTGCAATCAGGCATTCACACTGGAGCTTGTAAATTCCTCCCTAGTGCTGTCATTATATGGACTCTGGGCTTTCTGTGGGTGTGGCATCTGTGGCTAAAACTATAATGCAGTAGACGGCAGTGTCCAAACAATAGTGGAGGAAATATGATCACTAATGGCAACAGCTCTGTTCATGCCATAATGGACCAGTCCTGTTATGCCAGTTCGATAATGTTTTCATACTAAATAATTATTCCTGTGGTAATGTTCACCTGTATACAAACACGCTTTTAGGACTTACCTTGAGGAAGAGTTGAGGAAGGCCTGCGAGAGTCCTCAGCCACGCAAAGACATGTATGAAAAAATGATAGCGGTGGACCCAGATGCCCCAACTGAGGAGGAGCGGGCCCAGCAGGCGGTTCTCAAAACCAGATACATGCAGTGGAGAGAAACCCTCAGCTCAACCGCCACGCTGGGCTTTCGCATCGAGGGCATCAAGGTAGACATGATTCAGGAACCCTCTGAATTTACACAGAGATCTTTATCTTACACTGATTGGAAATGCTTACTAGTGTCTTATGTTATGTACTTTTGGCCTTCTATATAATGTGGCCATATGGCCTTGCCATATTTGATCTGTCTTCAGAAATCATGTGGCACTTGTAACACTAACTTCAAGAGAACAAAGTACAAAGATGAGGTCATCCAAGCCCTGGAAGACTTTGTGGACAACAACATGCTAATCCTGGTATGAATTGGTGTTAGAACTGGGCAATATTTACAGTATTTATCAAATATTTTATATTATTAATTTATTGGTGTCTGTCAATATTGTTTATTTAATTGTTTGTGCATTTACGTTTAATCTTTAAAACTTTTAATCTAGTTAATTTAAACATTTATTTACAGTTCATCTGAAAAACCACGAATAATTCAATATTAAGTGTAATATTTTTTACTTACAATTGGATTTTTTCTGTACATTATAATTTTGTGATGCCTGAATTCACTTGTAACATTTAAAACAATTGATGCTAGTGGTTTTGTTTTAATTAATTTTAATATGGGCCATATTATTATTATTATTTATCAGCCACAAAATGAAAATAATTAGCAGCTTGTTGTATGCAACAGTATTTACAGTGGGTACGGGAAGTATTCAGACCCCCTTAAAATTTTCATTCTTAACAATATTGCAGCCATTTGCTAAAATGATTCAAGTTAAGTTTTTTTCCTCATTAATGTACACACAGCACCCCATATTGACAGAAAAACACAGAATTGTTGACATTTTTGTAGATTTATTAAAAAAAGAAAAACTGAAATATAACATGGTCCTAAGTATTAAGACCCTTTGCTGTGACACTCATATAATTAACTCAGGTGCTGTCCATTTCTTCAGATCATCCTTGAGATGGTTCTACACCTTCATTTGAGTCCAGCTGAGTTTGATTATACTGATTGGACTTGATAGGAAAGCCACACACCTGTCTATATAAAACCTTACAGCTCACAGTGCATGTCAGAACAAACGAGAATCATGAGGTCAAAGGAACTGCAAAGACAGAATTGTGGCAAGGCACAGATATAGCCAAGGTTACAAAAAAAATTCTGCTACACTTAAGGTTCCTAAGAGCACAGTGACCTCCATAATCCATAAATGGAAGACGTTTTGGGACGACCAGAACCCTTCCTAGAAATGGCCGTCCGGCCAAACTGAGCTATCGGGGGAGAAAGGCCTTGGTGAGAGAGGTAAAGAAGAACCCAAAGAACACTGTGGCTGAGCTCCAGAGATGCAACCGGGAGATGGGAGAAAGTTGTAGAAAATCAACAATCACTGCAGCCCTCCACCAGTCGGGACTTTATAGCAGAGTGGCCCGACGGAAGCCTCTCATCAGTGCAAGACACATGAAAGCCCGCATGGAGGACTCCAAGATGGTGAGAAAAAGATTCTCTGGTCTGATGAGACCAAGATAGAACTTTTTGGACTTAATTCTAATCTGTATGTGTGGAGAAAACCAGGCACTGGTCATCATCTGTCCAATACAGTCCCAACAGGGAAGTATGGTGGTGGCAGCATCATGCTGTTGGGGTGTTTTTCAGCTGCAGGGGCAGGACGACTGGGTGCAATCGAGGGAAAGATGATGCGGCCAAGTACAGGGATATCCTGGATGAAAACCTTCTACAGAGTGCTCAGGACCTCAGACTGGGACAAAGGTTTACCTTCCAACAAGACAACAAGCCTAAGCACACAGCTAAAATAACAAAAGAGTGGCTTCACAACAACTCTGTGACTGCTCTTGAATGCCCAGCCAGAGCCCTGACTTAAACCCAAATTGAGCATCTCTGGAGAGACCTAAAAAAATGGCTGTCCACCAACGTTTACAATCCAAACTGACAGAACTGGAGAGGATCTGCAAGGAGGAATGGCAGAGGATCCCCAAATCCAGGTGTGAAAAAAACTTGTTGCATCTCCCAAAAAGACTCAGGGCTGTATTAGATCAAAAGGGTGCTTATACTAAATACTGAGCAAAGGGTCTGAATACTTAGGACAATGTGATATTTAAGTTTTTCTTTTTTAATAAACCTGCAAAAATTTCAAAACTTCTGTGTTTTTCTGTCAATATGGTGAGCTGTGTGTACATTAATGAGGAAAAAAAAAAAAAAAACTTAAATGATTTTAGAAAATGGCTGCAATAAAACAAAGTGAACATTTCAAGGGGTCTGATACTTTCGTACCACTGTAAATATCAGCACAAATCTTGTGAACTGGGCAATATATTCAAATTTTTACAATATATATATTATTAGCATTTAAATTAAAAGGCTGTATTTATTTAAAGTGTTTATATATTGAAAATATAATTATTATTATCATGAAGACAAACTATTTGTTTCTTTGGAATAACATACTGATTTTTTTTGGTAAAAATGTGAGTAAATAAATGTAAATATATTGTTATATTTGTGCATGCAAGTAAAAATGAAATATTATTGAATTAAGTATGAGTATTAAGTATTATACTTAAAGTATTAAAGTATTTTATTCTATTTTACATCATGCTTTTCAACATCTAGAATCTAGCTTTTAAAGGGGCCATATGATGCTGCTAAAAAGAACATTATGTATTTGGTGTAATGAAATGTGTTTATGCGGTTTAAGGTTCAAAAAACACATTATTTCCACACAATGTACATTATTGATTCTCCTCCATGCCCCGCCTTCCTGAAACGCCTCGATTTTTACAAAGCTCATCGCTCTGAAAAGCAAGGTATGCTGTGATTGGCCATTTATCCAGTGCGTTGTGATTGGCTGAATACCTCAAGCGTGTGACGGAAATGTTACACCCTTTACCATACCTTACAGTCTTTGAGAGTCACACAGCGCCTTCACGACAGGGCGGCCGCAACAATACTACAGCGAGAATAAAAGTTACACCTTCTTTCTTTGCGTGAACATTTGGGCGGAGTTATGCAAATCTTCCCACATAGTGACGTAGATATGTGGGGGCGTGTTAGAACGAGCCGTTTTAGGTAGGCGTGACTGACTCTTAACTTTTATAAAGAATATCTCTTTGGATTTGAGACTTTAGTCTTTTGCAACTTTACAGATCTTCTTTATGCACCAAGAGCTTGTAACACTCCAAAGAGAAAGGAAAAATTGAAATCGCATCATATGACCCCTTTAATAAGGGCTCCTCTGCCTGTGCCTCTTTTAACCATTAATCCATTTAACTATTATGTAAACAAGTTAATTATTTGGCTCTTCCTGTTCACGCAGAGAAGCTACCAACAGCGCCTGAAGGAACTACGAGCTGTGCTGGAAAAATCTGATTTCTTCAAAGCACATGAGGTGACATGCATCTTCATTTTCCAAATCCACTTTGTTCTTCATTCTGCACTGCTGATGTTCAAATACAGGCTCTAATAAGAAAGGCCTTGCTGTGTGGTTTCCTGCAGGTGGTGGGCAGCTCCTTATTATTTGTCCATGATCTGACTGGCAAGGCTGGAATCTGGATGATAGACTTTGGAAAGACTGTGCCTATGCCGCCCCCTCTAACCCTGGACCATCGCAGCCCGTGGGTGGAGGGCAACAGAGAGGACGGGTACCTCTGGGGCCTGGACAATTTTATTGACATTCTGACCAACATGCTTCCGGAGAAATGAAAGGCAATGTGGATCTTCAGAATTGTCATTTTCTGCACAGACTGTTTGATTTCCCTGTTTTTTTCTACAAGGAGAATAGATGAAGGTAGGAGAGAATTAACTGATGGAATGGACTGACTGGCCTCAACATTTACTACAAGTGCTACTGATGAACATCTAAGCCTGTGAACTTACCTGCTGAAGCCCCTCGCTATGTCGTCGTTTTCGCTACTTTTGAAAAGCTGTATGTATTTTACACTGTAAATAGATTTTTATTTAAGCAGTTTGCTCTTAGGGGTTGATGAATAAAAGATTAGCAGATGAAAATCATTACAGTTGTGTTGATTTGATATGTTACAGATGCAAAAACAGCCATGCTTTTGAATACTAATGAAAATCAGGACCTTCGTAGTCTGTTTGTGATAGTTGCCAGGTAGTTTTTCTGCATTTTACCTTATATTTGTGACCAAATGTCTCTTGGGGATGAACTGAATTGAAGTGCACACTATTAACAGTCCCATAAACTGAAGCTGAATCGAATCACAGAACAACAAAGACCTCTTACATCTTTCTCGGTACTGTTTTAATAACATCGCATAGCACCTGAAATAAGAAAAACGTGAAAAAGTGCTTTGTGTTCTGTTTTGATCAAGCACTACTTTAATTCACATCAAGCACAGTGAGTTAAACTGTTATGCTTCACATCCCCATGTTGTGTGGTTTTTGCATGCAAGCATGAGCTGCTAAACAGCCCCTGTTAATAGCAAATATACGACTGACTGCCAGTTTTGACTGAGAATGGTGTGGGATATTTGAGCCAGTACCACTGTTTGCACTGTTAATTTGAAATCACCTTACTGAGGTTTTGTACTGTATAATAGTAAATGACTTGTGATCATTTTGTTGGGAGCTTTGTTGTACTTATGTAGTTTTGCAGTTCTGGTTTCTGGGTTCTGTGATGGTAACTACATAATCTATTTTATTTTAATTTTTTCATGCTGGGTAATTTTGTAATGGTGTTCGACTGTCAGCACAATAAACATGAATATGATGTGACTGTTTTTCCCCCTCTTCTTTCAAAGCCATACAAAGTTATAAACAGGGCTCTATGCTCTTGTGCTTGTTTAGGAGCACCTTATGATGATCAATGACGGACATTAAAGCAACTGTATGTTGTTTTGTGTATTTTTTGTGTACCCCCTACTGTTAAGCTGTGTTGGGGGTAACGCATTACAAGTAACGTGAGTTACGTAATCAGATTACTTTTTTCAAGTAACTAGTAAAGTAACGCATTACTTTCTAATTTACGAGAGAATATCTGAGTTACTTTTTCAAATAAGTAACGCAAGTTACTTTTTTTTCCAATTTATTGATTGACAGCTCTCCTGTCCCCTTGTTGACAGAAATCAGATGTTACTTTAGTTCTAAAATAAATATGAATATTCATCTCACTCACAAAAAAACAAAAACACAGATTCAGTATTCCTCAAAATGAATAAAAATAATGCAACTCAGAATATGAGGCAAACCTGCAATAATTAAATGTTAAACACAAACACAATACCTGAGTATCTAATTCCCATTCTATTTACCAATGTCTTTGCTTCTGACCTTCGATGATCCAGTTAAACCATACTAATAAGCAAAAATTACTCTAGACGAACATTTATGTGTCTTTTTTTTTATTGCTGAAGTGTATTAAAATTTCTTCTTCTGCATTCTACTTTACGGACGTAAATTTACTTTCCCTTCAGCCTGAGGCTTATTCATTTCACTTTTGGTGTGAAAAGGCTTTTATATTTGCCAAAAATATAACTTTTTTATTTTAAAAACAAGCAAGCAAGCCCGGTCCAGATTTAAAAAGTAACGCAAAAGTAACATAACGCATTACTTTCCATAAAAAGTAACAAAGTAACGTAATTAGTTACTTTTTTATGGAGTAACGCAATGTTGTAATGCATTACTTTTAAAAGTAACTTTCCCCAACACTGCTGTTAAGTGAGTGGAACTGTCGCAAATATATTAATGGAGTAATTGCAGTGAATTGCTGTACACGTGCATTTTTTTGCAGTTGGTCCTTTTCGCAGAATTTTGTACCCATTCACCAAACTTTCATACTCCAGACTTTTGGGAGGAACGAGGGAAGTCAAAACCATCAGAATGCTTTTTTTTTATTTATATTTCAAGGTAAAAACTTACATACAGTTGTTTTAATTCTACCATTATGGTACTGTATTTGCACTTTTAATTGATTTCCAGGGCGTTATCTTTTAGCCTATGTGAAATTCTTAAATGTATAATTGTATTTATTTTTATCGGAATAGTAAGACACTGGCTGTTTAAAATCAAATGAAATGTATATTAACAAAATCCATCTTTGCACTATGCTGCATCTGATATAGACAAGGTTTCCAACACTACTGTACAAAATATTCAGAAGGAATTTTATTGATAGCGATTCACAAATAAATTCGCAATTAAAGATAATGAAAAAAAAATGGTGGGGGTGGGGTCCAAAACAGCACTGGCCTTTGACAAAATGTATTTCTTCAAAATATCTTTGGTGTTCTGCAAAAGAAAGTAGGCTAATTCATTAAGGATATAAACTGATCTGATTATTTTTTTTAAATAGTCCTATGGTTTAACTCTCTTTAACCCATATATTTTTGAGTGTATTATTTTGGCCTATAATGACTAAATAGCCTGCATCTTGTGAAAGCAACATCCAAACTTCATAAAACTTGGTACACACAACCAACAGGACATTCTGAGGAAACATGCCCAGTTTCTAATAGTATGGAGGCTAAGAGCCATTTCTAAAATATCAGCCATTTATTTCAAATATGAATGACAGATGAAGGCCTGATTTCCTTTATGAATTAAATTTTGGAACTAGCATGTACTTTTGTAAGTTGTTTAATCAAAACTTACAATATCAGTAGAAAGTCATGATTCTTGACTTTTTTTAATGTATTTTTTTATTATGAATTTCAGAGCCTACAACCCAAGACGCTGGGATAGACTCCAGGATCCCCTGCAACCCTACAAGCAGTTCGGAGAAGCTGGATTTCAGAATTTGTATGTTGCCCTTTTGCTGCAATTAAAACATGCAGTTGATATTGAGCAGACATCATTAATTTATTTATAGATACATGTTTTCACTAGGATTTTTAGCTAATATTCTGTAAACCACATACAGAATGTTAATCTTTTATTTTCAGTTTATTGCAGTGCACATAACCGCATCATGTTGCCTGGAGCAAACAAGCACAGTACTAACAACAGCCAACAGACCAGACAACACAATCCCATCCTCTGTTCCATTCAGCTGCTGAAGAGCCCACTCAGCTCTTCCCCTGCTTTCTCTGCAAGCTCGGTTGAATTGGAGCAGTCTGTACCATCATTTGGTCCTCCAAATCCACAAACACATTTCAGATGACTTAAACACACCAGGAAGGAACATTTTCATGTTATCATCTTGGCTGCTGCATATTGGTTTCATGAATCTTGGTTTCATGTATAAGGATATTCAGGAAAAACTTGGAATCCAGGAAAGATGGCTGCATTGTTCTGGGACTTGGATTATGCTACAACTCCTCCACAGACACCAGCTCTACACTTCAGGCATACTAGCCCTGTGAGGTGAGATGTATTCTTTTACAATATTTGATAACCATTACACTTTGACCTGGTGAAAATGACCATCTTTTTTAGTTTCTATGATAGTTCACGCTGTAGTTCACCCGTGCAAGACAACTTAGACTGGCCTTCAAGTGAGCAAGTGGAGTTCACGAGATTAAACCCCTCCAGAACTAAAGACAAGACAGGTCTGATAGGAGGTTTTGCATGCTTTTGTTGACATATGTTTTTGTGATAGCATTCAGTCTGTAGTTCGTTTCACTTAGTGTAATTTGCCTCTGCAATTTCATCATACATTTCAGAAGGAGAATGGCATATGGTAACAGCCACACGCTCATTGCTTGGCCAGAGGGGCCAGAGGGAGGGTTTGCAGGACCAGTGGAGACTGTCTTACAACAGCTTGCCAAGAGTGAGATTGTATTTTTTTTTTCTTTTCGTTTTATATACTCCATCCCTTTCTCATAATATCTATTTAAAAAAGATAAGAGTCTAATGTCTACTGTACTCTTCTGTAGGTTAGAGCTTTATTAAGTGCTACTATTGGATCAGTCAAATTCACAAATGAATCATGCAATGCAATTTGTGAATTGGTACAATTGATTCACTGAAAATAAACATCTCCAAGAATAAGTCATTTATGAACTCTTGCCCAAAGGTTTGACCACCCCTCCCCCCAGTTAAGCACAAACCCGTACCATAGCCAATTTCATTAGTCAAATCAATCATACTTTATTGATTCAGTTCGGAGTTTGGAAAAATCAAGGACTGATATTGTTGCAGCAATCACTAATGGTATCTACCAGGATTTGCTACCAGTGCTACACAATGCTAAAGTTAGGCACTGGTTAATATTCACCATTTGTTTCAGCATTTTCTAGGCAATCAGCACTGTCATTGACATGATCAATTCAATAATTAGAATTGGCCACAGGGCAGAGTTTAGGACTTACATTTCAAAATAAACAAGAAATTGTATGTTTTTCTGAAATGCCGTGTATTAAAAGTCATATGTGCATAGAAATGTAGTTACATTTTCCTAAAAATTTAAATGTGGTAAAGATAGCCTACTTGAAAAATGTACATGAAGTGAAAATACTTCCTTACTGCTTACCATTGCTTTTGGCTCTTGACAATTAAAGGAAACTGCATTTGAAAGATAAGTAACAATCGGTTAATTCAGGGCATTTAATCATGACAATTTATCATTCTTTTTGTTTCGTAGGCGCATTTTCTCCAGCCAAATAGAGAATCAAGTGCTTTTTCACCCTATGCTAATGACTTCTGCTTGAATGGTAGAGATGCCAAGAACATTGCTGAGTCCCCCAGGAACAGTCGTAAGCTGCACCCGCTGACACAGCCAGGCTTTTACAGTCCAAAAATCCCACGATCAAAACACTGTGAAGCTGCACAGTCCACAAAAACGTCTTTAAAAGGATCTTCTTCTACAAACAACTTGAAGGAGTTCTTTGCTCTCACGTTGCCTCATGCGTGCTCCAAAACTGCTGTTCTCGAAACCAGGTGAGATGCATAAATCATGCCATAATGAACAGTACGTGCAATTTATGTTGAATTTCCATGATGGTCCACGATTACTTTTCAGCCAGGATTCAGGACTTGTAATATTATTGTGCCCCTCCTTCATCTCCCACCCATGAGATCCCACGGGGAGGGGTGGGACAGTCAGTAAAAAGTGGGACATTCCCACCACATCGCATTAGAGTTCTCTGACCCTAAATTTAATCATTGTATTTATCACTGGAGTTCTGAGTCTGATTTGCTGTATTGCTGGAAATGACCAACATCACAAAGAGAAAAGGACATTCAAAATGGAATGAAATTACTTTTATGATTTTTAAATGGGTCTGTCTTTATGCGTACAATGTCCTTTTGCAACATATGGACTGCTTACCTTATTCTTTGTTTTTATGTGTCTACAATATGTGTGTGTCTATGGTCTTTGTGTTTTATTTCTGCCAGCCCTTCGTGTTCCAAACCACAAAAAGTTAAAACTTTTGTGGTGGAAAAGCCTCCTTTGATGAGAGCTGTGGTTTCTCAAACTTCGCCGACCTCAAATCAACCCGACAAAGAGCACTTCAGCCAACTCCAGCCAAGAGAGGACCATCTCATCAAGAACCAGGACTGCAGTTTGTTCAGTCTGCAGGAACCCAATAGGAAACCTCTTAGAAATGACCAACCTATCTGGAGTCAGAGCCAGAATTTGTTTACTGAGGAAATTTCTACTAAAGATCATCTTTCTATGAACACACTACATCTGTTCCCTGAACGCCAGTCTAGAGCAGACCAGCCTGCAACGCTTTGTCCAAAATTGGAAAAGGCAAGTCATGAGAGATTTACCTGGAGTGTTGGCACTGATATTAAACCATCTCAGGGTGACCCTGACCGGTCATGTCAACTTCAAGCCAGCCCAGCAAAACATGACTGCAGCCCAAAACAAAAGAAGACACAGTACTCACAACATGGAGAAACCAGTGATGTCAGAAACACTGAGCACAACCATGTAAAAAGGTAAGCAGATCTTTAAAGGGTGTTCTTATTATTTTGAATGTACAATTTTTTTTATTATACTAGCTAATAGTATTGTGTAGTAGTGTTGCAAATAGTAATAGTAGGAAAATGCATTTAAAGGGATAGTTCACCCAAAAATGAAAATTCTGTCGTTAATTACTCACCCTCATGCTGTCCCAAAGACCATCGTTCATCTTCAGAACACAAATTAAGATATTTCTTATAGCTTTCTGACCCTCCATAAACAGCAATGCAACTGACATGTTCAAGGCCCAGAAAGGTAGTAAAAACATTGGTAAAATAGTCCATGTAACATCAGTGGTTCAACCTTAATTTTATGAATTTTTCTTTGCGCACAAATACAAGTATTCTCATAGCTTCCTAACATTACGGTTGAAAAACTGATGTCACATGGACTATTTTAATGGTCAGAAAGCACTCGGATATCAAAAATATCTTAATTTGTGTTCCAAAGATGAACGAAGGCCTTACGGTTTTGGAATGACATGAAGGTTAGTAATTAATGACAGAATTACAATTTTTTGGTGAACTATCCCTTTAAAATTGCTACCACACTGCTACCACAAGCACTAATCAGTAACCCTTTACAATTAGGTTTCTACACATCTCATTGGAATACTTGATTCTGATTGGTCAATCGCGGCATTTAGTGTTCAGATTAATATTCATTTTGTTTATAGCAACACTATGTATCATTCTGCTCATGGAAGGAAAACCAAAACATAACTAAATGCATTTAGTTTACATAACAAGCTGCATTTTTGTAGCGTGTTAAAAACCAATAAAAGTAATCATCCGAAACAAATTTTGTTAGTAGTTTGTTTTGCAGTGGTTTAACATATATTTTTCAGTCAGGTGGATGTGAACTCAAAGAATGTGTTTGGTCAGCCTCGGGTGATTGCATCACTGCGAGCAGCATGTTCCCCGCGGCCCGTTCGCAAGAGCACAGTGGTGGAGGACTTGAAAAAACTCATTGTGATGGATGACACAGAGGACAGCGCTCAGGGTGATTCAGTATGTGATTTATTCGGCCGTATGACCCTAAACAACCTGACAGCTTAGGACAATAATGTGAAAAAGCAGGTATTGTTTCGCTGTGTATTGGTATGTGAGCAGTGTTGCCATGTTGCAGTGTGTTTACTGTCTTTTTCTAGTCATCGCTTCAACAAAAAGAGGCGGAGCTTTGCAGCAGTTTGCAAATGTCAAGTTCATGCACAAGTTCGTTGTTATTCAGTCAAGCTTATCGATCATACCCAGAGTCTCCCCCACTCACACCCATCCATCTCCACCTGCAAACACGTCAAACAGGCAAGAGTTCTTCTTTCTATGAGGCATAACTTCATTATTATACTTAATGTTCTGTTGTAGTTCACATGTAACCTAATGGTTTTATCAATTGCACTTCAACTGGTATTACCTTGACTTGAAGAGATTTGGGATGTTTCTAGTACACATTGGCACTCACTGGTCGTCTTTTCCTAGAATGCGGAGCATTGCCTGAGCAGGCTGAATTTGACCTATGGGACAGAGACCAACATCCTGATCCTGAACTCATGCCCCTGCCAAGCGCGACCTGTGATCTTGACTGGAATAGTTTAGTTCAAGCAGCCCAAGAATATGAGAGTAAGTATCAAAGGACAAATACGTTGATTTAAGATTGTTCACATACTGTGGTCCCAATGTTTTTGACAAAAGCCACAATTACAAATGTATAAGTGGCATCTGCAATATACTGTAGCTTTTTTTAGAGCTAACGTCACTGTAATGAGCCATTTTTGCAACATATCCAGTGCAATGGTCATTTTTTGTGGATGTATTAACTGATACCAAGGGTGTAACTTTTGTTTGAGAAGTGTGGGGACACAAAAGGGGGAAAATGTTTTCGATTTGAATCCCATTTCCTGCAAGTACATACATTTAGGGACTATGGTGATACAAAATCCAGGAAATAATTAAGTTGATTAATGATCAATTCTGCCAAAAAGAATAGTAGGTTACTAAACTATAAGAAAAAGATGTCTTAATTTGTTTAATAAGGGTCGATCGCCAAGACTTGAGAGAATCATATTATAAAGTCGAAAATGTTCACCATTAATATTTTGAATAATGTTTAAATAATGTGAGAATTTCCACTGTTAAACAAACTTTTATATCAAACTAACCCGCTGTATCTGAAAATATAAAATAAATCACTTGTTGCACAGGACAGAATGTTCTACATCAGTGGTTCCCAGACTTTTAGAGTGGAGTAACAGTTACCCCCTGAGGCATTTCTGCGTACCCCCTCTCTTCCACTTAGTCTGCTCCTTTTCCATTAAAGGACAATATTTGCCCCTAAATTGACTTTCCAATGCATTTTTTATCTTTATAAATAGAATATTAATGTTTAAAAAAAAAAAAAAAAAAAACTTTTATTCAGAAAGGATGCATTAAAATGCACTGATTATAAAAAGGAAACGTGCTTGTTTTAAATACTAAAGCGCCGTTAGGTGGCGGTACGTCACTGTCTTAATTCGTGAGTCATCGAGTCATTTGTTCATTCAGTAACTAAGCAAGTGGCTGTATTTATAAATTAATAATTTAATCAATGACTTTCGCGAACCATTCGTTCACGAAACACCGCAAAACTCAGCATTTTGTTCGCGTACCCCCTCTGTTGCCTCACGTACCCAAGTTTGGGAACCACTGTTCTACATTAAATATTAAGCTAACAACAGTCTGTTACCTAGCAACAGTGTATGTTAAAGTTAGCTCAGTCAACATTAGGCTAACATTAACAGGTGTAGGCAGAAAATATGATTATCCTGACCTGAGCTAATTTGCTGAATCAACCAACTCACATCTCCTTTGTTTCTTTCTTTTCATCCATGATGACATTAGTCATCTGTTGCTGCTTCTGGCGTTTCTTTGCTGACTGTGCCGCAACAGCGCTACCTGCTCAGTAGAACTTTCAGTGAGCTATTTTTAGAGTGTGCACGCGACGTTCCTGGACGCGGACGCGCGCGTCTGTGCCCTGCTCGGTCCTGCTCCTCCGTGTGGCGATGACGGCGTGCGGTTAAAAAAATCATAACAAACGATTTTGAAAGTGGGGGGGACACAAACGTGATTTTGAAAAGTGGGGGGGAAATTACGCCCCTGACTGATACTTAAATTCTGATATTACTTAAATGCAACAGTTCAGAAAACTGATTCCAAACAAACCAGAATAATGTGCCTCCAAGCAGCACACAGCTGTGATGTTTCATTCCTGAATGAGTCAGAATTTTTGAACAGTAGTTCAAAGATTTCCTCAAAAAAATGTTTGAATGAATGATTTAATGACTTATACAGTCACTTGTAACTGCATACATAGTTATACGTTAAATAGCTGGCTTTACAATTCGTTTAATTCAATGACTTATTGGTAGAAGTATTATTTAAACGGATAACTCCATGGTTACAATATATTTCCAGCACAAAGGATGGCAGCCCTTTTGTCAGAAATGAGTCCTGTATCAAGCAGGCCAGACACACCATCCAATGGAACCTACAAGATCCACCAATCCAGTGCCTACTGCAGTGGAGAAGATATAGAGTAAGCGGGACATACTTTTATGAATTGAATGCTGTTTTGGATTGAGCATCTTAATTTTGAAACTGCTGCTATGTTCGTTCTTTGAGTAATACACAGTTAAAAACCTACACTGTTAAAAATAAAGGTTCTTTATTCATTTCACATCCATGGAATTTTTCCATTTCACAAAATGTTCTTTATAGTGTAAAAAGGTTCTTTAGATTATTAAAAACAATGTTCTTGACAACAAAAAGATGGTTCTCAAAATAACTGTTTGTTGAAAGGGTCTTTGTGAAACTAACATGGTTCTTCTTTGGCATCACTGTTTTGGCAAACCCCCCTTTTGGAACCTTTATTTTTAAGAGTACAATTGTACATGAATGTTAATTGCCTTGCATGGTTATTTTTAGCAGTGACGTATTCATTGACTTTCCTGACCAACTCTCTCACCTGGAAGGGATGCTTAGGCGACTGAGTAGTGATCTGCTGAAGGTGAGGCTCATTTAGCAGTTAATAAATGAGTGTACTTCATGCTCTCATAGAGGACAAGCACGCTCACAAGCACCATGTGTTCCTCTGTCCTTCTCTGTCCTCCTGTTCAGGAGAAGAGAGACAAGGTGGCTCTTCTGACAGAGGTGTTGAAGCTTCGCATTAGCAACCAGCATCTGAGAGAAGAGTCCCTTTGTGCATGTGCACAACTACACAAAATCAGCAACATTTTAAACACGGCACCTGGAGACATGGAGTAATGCAGGGTTGCAAGCAAAGACTACATGTCTGGATATCGGCACACTTTTTTTGCCCTGATTTGGGAGGTAAAAATCTGCAGAATGGATGTAAACATTTATAGATGTGTTACATGAAGCCATTGGTGACTGAAAGCTTAATCAAATTAACCCAAATATTTAATTTCATGAACAAACATTTAGGGGCAGAGGTTATGTAGAAACGTATAAAGCAACTTACAAATGACAATGTTCCAGTTCTTTTGATCTTTTTTACTGGTGGAGGTTTCATGCAAGCTTGAAAACCCAAACAAAATGAACTCATTTAAGGTTTATTAACAGCGCAAGTACAAACCAGAACAATTTTCATGAGGTTGGCAGCTCTCTTGGGAAACATATTAGAGCTCCTCTAAGGCTTCTTACTGAATAATTAGGTTAAGGCTATAAAAAACAACAACAACAACTATAAAACAGCGTAATATAAACATTATAATAAATATATAAATATATGAAGATACCTAACAATTGCCATTTGTTATAAATAAGTAATACAAGTCTGAATGTTTTATCTAACAATGTAAAGTCACAATGAAAAATGCTGAAAACAGTATATATTAAAACACTGAAAATGTAAATATGCTCTATGATGATACAAAAAGAGTAGAACAATAAAAAATATACTTAAAACACAATAAATTAGTTATTTAAAAATCCCTGAGATGCAATTGTGTTCAATCACAATGGTGATTAACCTTAATAAAACTGTATTGAACTATACAATGCAGTTGTTTAAACATCAATAGTCTATTTGGCTCGTTTTTCTTTCAAGCGTATTCTCAGTGCAGTAGGTAACTGAGGTGTGAAGACCTTCATTTGACAGCTGCATACTTGTCTCTATAGGCCAGTAACATGTGCAGTGGACTGGGCACAAAGCGTTCTGCCTTCATTTCTGCCTCGTGTTTCTGAGCACGTACATTGCGGTTCTGCTGGCAACTGAAGCTCCAGGCTTTCAAGCTAAAAACGGAGAGAGGTTTATATGAAATTGCAATGCAACAGACAAGCCTGAATGAAGTTTGGAGAATTCCCTACCAGTACAAACGCCTCTCCTTCTTGGGCAAGATGTGCCATAGATTGGCTAACTCTTTGGTGACCGTAGTGGACGGGATGCCAGGATAGGATCTGTTCCAGCATAATATCAAAAGTCTTCCATTATATATTCAAATATATTTAAATGAGTCTAATAGTGTTTTATCATTGAAATAAGAAAAATAGTACTCATACACACCTGATATATAATTTTCTGTTAATTCGGCAGAACATAATGAAGCCGTTCACACATTTCTTCTTAGGGTTTGGCTGTGTTGTAACACGTCCTCTTCTTGAAGTGTGCCTGTGTGAACAGACTTTTCTTGCTCTCTTCCGAGGAACGAGTTGTTTTGGGGTCTCATCTTCAGAGCTATTGTTCTCTTCCTCACTCTTGAAGGACAGATTGCTGCTACTTCCAGCTCTCATGACAATCTGCAAATTTGAAGAACAGAGAAGATAACATAAATAAGAGAGCTCAAAGTAAAACAGTATCTCACTAATCTAATATAAAATAGGGGTCCAAAAGTCAACTAGTGAACATGCTTCTACGTATTTTCTAATTTCAATTTAATTCTTTCAATTCCAATTTTGTCATTGCTATATTCAGCATAACATTTTTAGTGAAATGTTGACCGTCTGTACAAAGGAATCACATGATTGATCAGTGTCACACATTTGCAGATTCTTCAATTAATTTTACATAATAATGTTTCCTGATTTGACATTTTTGAAATGTAAAACAGCTTAACCCTAAAAGACCCAAGCATATTCATGATGTATTATTTATTCACTCTTAAAAATGTCTTAATGAAACTATTGTTAGGCAGAATTTTCATGGATTATAATTTGGAATATGTTGCAGAATTGAAATGCTGGTTTTCAATACATTAAGTGAAAGTTGTCAATTGTGAAAATGTAGCACAAATGTATTTGTAAAAATACTATATTTAAACCAGAAGAACAGAGAAGATACAGTCAAGAAACGTTATTTGTCTATTTAAATACTGTATTTTAAATAGACAAATAACATTTCTTGACTGTATCTTTACTGGTTTAAATATAGTATTTTACCAATCTTTTTCTTATCAAAGCATATTTTAAATATAAAGTATTGTTATTGGTACTGTTATATCACTGAGACAATAATGATGAAACAGTAAAAATAAAATAATTTTTGTACCATTCTTTGAATGGGCTCCATAGTGTGAGAACAGTATACAAAAGTTTGACTCCTCATGCCCAGCATTGTATTTTTGCTACAAGAATACAAGAAAAATGATCTCAAATGTATATACATTCAAAGTGTCAGGGCATGCAAGCCTTTTTCCGTCACTAGACACTGTGTAGAAACACTTATTTAGTGAAAGTATTATTTTATTGCTATACACAAACTTTGCTGTTCTGTTTTGCTGGGTCTCTGAGGGTTAATCCCAGTTTTTCATTGTGATCTCAGTTTTGAGTTTTGGACCTCCCTGTATGTGCAGGTAACAAAGGATCACAAAATTTAGCCTACTGATCCATCTGCAAAGCTGCCTGGCAAACTGGGACTTTTTAAGACGGTAGATTCTGGGGTGACCCACACGTCCTCGAATAATGCTGTTAGGGTAAAAAAATATTGTTCAGTCAGCATTGCAGCAACACTGTCTTGTTTGTAATTTCACACTGTCAGTAATGTGCATATTTGGCTCCAAGCAGATTTTGCCTAACTGCCTAAAAGTTTTAAACAATACATTATTCATAAAACAACTAATGCATCTATTTAATAAATACATACTCAGAAAAAAGATACAAAAGGTGTCAGTGGGGCGCTACCCTTTCAAAAAGCACTGATATGTACCAATTTGGTACAAATATGTACGCTTGATGTACTAATATGTACCTTTAAACTACTATTATGCACCTTTTAAGAGTAAATAAGGTACAAATATGTACTTTTTGAAAAGGTAGTACCCCAGTGACAGCTTTTGTACCTTTTTACTGAGATTGTATATATTGTAGACAGGGCTGTCCAAACTCGGTCCTGGAGGGCCGGTGTCCTGCAGAGTTTAGCTCCAACTTGCCTCAACACACCTGACTGGAAGTTTCTATGCCTAATAAGAGCTTGATTAGCTGGTTCAGGTGTGTTTAATTAGGGTTGGAGCTAAACTCTGTAGGACACCGGCCCTCCAGGACTGAGTTTGGACAGCGCTGGTATAGAATGAATCGAATAATATACAGTATGTGTAGGCCCGTATGGATTATCTTTACTTTGTAGCGCCTCTCGTCCTTCTGGATGGAGAGAACGGCTCAGGCCTTGAGAAGGTGATATGAGCAGAGATGGGTTGAGGGTCAGACTGTCTGCTTCCCGAAGAGGTGGACGCAAAGGCAGTACTGGTGTTTTTGGTAGCGTAGGGCTGAAAGTAAAACGCTTTTTCCATGCAGCCGGAAAAGCTCCAAGCATTGGGTCTTTCAGAAGAATTCCTGATCTGAAGATATAGTAAAACATCAAAATGAGTTACAAGCTTGCACACAGGCTTGCATACATCTCAAGCTGTCATTTCTCTATTAACAAACATAAATTAAATATCCAATATACAAACCTGGATGGAGGTGTATCCAACATATTTCTCCCTGGGCTTCCATCTTCACTTCCTGTCTGGTCTTCACAGAAACTACAGGTAGATTCAGCCTCAGTGCTCCCTGATTACAAAAAAATAACCCCGGGTATCCTTTAAGTTTCAGAATGTTGATTTAATTGATATCTAACACCAAAGAAAGACAAGCTTTTTTCACCTGTATTGAAAGAGGAAGTTGTAGAGTTGGAGTCTATAGAGCTTTGTGATGGCTCGCTATCATCAACAGGCCACAGGTCTTTCTCCTCCGCAGTTTGGACTTCTGACAAATTGCTTTGTCTGTCACACACAAGCTTGTGTTCTTGCTCCTCCACAGCATTTATGATAAATCTCTCAGAGTTTTTGCTTTGAGGGTCCCTCTTTTTGTCACTTAATTGTACTGTTTATAAATGTATACATACAGTAGTGTAAGTGAAAATAAATACCATTTTATACAATGTACGATTTTTTTTTCTTTAATTCTTTAAATACAAAAACTTCACCTGTATACTTGTTTATGCGATTGTAGGTGTACATGTTCTTGGCTTTTAGGAATTGTGGTGGTGTGCAAGATAATGGAGTGTCTTCGCTTTCTGACTCTGATTCTGCAGACACACACACAGGCCATAGTTTTTAGTATATATCACATGCCCCCTTCCATTTTTCAAAACATATGCATAAAAAACTTAAAGCATAAATAATAAAGCAGCTGACTCCTCTCATTGTTTTCGGATAGACGGTGAGGGTGAGTCTTCAGACTAAGAATGTGACTCTGGTGAAACTCAAAGCACTGCAGCATGTTTATCAGGGTGTCCTGTGGACACACATAAAACATGTTGTTTTAAATAAATTATTTTTAACTATATGCATTATTCATACAATGTAGCAAATGAACATTTATTTTATTATGTTCGTATGTTTTAACACCTAGAGATAGACACGCGCACACACACATACACATTATTATATTACACACACGTATTATACATTGTAAACAATAGCATTTAAAATTAATTTTTATCACATCTGACTGAGTACCAATACGTTAATTTCGCGCACTACTATTCAATGCCATATTATTTTTAAATATTTTGAAATGAGCCGTAATTTATGCTGGTGTGTAAACAGGTGCGCATACTTCTTTGATAACTGATATGTCGCTTTTATTTTAAGTTTTTATTATTTTTAAATAGATGCGTATATTCTTGTGTATGTATAGTTGCCTTACCTGAAATTATTCTCTATGGAATGCTGCAGCTATTCAAGTAAATTAAATCTCCTCCAACATAGAACTTCTCAGAATGACATTGGACAAGAAAAGAGCCAATCAGCTACAACGCTTACGCGGATTGGATAACGAGAAGCATCAGACTTTCCCGGTAGGTCCTTTACACAGACCTCGTGACAGTTGGTTACTGGGGTGTTTGTCCATGAACGTTTTATTGAACTTTAAAACTTATGTATATTTTATTTAATATTAAAACCTTCTTCAATTTCAACCAATCCATTTGTATGCAGATTTTCGTAAAAGTTTAAAACAATGTCTCTGTAGCACTGTGTTTGTACTTCAAGAAGACCTGCATGACATAGCAACATTTCCCAACCAATGATGTGACTTGGAGGCGTGGCTGTCTCCGAAAGGAAGACCCCCATCAAGTTATTTGACCCATAGACATAATAACGAACTGAAATTTAACTTTCAAAATTACAAAATTCAACAGCAAATTCTTCACATATTTCTCATGTTTACACATTTTGTAAGTACAAATTGAGACAATTTTAATAAAATAAAATAATATTAAAAAATAAAATAAAAGGGCATACAAGCATATTTTAAATTCACTTTTATCATTTGTTTTTTCATCTCAAGAATTGACTTTTCTTAAACGAAAACATTTATTATTACTTTTCCTTTACTTTTACTTTTAGTCATTTAGCAGAGGCTTTTATCCAAAGCGACTTACAAATGTATTGATCTGTTTTTGTTATTAGGAAAATTTATAATTTAAAACCCGATTTTGCTCATTTTCAAACAGCCTTTAAAGCTTATTTAGAATCTACAAAGTCTTTTAAAAAATCGTAACGACCCAAAGTTTTATGGAAACCTGTTTGAAATCCATTTTTTGTCATTCCTTTTGCTGACACTAGGGGTGCACTGCATAAATTACACAAATCAGCTAACGTGCAAATCTGTGCGAAAGTTAATAAAAATAGTTGTCTGCCAAAATAAATTATTTCCATTTAATCTCCATCTTAGAATGTTTTAATTAGATATTTAAATATTTCAAATGTATTATTGAATGCTGACTATGTATAGCTTCCCTATAGCTATGTTCAAATGCATGTGAATATGAAATATATGTCATATTTATTGCCCTGTAATACTGCCGAAAGTAAGTGAGTACAGAGAGGACCCAGCTGCGCAGATCGCTGTATGTTCTGTCTCAATAACATCGACTGCAGAACTGAGAATGCGATTATTTACAGGCTGCATCGTCAAGATGCATGTCAAGGACGAAACAGACCGGCGTTTGTGATGCGTGTGTGAATGTTCCCCAGCAGTCCTCTCGTCGATCAGCACTATGAGCTGGTCATTTCTGTTCATTTATTTGATAGAGCAGTGCCTGTGCCAGTTCCGGACTGCTGCTGGTGAGTGTGTCTGTTAGGCAAAACCAGCTTTTTAGGCTCTGCATCTTTTGTGGGCACTAACAAGTTAAGTGCTTCGCCATTTAATTTGGCTGTTTGCATGAATTAAGCCTGTGCTATTAATTATTTATCAATATAATAATTTTATGACTTATTCTGTTGTATATTTAAGTGTTCTGGTTTATCAGTTATTATAACTGCATGCATGCATAAACGGAAAAAACATAAAATTAAGTCTAAATGCACCTGATTATAACAATGATTCTAAGTAATTGGGAATCGTAGTTTAATTTGTTTCGTCTAAATAAGTCAGCTTCGTGGTACGATTTGTGATTTTTGTGAACTGCTTATTGTATTTCCATTCCATGCAGGTGTAATCTTAATTTGGCATCTCTCGTAAACACAAGATGAACAGCATAAGGTAGGCTACAAAGCAGCGACTGTCAGGTGGAACTGTTCCGTCGCGCGCTGTGACCGATTACTGCTGCTGTGCTTGTGCGTGCTGGTGGCAATGACATTAACACTGGCAGTATCACTATCTAACCACCAAACCATAGAGTATGATTTGCCTCCCAAACCTCCTGACCTATTCAAAGACCAGGTAAGAGGTGTACAGACACTCAGTTTTAATGTCTTTCATTTTCTTGTGTACTTTTCAGTCATTTGTAGATGTGTTTTTGGAACATAACAGCCTTTAGCTGGTTCAAGCATTATGTGGTGGAAGATGGTCATTAGCTGGTCCTTAGTTGATTGACCAGCTACCATGTGCCAAAAAACAGTAGAACCAACTGGTTTTTGCTGGCCCACAGTTATACTAGTTAATAATTAACTTACACTCTTAAAACTAAGGATTTGCGTTAGGTTCCATGAAAAACATTTAACATCCTTGGAACCACAAAAGGTTCTTTAAAGTGGAAAAGCATTGTATAGATGAATAAAATGTTCATCAAAAGGGTTCTTTTAGGAACTGTTCATTTATACATTGGTGGCCAAAATTATTTTCACCAGGTAAAAAAATGGTTTGAAGTCAGTTATTTCTCTGTATCAGTAGTAAATACCAGTTTGCATTACCAAAAATTCATTTCTATTAATTGTAATAATTTTAGCGGGTGAAAATACTAGTGTTCTAA
Organism: Sinocyclocheilus anophthalmus; assembly: GCA_018155175.1. NCBI lineage: Eukaryota > Metazoa > Chordata > Actinopteri > Cypriniformes > Cyprinidae > Sinocyclocheilus > Sinocyclocheilus anophthalmus. The sequence continues at coordinate 168,095 of JADLZN010001330.1, read as the reverse complement.
TAATTTTGCCCACCACTGTAGGTTCTTCAAGGAACACAAAATGTTTTTTCTATGGCGTCTCTGAACTCTTATTTGAGACCTTTATTTTAAAGAATATTGATCAACTTTATTTGGTTACCACAATCCAAAACCCAGCTTTTTCCAGTGTAATTTTGTTGCATTAACCCCTTGTAGTATACAACTAATGACTATTTCCCTTATCATTCACCTTCCACATTTACCATCTTTAACCTTTCATAGCTTAATCACCAGCCAGGTAAACCCACTGTTGCCCAAGTGAAGTGGCTCGTCTCGCAGGTTAAATGGGAAAGACTGTGGTATTCCCATCTGCGTCCCATTCTCACTGAACGCCAGCCAGGAAGCCGTGGGAGTCGGGCTGTTCGAAAAGTGAGACACAATCGATTTAGAACTATCAGCCTGGATTTTAGTTCAGTTAAATCTCAGATCTTACTAAATATGCTATAATCTGATCATGTCTCATTTATTCTGTGATCCTAGCACATCTTTTCTCAACTGGATTCTCTTTCGGCGGGCTGGTCTGTAGAAGTGGACTCCTTCATCTCCAAAACCCCTCGTGGCCCTGTTAGCTTCTCTAATGTCCTGGCCCTGTTGGACCCAATGGCTCCTCGCCGACTGCTTCTGGCTTGTCACTATGACACCAAATTTATACCTTCAGATCCTAGTGACCCACAGAAGGTGTTTGTGGGTGCCAGTGATTCAGCCGTGCCTTGTGCTATGATGCTGGAACTGGTCACCGCTTTGGATCCACACCTCAAAAAGCACAAGCAGCTAGTAAGACAAAGTGTTACATCTCAATTTCAACACTGTTTTCAGAGGTCATTCGTTTACCAACTAAATTTGGAGACATATAGCACCATTAGCTCATAAATACACGCTGTTCTGAGATAAAGAGAGTGGTTCATGTCTCTGAGGAGGTCATTTAAGCTTTTTTCAGACTTGTGAATAGCCGCAGTGCTGTAGAAGTCAGAGTCAGTTCTGTTGTTTAACTTGTAAAACACTGCATGACTGGAAGAGATTTTGATAAGAAGACAAGATCCTCACGACCTACATACAGTAGCAGCTGTAGAATACCAGATTTCTTGATTTTCTCATACTTGGGGACATGCAATTGATTTTTTATTGATTTTTTGCACAGAATGAAGCATCTTCCTGTGCAGGCCAGGTGGTAGGAAGATGGCCATTATTTTAAACGAATCTACATTTTTAGTAAACAGAATTCTGCAGCAACAACTCCAGGATTGGAATCATGATTGATTTGTGGGACATTTGATTGGCTCTTCACATTTACAGAGCAGATTCTTTTTTTTCCTCTTTTTTTTTCTGAAGATGTCCAGTGTGACCCTGCAGTTGATCTTCTTTGATGGAGGAGAAGCTTTTGAGCAGTGGTCTCAGACAGACTCGCTATATGGTTCACGGCACCTGGCCGACTCCATGTCGCGCGTTCCTCACCCGCCGGGTTCTGAACAAACCACACTGCTGAATGCTGTGATAAGTCAGGATCCTTGTGTATGTGTGTGTGCATTTGTTTTTAAAGGGATAGTTTACCCCAAAATTAAAATGCTGTCATAATTTCTAACCTCATGTCTATTTAAACCTGTGACTTACGGTTTGCGAAACACACACTAGGTCCATATACAGTGAAAATCAATGGGGTCCAAAATTGACTTTCATTGTATAGACCAAAAATCATTCTTCAAAATGTCTGTTATGTTCTACAAAAGACAGACAGTCATACAGGTTTGGAACAACATAAGGGTGAGTAATTACTGACAGAATTTTCTTTTTTTTGGACTATGACACTATCTCTTTAAGTATCTATGAATCATAAATATATGATATTTGCAGGATCTCCTTGTTCTTTTGGACCTTATTGGTGCTCCTGATCCCATGTTTGTGAATAACTTTGAGAACACAGCTCGCTGGTTTGACCGCCTTATCGCTGCTGGTAAGACTGATTTGACTTTCTATTAATATAAGGTATCCTGGTTAATTATTAATGGCCATAAAGACTCTTAAAACTAATGTTTAATCTGCAGTGGCTTAATTTAGAGTCGACAAACTATAAACGACATACTGTATCAAGGAAGAACAAGTTTAATTGAGTTATCTATGTCTACAGTAAATGCAGCGTTTGAAATGAAACACCCCCAAATGCGTTAGAACATCATATGACTCGCTAGCCAATTTGTCCGATTATGACTTAATCATTATGATTATCATATTATTTGGGTTGGCTTTTTTAATGGATGTCAATGGAGGAGAGGATTTGATTGCTGATTGAGAATTGACAGCCTGTGCTTACCATTAAACATTAATTATGGAGTGAGCTATATTTGGAAATGACAATGAAATGCTGTTTAAAGAGAAGGCAATTACGATTTTTTAAATGTATATATATATATATATATTTTTTTTTTTTTTTTTTTTTTTTTTTTTTATGGTATCCCAAACAAGCTTGACCGTATTAAAACTGAAATCATATAATGATTCAGAATAAGATTTAATAATAATATATTTAAATCTAAGATGTGAGTCTGATAATCTGGTTTATTTCTGATATTTTTTTTTTGGCTAGTAGAAGCACTTCTGAATGGAACATTCAGTTGCAAAATTGGCTTGTGAGGGAAGAAGTTAATTTCAAACCCTGTAACGATTAAAAGATAAGAAAAGCAATATCAATGATTTCAGTGATTAATTAGCAATATTTAACAATATTTAAGATGATTATGAATTATAATCCTTGATTGTTATAAAAATTATAACAATAGACCCAACGATAGATAGTTTATATCCACCCTCTGATTCCTCTAATTATATTTCTGCGTTTTCTAAGAGAAGAGACTTCATAATTTGGGGCTCCTGTCTTCCCATCCCAAAGAGCAGACCTATTTCATGAAGGATGTGAATATGGGGCCAGTTGAAGATGATCATACTCCTTTCCTTCAGAGAGGTAAGACCATAGATCACTTTGACAAGCAGAAATATCTATGCACACACACATATCGCAATTCATATTCTTGTTCTGATTCTTTCTCTCATTGACTGCAGGAGTTCCAGTGCTGCACATAATCGCTACGCCATTCCCTTCCTTCCTACACACGTTGGAGGACACAGCGGACAAGGTTCACAGTCACACTGTGGAGAATCTCACCAAAGTCCTTGTGGTCTTCCTGGCTGAGTATCTGCGGCTCTAGGATGCTATAATATTACATCCAACCACATCCGTCGTGGATCGGTCTATTCCTCAGCTGCACTGCTTTAGGATATCTAATATCAGTGACTGTTCTCAGAGATGCATAACGTACTGTATACTCTCAGGCTGCCATCCTATATCCTGACATATGCTTACCGTTGGACTTTCTGACATGTTAGTCAATCGGTATCGTGCCTTCAGATAGTTTTGCTATCTAGTAATGCACTGTATAGACAAAATAATATTATTATCTGTGCCAAAAAAGGTTTACATATGTTTAGTCATCTATTCAATAACTGCAATAAAATCAATAGAATGCAAAGTAGATGCTTCAAGCTTAGGAATGGATGTGAACCTGATGCTATATAAGAGATTATTAAACTATACACTACAATCAAGCTATGTAATGCTACAACAGTTCTGATAAACTTCTATATTTAATCTTGCAATAATTTTCTCAAGTAAGCAGTCTGTAATCTCTAGTAGCTAAATGTTCAATCACATGTTAGTCTAGATCAGTGGTTCCCAACCCTGGTCCTGGAGGCACCCCAACACTGCAAGTTTTGCATGTCTCATTAATCAAACACCTGATTCAGGTCATCAGCTCATTAGTAGAGACTCCAAGACCTGAAACTGGCGTGTCAGAGAAAGGAGACATGCAAAATGTGCAGTGTTGGGGTGCCTCTAGGACCAGGGTTGGGAACCACTGCTCTAGATCAATAATTGTCTAACAGACTTTGAAACTTGCACTTTAAGTGTCAAACATTCTGATTATACTTGACTAGACTGGTAAGCAAATGACTTGAGAGACTTTTCCGAATTAGAAACTCTTTAGATCTACAAGGACAGTTATTTTTTTCTCAGAATAATGCAACAATTTTTGATTAAAAACCCATGAAAATGAATACTAATTTCTCATTGGGCATTACAGAAAAATAACATATCTCTTGTAGTGAATACAGTAAATTACATAAAATATGTTCTTTGTCATGTGAAACCCAATATACTTTATTTAAAGATAAGTGACGTGACGGGACATGTGGCTACCCATACTATGAATTAGTACACTGCATTTATCCCATCCTAAGTGCACACACACAGCAGTGAACACACACACTGTGACACACCCAACCCCACCCAAAAACCCCGGAGCAGTGGGCAGCTATTTATGCTGCGGCGCCCGGGGAGCAGTTGGGGGTTCGTTGCCTTGCTCAAGGGCACCTCAGTCGTGGTATTGAAGGTGGGAGAGAGCGCTGTACATTCACTCCCCCCACTTACAATCCCTGCCGGACCAGAGACTCGGAACTCGCAACCTTCTCTAACCATTAGGCCATGACTTCCCACGTACCACAACTTCCCACCTAAGTATTAGTTAATGTTCAAGAAAATCCCTCAGAAATTAATTTGTAATTAAAAATATGTAAATTGACAACAAACTAACCTGCAGCATGTAAAAAAGCATTTAAAACTGAACATGGGGCTCGTAAAAAAGGACATACTGTAGACTTGAGACTTTACTTAAACTTGACCTTGAAAGACTTGTCTCTTGCATCAGTGATTTGAATATGTTAATATGTCTGTTTTATAGTGTAACACTGAATATAAAATATAAGTATTTTTCAGTTACAGATATGATGTGGACGGATCTTAGTCGGATCATAGTCGAATTCTAAATAAAGGAGGAACATTGAATCTGGTCGGCCTTGTCTTGTGTGTCGCTATACAGCCTGGACACTAGGTGGCAGTGTATCCGGCGCTTACAGCGTTTCGTGACGTCAGCACCAGTTAGAAAACACAGCGCAGGCGCAGGTCATATTCGGGAACTACAGTTACAGTTTATATGACTGTGCTGTCATTGGCAAGACGTTTTATAACTTACAACAAATAGTAAACAGCTATGATGACTCTGGGTGTTATAACAATTACCAATGCATCGTGTGCTGTAACGTTATAACTGACAAGGTAGGGCTTTGCTGTCATTATATTTCAGTTTGTTCATGTGAATGTTACTGTTAAGTTTTGGCAGTGTCCAGTAGTGTAGCATGCTGTAAATCCAAAACTATTTTACATATCACGTTTTCCAAGTCTACATAGAAAATGTTTGTATTTTGTAAAATCCGTCTCACACAACATGACCATTTAGGATTTAAAGTTAGATAAAAAAAATTCTATGAATGGATAAAAATATTTTAGATGCCATTTTAGTCACCTTAAATTTTAAGTAATATATATCATACATCCTCAGTTTATTGATCAAGTACATTTAGCCAGTTGTTTTGTATTACACATTTTCTGAAATATAATGTTTAACTATGCAAATTAGGAATTATCTAATTAAATATGCACTAATATGCATACAAGACCAGAAATCTAAACACTGAATAAAGCCAGATTCAAAATTCTTGTCTCATTTTGTTGACATTACAGTTAAAGGTTTTTGCAGGTGGTATTTTGAATAACTCTTTCTATTGCTCCATAAATCATAAAATACTGTCAACCTCCAAAAATAAAATTTGATATAAACTTTTTTATAAAAATGCATGTAATCATGTTTTATTAATAAAATGCCACTTGAGTGATATATGAAACCTTCAGAATATTGATAGGAATAAAACTGTAAAGTCTGGTCTGTGTAAGTGCAAGAGATTTGAATCTCTGTGTAAGAGATTTTTGACTCGGTGCATGAGAAAAAATTATTTTGAGAAAAATTGCCTTGAAAGAAACTGAAATCTACAGAGGCAAATAGATAAAGTGTAATAATATGAAAACTTACATGAATACAAAGTTTGTATTTTGCATGTTGTCTTTCTACTAGTTGACTAGTGCTGAAAAAATAGCGACTTTGCCTGTAGATTCTTCTTAAATTAACTTGCAGTTCACAATTTTTTTTTTATATTCCATTTAGTCTCTTAGTTAATTTAATTTGCTGTTGTTATGAAACATAATTCAATGCATTTATTACATTATGTTCCTTTGCAGGCTGAGGAAATCACTGTCATTCCCGTCAAGACTGCTGTGATTTTATGATCCAGCACATTATGGCGCGCCATAGCAAACTCCAGAAACAGGTCTTATCCCTGTATCGGCAGTTTCTGCGTGCAGCTCAGGACAAGCCGGGCTTCATACCGAGAATACGTGATGAATTCCGTGTCAATGCTGCCATCAAGAAGACCGACGTCATGCACATAGAATATCTTTATCGGCGAGGCCAACGCCAACTCGAACTGCTTAAAGATGTAAACACTAAACAACTGGGATCATTCAGCAAGTCTAAAGAGGACAGTTCATAGCAACCTATATAATCATATACTGTATTCAAATATTTTTCAGAAATCATAAATGCATATTGTTTTCTGGGAAATCACCTCCATGGCTTCAGTTATTTAAATGGAGAGACTTTCGCTCTTCTCAGGCATCTTGCAACATTAAGTTTTTTGGGAGTTGCAGCTAGATAAGATGAACCCATTTAGGTTTGAAATGTTATTTATGCACATTATTTTTTGCTGCTATATGAGTATTCTCATTTTTTGAAGTGTGTGTACTAGATGCATTATGTACTGTTAGGGTCAATACAATGAAGTGTTTTAAAGATATCTGTTGGCACTATACTTCTGAAATGATTCAACACAATTATACTTTTTGTTTTTTTCTGCTATAGTGCCTCTGTCCTGTTGAAATAATAGTTGATGTTGCCAGTTGAATTCTGTCTATGGGTTCACATTGTGATAAAACTTTAGGAAATAGAAATATTGTGATGACTTGTCCTAGTGCTTAAATGGGTGTACAATACATTCATGTATTGTAAAGATATTAGAAAAGATGTGTAAAAAAAAAACGAATGAGAAAAGTCATAATAAAACTTCATGTCTGAATTTATAGTTATACCCAATAGCAAAATGGTTATTTTCACCCAGATGTACTCATCTTCGTATTTTTTTCCAAACCAAAAAACAAGGACTAGAATGTAAAATGTTAGAAGTTTGATGTTGAATTTTGGTTAATAATATCATGGTCAATTGTTTTATACATATGCAGATTTTTTTTTAAATACCCCCATCATCTCTCATATTCAGAAGGAATCTTTATTTAGGTTTAGTTATTAGTTATGTTTTTGATGTGTTTTTTTTAATGTTATTATTACTGTTAAACGTATTCTAATTTGTTTAGTCAAATATGAATTGATAACTACGAAAACAGAAATATACCACCATGTTTTAATGTTTTTTCTGTGGTTATTATGGTTGATATGTTGCGTTCAAATCAGCATGGTCTCTGTGTCCGGTTGCAGCTGGCTCTTCAGGGCTGGCTGAAGACGGACAGTGTTCAGTGTAAGGAGCTGCTCACGGCTCTCACTGGGGTGCAGGTGGCCCGTGAGCTTCTGGACAGACTCTCTGGGCAAAGCCAAATAGATGCTTACAGGGTAAGAATAAGACGTATTGTTTTTTGTTGACTTTACAAAAAGTATTGTGGTGTTTGTACAGTACAGTGGCACTTTAATATAGACGAGGCCAAGGAAATTTGTAAAACTACATTTCTAAAAACTATTTCAGCTATTCCCAGAGTTATCTCTGCCATGAGAACAAGATGTGACTGTATATAAAAATATAAATGCGTGCAAACAATATATAATGCTTACAATACAGTTGTAATAATAGTTTTAATATAGAAATCGTATGAGTTGAAAAATGTCATCTTTAAAATGCATAATAAACATTATTAAAAGTATCGAGATGAAGACTGTTTGAGTTACAACCTGATATATTAGTAAAATGCGTTATATATGGATAGATCCATTTGTTTCTATTAATTAGTCTATTAATGGAACATTTCACAATTTATTTTTTCACAAATTTACATTTTTGTTATTTCAAGGACTTTTCAGGAAACGTGGTTTTAGAAGGTTGAGTTGTGAAATAATGAATTAATGTGAATTATTTGATAATTAGTTGTAAAAAAACTGAAATAATTTACAAATATGTACCGTTCAGAAGTTTTGGGACAAGTATTTTTATTTCTTTATTATAGAAAACAAAAAAGATTAATACTTTTATTCAGCAAGGACGCATTAAATTGATCAAAAGTGACAGTAAAAACTTTTACAATGTTACCAAGATTTGTTTCTAGTGCTGTTATTTTGAGCTATCTATTCATCAAAGGTTCGTGAAAAAATGATCACAGTAAAATGTGATAAAAAATAATGTTTACAAACTTCATAATAATAAGAAATGTTTCTTAAGCACCAAATCAACATATTAAGATCATTTCTGAAGGATCATGTGGCACTGAAGATTGGAGTAATGGCTGCTAAATTTAGCTTTGCCATCACAGGAATAAATTACATTTTTAAATATATTAACACAAATTATTTAAAATTTTAGTAATATTTCACAATATCACTGTTTTACTACATTTTTGATCCAATAAATACAGACTTGGTGCAAATTAAAATTCTTGGGAAAAAAAACCTCTTTCAAATATCTTACCAACCCCAGACTTTTGAACAGTAAGTCTGGGGTACAGTACATTTAAACGTTCACTTTTTAATGATTTCATCCCTGTGTACTTCACAGTTGTAGTGTAAATAGTGTATATTGTGTTGTTTTATACTGTACTGAATTGTATATAGTCTTTTGAATGCTACATCACAATCAAACCAATCTAATCCATTAAACACTAACGTCAATTTTAATTCAAGTTACAGAATGTATTGCAGAAAACACTGACTGTAGACCCAGACAAACGTTTGTGACATGTGATGCTCTACTTCCACAGAGGGAATGTATCCAGAGCATAGCTGACTATGTGAAGAAGAATCCCAGGGTTTCCCAGCGAGAGCTCAATGCCGAGGTTGAGAAGAAGGTGCTGCTGTTTGCCTCTAGGGTTCAAGCACTACACTCTTAAAAATAAAGGTGCTTTAAAAGGTTCTTCAAGCGATGCCATAGAAGAACCCTTTTTGGTTCCACAAAGAACCATTCAGTCAAAGGTTCTTTAAAGAACCATCTCTTTCTTACCTTTTTATAATCTGAAGAACCTTCTTTCGCCACAAAGAACCTTCTGTGAAACAGAAAGGTTCTTCAGATGTTAAAGGTTCTTTATGGAACCATTTAGACAAAAAGGTTATTCTATGGCATCGTGAAGCACCTTTATTTTTAAGAGTGTAGATACTGGCCCACTGAACACGTCCCTGCAGCACTGACCAAAATATCTCTCCTCCTGTTTTCTGTCTGCCTCTCTCTTTTTGTATTTTGACAAATTTATCTAACTTGATCTAAACTGTAATATACTGAATATGCTCATTTTTTTCATAATCTTGTATAATTATTTATTATACATGTCAGCCTTTATTGTTTTTCATGATATATAGTGTTGCTGAATTATACTGATTATTTTTTTAACATGATTTCACCTATAATTAAATTATACAGACTAACCAAATAAAACTTGAGTTTTATGTTTAAACTGTAAGATTTTAATCTTATATATCAAACCTGAAATAAAGGTGTTCATATCCAATCATGTCTTGTGTCATTAAAGTGCATTATACATATATAATATTGAACAACGACTCATTCATTTACAGCAGGCCAGTTTGGAGAGCACTGATTTTAACACATCGACAACAAAGAACGACAAAGAGAATGGTCAGGTGGATGAAGAGAAAAGAGAGGAAAAATAAGAGGAAAGAGACAGACTCCATAATGAGCTTTTGGGCGATCACTATATTCATCACCCAGCACCTGTGATGAATTACATTATGCAGATCACACTTCTCAGATCTCTTGATGACTTTAAAGACAGTGTAGCACTCAGAGCCCAAACCCATGATTAGCGCTGCTGTGTTTGGAATAATAGAAACACAAGACATGTCTTCTGCAGTCTTTTCGGTTTCACGGCGGCAGTTGCCAAAACACTTGTCTTCTGATGAGGACAAAGTTTATGAATAAAATACCACACACTCTTTTGATATAGCACTTGTCTGTCTCCACTGCACCTGGGCACTTACAAGCAATAACCAGTACTCTAATGATGGGGGAATACAGTCTTGTGAGCTGGCAACCAAGATGAAAGGCAAGGGTGGGCTGGTCAGAGAGAACAAAGCAATATCGTCTCAGCCATCTAAGCGCATCTCACAATTGAAAGAGAGTACCATGGCTATATTTTTGTCTGTCAACATCAAACGAAGCAATATTTTAATGTCAGTGAAGCAACAGGCAAATGATGGTCTGTCAGTTGTTTAAAGCTTTTAAATTGTACTTGTTGAATGTCCTTGAAGTTGCATTTTCAGAGAGAGATGATTGTAATGGGGTAGGGGGTGATTTGTGAGTGTTTAGGTATTTATCATGACAGCCCATAAGAAATTACCATGGTCACTGTAATTTGCATGAAAATGCCAATAGGCTACTGATGTTTTCTCTTTTTATGGCATAAAATGTATTGTAGTAAAAATGGCTATTTTTTAAAGGCAATAACATTGCCTTATTAAGCCTCTTATTAAGAAACCACAACTAGATCCTAGTGAACTGCCAAATTACAGACCCATCTCAAATCTTCCTTTTATGTCTAAAATTTTAGAAAAATCTGTCTGCTCAACTGTGCTCCTTCCTGCAAAAAAAAGATCTCTATGAAGAATTTCAGTCAGGTTTCAGGCCCCACCATAGCACAGAAACTGCACTTGTTAAAATTACAAATTACTTGCTTCTTGCGTCAGACCAAGGCTGTATCTCATTGCTAGTTTTACTTGATCTTAGTGCTGTGTTCGACACTATAGATCATGACATACTCATAGATCGATTACAAAACTATACAGGTATTCAAGGGCAGGCTTTAAGATGGTTTAGATCCTACCTGTCCGATCGCTACCATCTTGTTCATTTAAATGGGGAGTCATCTCAATTATCACCAGTAAAATATGGAGTGCCACAAGGATATGTCCTAGGTCCTCTGCTATTTTCAATATACATGTTGCCCCTTGGTAATATTATTAGAAAATACGGGATTAGTTTCCACTGTTATGCCGATGATACTCAACTATATATCTCAACAAGACCAGATGAAACTTTTAAATTATCTAAGCTAACAGAGTGTGTTAAAAATGTAAAAGATTGGAGGATCAATCATTTTCTCCTATTAAATTCGGATAAGACAGAGATATTACTTATTGGACCAAAAGACAGTACACAGAATCTCTTGGATTACAATTTGCAACTAGACGGGCGTACTGTTACTTCTTCTACAGTCAAAAATCTGGGTGTTATATTAGATAGCAACTTGTCTTTTGAAAATCATATTTCCCATGTTACAAAAACAGCATTCTTCCATCTTAGAAACATTGCCAAGTTACGAAACATGTTACCCGTTTCTGATGCAGAAAAGCTAGTTCATGCATTCATGACCTCTAGACTGGACTATTGTAATGCACTGCTAGCTGGTTGTCCTGCATCTTCAATAAACAAGCTACAGGCAGCCCAAAATGCAGCGGTCCTTACCAGGTCAAGAAAATATGATCATATTACCCCAATTTTACAGTCTCTGCACTGGCTACCTATTAAGTTCTGTATCAGTTACAAAATATTATTACTTGCCTATAAGGCCCTTAATGGGTTAGCTCCTGCATACCTAACTAGTCTTCTACCACGCTACAATCCATCACGCTCCCTAAGGTCGCAAAACTCTGGACTTTTGGTAGTACCTAGGATAGCAAAGTCCACTAAAGGAGGTAGAGCTTTTTCACATTTGGCTCCCAAACTCTGGAATAGCCTTCCTGATAAATGTTCTGGGATCAGACACACTCTCTCTGTTTAAATCTAGATTAAAGACACATCTCTTTGGCCAAGCATTCAAATAATGCATCTCATAATCTTGTACTGCAGTTATATCTGATCAAATGCACATTATTATTCTTTAGTTTGGGTTAAACAAATACATTTTACTTGGTTGGAACAGCAGCTACGCTAATTATGTCTCTATTTGTTTCTCTGTTTCTGCCACGGGATAACTAGGATTTACACAAGCTTCAGTCTGGATCCAGAACACCTGAGAAGAGATGATGCCAACCCCTCAGAGGACCTCAGATGATGCCAACCCTGAAACAACATACAGAGCTACAACATTTTGCTATAAGTTTGATTGCATCATATAATAATTGCTGTTAATAGTGTTCATCATCTGTTTGATTAAGTCTTTAATTGATTTTTCCGTACATTTCTGCCATATGTACATTGACTGACAGTCACCACTGATAAGCTACCACTAAATATTGTAGAAAACTTAATTTGCTGTAAAGTTGCTTTGCAATGATTTGTATCGTGAATAGCGCTGTACAAATAAACTTGAATTGAATAATAACAGTTAAAATGCAAAGTAAAAAATGTATTTATTTTTTTTGTTGAGAAATGTACATTTTAATGGCGAAGATGAACAATGAACCTCTTTTATATCAGCAACTGTTGAAAATAAATGTAAATGGAGTCCGCCTTCCAATGTCTATGTCGCCTCTCTGAAGATTATTTGGTTCAGGGCTTCAAGCCTGAAATCTTGGTAAATGGCAGTAATCAGTACTGTCACTCTGTGTTTCAAAACCTAGTGAGCCTACCTAGACAGCCTATAGGGACCACGCGCGTTTGGATCTTGTATGCGCCTTTTATTTGCAAAAAATTGCAATCTAGTGTTTCGCTTATAAATGAATTGACGTTTCTTTAAGTGAATCTCTTAAAAAGTGAACTCATTAAGTGAATCTACAAGAAGGAATGTAAGCGTTTTCTATAATTTTCAATACATTTTTTCACAAAAAAGACAATAGTAGCCCAAATAAATATTCCTAAAATAGTAGACTATTAGTTCCTTCTCCCGTTTAGTAGGTAAAAGAGAAGACGTTAATAATCGGTAATAATCTTTTTAGAATTCGAAGGATTTGAATCAGTGCAATGTATAAAAATACCCAAACAAACTTACTCTCTCTCTCTCTCTCTCTCTCTCTCCTCTCTATTCTCTCGCTCTCTATCTCTCTCTCTCTTCTCTCTCTCTCTCTCTCTCTCATCTCTCGCTGCATCATTCAATCAAGCACTGCCAGGATTCACACTTGCCAGGAATAAACGGCGCCTGTTAAGTTTAACTAAATGTTTCCACCACTTTTGATTCTTTTAACTCGCACCATTAACATAGCAAAATGGTTTGGAGGACTATGATGACGTCAACGGTGCTCTTCATCAAATATTAAATATTAAATCAGGTAGGTAACCTTCAATTTCACCACTCTAAAAGTTTGTTTGTGATTAACAAATCGTTCATTATCACCTAAATTAGGGAAAAGTGACTGACATTTTCTAATAATAGCCAACCATGTGTTGATAGTAGCCTAATCATGATCGAATTAATTTAATAATTTGTCTTAATACTGCTGTTAAAAACAGAATTAAAAAGGTAGAATATGTGTATAATAAAACAATGTTCTATTTTGTAGTACTTGGTTGGCGTATCATTAAAAAAAAAAAAAAAAATCAAGATTAGTGATCTTTTATGATACTAATGTACTGCACTTGCAGCTTAAATCAATTTCTTTATAATCCTTTTGACTAAAGTAGCAATATATGTTGTTTGTTTTGTTTTGAGCCAGCTCAAGGATGATTTCACATAAAGACCACAGCATTATTACTGACTGGTGCGGCACCAGCTATACTTGGACAGTGAGATGGGAAAAGATAACAATCTTGCACTTGCCTGCCTACTGTTACCTGCTAACCCAAAAGGTGTATCTGGAGGTCTTATTTCCTGGACCATGTGTCATTTTACCTGATAACCTTGCTTTTTACAATGGTGCCATTGGAGAAAGTGATGCGGTTATGAGTCCAGAAGAATGTTAATGGACATGAAGAACTTTGTCCAGTACACTCTTGTCCTTCATTTTTCAACTGTATCTGAAAACAAGAGCAACATAGAGTTTTCATGTGACTCTATATGTCTTCTAAAGCCTGAGTCTATGGTTGTGTTTTGATTGTGAGTGAGAGTGTTCGTTTCTTGTGTCTGTGTTAGTGGCTGTGCATGTTTGCCTGTTCTTGTCATTTCCTGCTAGTGATCAAGTCATGCCACGTAGAAGAGATGTCAGCAACAGCTGTTGCCTCCCACTTCACCTGAATGAAGACAATGCCCGTTTTGGCTTGTTGGCGGCCCTCATCCTCCTCTACCTGCTGTGTGGGGCGGTGGTGTTCTCTGCACTCGAGCATCCCTCTGAGCTGCAGGCTCACCGCCGCTGGGACCAACAGCTGGCCAACTTCACCGAGCAAAACAGTATAAACCTAAAATCCCTACATGTCCTGCTAAAGCAATATGAGGAGGCCTTTGCGGCTGGGATCCGTGTGGACAAACTTAGGCCCCGCTGGGATTTCTCAGGGGCCTTCTACTTTGTCGCTACAGTGGTCTCCACAATTGGTGAGTTCATACAACGTCATCTATGCATTTAGATGTTCTTAACTGCAAATAAATTTGCCAAAAAGAGAATTTACAGAAATCATAGTTTACATAGACACTTTTATCTAAAGTGACAAAGTCAAATTAGGTATATTTCTTCTATTAGTTTATAATTCCCTGGGAATCGAACCCATGACCATGGCATTGTTAGTACAGTGCTCTACCGTTTGAGCTTCATGCAGGGTTGTTATTGATCACTAACATATAAAAAACATTAAAAAAATTTAAAATAATAAATAACAATAAAATATAAAAATATGAAACAACTTTTTTTTATTCAACTATTTGCCAAGACAATTATTTCTCATTTTCCTTTAAAGTTTGAAGTACTAAATAACTAAAAACTAAACAACTAAAACTTAATAAAAACAACGTTTCAGAGCCACGTGAGGGCAAGTACAATAAATCATGACAGAATTAGCATTTAAAAAAAATATTTTTTATTTTTAATATATGTTTTATTTTATTAAAAAGATACCGAAAAATGTATTAAATAAATTAGCAAAGTTGATGGAACTATAATATAAAGGAAAAATTATATATATATACAGGTGCATCTCAATAAATTAGAATGTCGTGGAAAAGTTTTCAGTAATTCAACTCAAATTGTGAATTTGTGTATTAAATAAATTCAATGCTCACAGACTGAAGTATTTTAAGTCTTTGTTTCTTTTAATTGTGATTATTTTGGCTCAAATTGAACAAAAACCCACCAATTCACCATCTAAACAAATTAGAATATGGTGACATGCCAATCAGCTAATCAACTCAAAACACCTGCAAAGGTTTCCTGAGCCTTCAAAATGGTCTCTCAGTTTGGTTCACTAGGCTACACAATCATGGGGAAGACTGCTGATCTGACAGTTGTCCAGAAGACAATCATTGACACCCTTCACAAGGAGGGTAAGCCACAAACACTCATTCCCAAAGAAGCTGGCTGTTCACAGAGTGATGTATCCAAGCATGTTAACAGAAAGTTTCGTGGAAGGAAAAAGTGTGGAAGAAAACGATGCAAAACCAACCGAGAGAACCGTAGCCTTATAAGGATTGTCAAGCAAAATCAATTCAAAAATTTGAGTGAACTTCACAAGAAATGAACTGAGGCTGGGGTCAAGGCATCAAAAGCCACCACACACAGATGTGTCAAGGAATTTGGCTACAGTTGTCGTATTTCTCTTGTTAAGCCACTCCTGAACCACAGACAACGTCAGAGGCGTCTTACCTGGGCTAAGCAGAAGAAGAACTGGACTGTTGCCCAGTGGTCCAAAGTCCTCTTTTCAGATGAGAGCAAGTTTTGTATTTCATTTGGAAACCAAGGTGCTAGAGTCTGGAGGAAGGGTGGAGAAAGCTCATAGCCCAAGTTGCTTGAAGACCAATGTTAAGTTTCCACAGTCTGTGATGATTTGGTGCAATGTCATCTGCTGGTGTTGGTCCATTGTGTTTTTTGAAAACCAACGTCACTGCACCCGTTTACCAAGAAATTTTGGAGCACTTCATGCTTCCTTCTGCTGACCAGCTTTTTGAAGATGCTGATTTCATTTTCCAGCAGGATTTGGCACCTGCCCACACTGCCAAAAGCACCAAAAGCACCAAAAGTTGGTTAAATGACCATGGTGTTGGTGTGCTTGACTGGCCAGCAAACTCACCAGACCTGAACCCCATAGAGAATAAGATATTGTCAAGAGGAAAATGAGAAAAAAAATGCAGATGAGCTGAAGTCCACTGTCAAAGAAACCTGGGCTTCCACAACACCTCAGCAGTGCCACAAACTGATCACCTCCATGCCACGCCGAATTGAGGCAGTAATTAAAGCAAAAGGAGCCCCTACCAAGTATTGAGTACATACAGTAATTACACCTAATTCTAAATTGTGAGGAGTGAATTGGTGAGTTTTTGTTAAATGTGAGCCAAAATCATCATAATTAAAAGAACCGAAGACTTAAACTGCTTCAGTCTGTGTGGATTGAATTTATTTAATACACGAGTTTCACAATTTGAGTTGAATATAAATAAATAAAACTTTTCAAGACATTCTAATTTATTGAGATAAACCTGTATATATGACAAAAAACACATAAAAAAAACTATAACAGTATATCAATGATACTAAACACTGGCCAAAGTATAACAAAAAGACACATACACACACTTCTATGGCAAAAAAAAAAGTTTTCTTGCAAAACATCCAAGCTGCTCCTTTACCTTAAACAAAAGTAAAGAAGCAATGCAAAAGTAAATTAGCTTTACTTTGTCAGTCAGTAAAATTCCCCTCTGCCATAACTTTTATTTCCGATATTTATTTCCAACTTGCCCCACCTGAAGATGCTTCCGGCCAAATTTGTTGCCAAATGTTATTTTCTATTGCTGTTCTTGTGACAAGTACTTATAGTACTCATATTGAATGTCCAAAAGCATAAATTAGAGATAAATTATGTTTTTTGGCAGTTTGTAAGCTTAATTTTGTGAAAAAAAATCTTTGTGTTCCACAGAAGACCTAAAACCATAGCAGTTTGGAGTGACATGATGTTTTTTAATAGGAATTAATTCATTCAAAATACATCAGCAAAACAGAACCTGTTTCCTATTTCCTTCCAGGCTTTGGCATGACCACTCCTGTCACCGTTGCAGGTAAGATCTTTTTGATATTCTACGGACTCCTTGGCTGCGCAGCAACAATCCTCTTCTTCAACCTTTTCCTGGAGCGCATCATCACGATGTTGGCCTACATCATGCGCTGGTGTCACGAGCGCCAACTGCGCCGCTCCGGCATGGGAGGAGAGGAGGCCAGGAGCGAGGACGACAGTCTGGAGGGCTGGAAACCATCGGTCTACTATGTAATGCTCATTCTGGGCATCGCCGCCCTGCTGATCGCATGCAGTGCGTCTGCGCTGTACTCTGCCATGGAGGACTGGGACTACTTTGAGTCCTTGTACTTCTGCTTTGTGGCCTTCAGCACCATTGGCTTCGGGGATGTGGTTAGCAGCCAACGGGAGAGCTATAAAGCTCAAGAAGCCTACCGTCTCGGCAACTGCCTCTTCATCCTCATGGGTGTGTGTTGCATTTATTCCCTGTTCAATGTAATTTCCATCATTATCAAGCAGACGCTCAACTGGATCCTCGGCAAACTGGACAGCAGCAAGGCTCAGTGTTCGTGCCGTGGCCGTCCATACAGAAGACGAGGTCAGGCCTGTTGTTGCTGCTGCTTTCCACGAATTCCCAACCAGCGGCACAACCACCACCCTCCGCCGGGACATTCCCGGCAGAGGGCTCAAAAGCGCAACGCCGTGCACCCTGCCCCGGCTAACGAAGCTACAGGAAAGCGCTTCACTAATGCATCAGTGGAAACAGTTTGTGATAGTGAGACTGATGCTGGCTTAGGACCAGATGGAGGTTATCTGACAGGGCGCAGACTGTCTGGAGAAATGATCTCAGTCAATGACTTTATGGCCAACAAGGTTTCTCTGGCCATTCTACAGAAGCAACTCTCAGAGACCGCTCATGGTAATCCAAGACAGAGCCACGTTCGCCAGAACGGCTTCTCCGGTGGTGTGGGCGCCTTTGCTATCATGAATAACCGCCTTCAGGAGACAAGTGTCGACAGGTAGCTTGATTATACAAAGATGGCATTGGATATTGCACATTATCATAAGATGACTTTAGTGAGGGTTGTGTTTTATTCTGAACTGAATTGAGAATGGCCTCAAAATTCCTGAATTTTAATTGCATTAGCAATCAGGAGTCAGAATTTTAATTTGAATGTAGGGAAGTATATTTAAAATGAATAGAAATTCAAAGGAATGTATACAAATAATTTTTAACTAGATAAGCAAAGTTTAAGTTTGTTAATAAGATTCACTTCAAAATGAAAATTCTGTTATCAGTCAGCCATCGCTTCATTTTCAAAACACAAATAAAGATATTTTTAATTAATAATAATCATGTGGGAATAGCAGCCTAAATTAAAACTGCTCATCAAATAAATCGATTATATCACTTCAGAAGACTTAGATTAAACCACTCAATTCACATGGATAGTGTTTACAATGTTTTATTTTATTTAATTTTTTATATTTTTGGTGACACTGACTTTTAATGAAGGGACAGAAATCTCTACGGTTTCAATAAAAATATTTTCATTTGTGTTTCAAAGATGAAGGAAAGTCTTATGGGTTTGAAACGACATGAAGGTGAATAAATAATGACAGAATTTGTATTTTTTTGGTTGAACTATCCCTTTAAGACAAACTTTGAATGTTGGCTTGACAGTAAATTCCTCTCTTTGTCATTCCAAACCAAATTAGATCAAATTAAAATAGCCAATTTACCTCTGTAAATCACAAGGACGGTGAATGTTAGCATTTATGAATGGCTGCGTTCTAAAGAGGAGACGGCTCTTTTTTTATTTTTATTTTGAACATCATTATAAACTGACCATGTGATTTTAATGGTAACATCACTTCTCAGAGTCACTTTGATGCTGAAGTGATTGGCCGGTGTGGTGAGCAATCACACTGTGCCTCTGGAGAGATCCTTTAACGGCTCTTCATGAAAACAGACTGATTTTCAAGAGTCAGGCAGATGTAGCCATGGCACTTACAGAGAGACAGTCCCAGAGGAAGACATACAAGTGTCAAATCAAAGGGAGATGGTCAGTGATATTCATTGTTTAATCGTTTCTATCAAGCTGCCATCAGTGTTGATTGTCCTAAGAAACAAATGATCTAAAATGAATACAAATATGTGCAAATAGACTTGTAATGTGATAGTATCATCAGTCCTTTAAGAGACCAACCAAGTCATGTGTAATAGATTCTGTAGATATTGTATATTGTAAACACATATAACTTCTTTGTTAAATATTTATTTTGGTATCAACATTTATGTGTTTCAAATGTAATAGCTATACTCACGTCCTTTATATCTGTGTAACAGCAGCCCGTCGTCATTCATTGAGTTTTTAAAATATGTTTCTGAGTGTGACATTAATACAGGGTTTGCAAATTGCAGATGGTGTTACATGAGGAGCGAGTCTCTACTGTTCTCATGAGGATGACAGTGGTACTGCTTACCGATGGTGTTGAAATATGAGCTCAAACACACTCACAAAATGTATGACTATAATTACCTATAGTGAAGAGCAGGCAAAAGCACGCACATCGATCTCAACTGGGTGCTCGACCAAAAAACAAGTAGAAATATTTTAGACGCAAAGTCGGCAACACCAAAGCTCCAAAAGTATCAAAAAATTTATTTTTTAAAAAGACTGTCGCATAGCATATGTGACGTTTCGAGCACGCAGGCTCTTCATCAGACTGATATATACTAATATAATTACCTATAGGCCATAAAGTCTCTTTATGTAGCAGGACAGACATTAATAAACTGAAATCTCATGAATAGCTTGATCTGTTTATTTTTATTACTCAACCTTTAACCTTTATGTTAGCACAAATATTGCACAAGATCTGTCAAATGTGCACAAAGATGATTACACAACATGATATAGCACTGCATCAGTTCATTTGCTAGTCATTAGGAAATATCTCGGTATTATTACACGCTTATAGATTGGCATAATTTCAAAGAGGTCAGTAAGGCAACACAGTACAGATCATGCAAACAGAGTAGAGCGTATTACAGGAAACAACTATTCAAGAACAGGAAAAGTTGCACTCTGTGACCATATTATGAGCCTGAATAAACCAACATGTAAAAGTGCTTGTATTTAATAGAATTTGCTCTTTAGAGATTTTAGCATTTCAAATTTGACCTTAATTCTTAAAGGAAGAGTTGACACAAAAATAAAAATCCTGTCATTAGTTACTTAACATCATTTTTTCCAAACCTGTATGCTGTTGTTTTTATCCTTTTATCAAACACACACACACACACACACAAAATAAAAATTTTTTTCTAAACATTGTGACCATGCTTCCAAAAGAACTAAGCAGTAAAGACAATTAAATCATTTTTGGGTGAACTATTCCTTTAATACAACAGCATTAGCTTGTCACTGTTCCTCAAAGAGTTCTGTCAAGTTCTGCCTTTTTTTATTGTATCAATTTAAATAATGACCTTGTTATATGCCAAGACTGAAGCGAATCTCAAAAGTTTGCTGTCACTGCTTGAACACATTACCTGAGTATTGTCGATTGTAAGACTCATTGAATACATTTGGTAAGGAAAATACTGAACATATCACTATACAGTCATTATTGTCCTGCATTGTGCCACAGCATTGCTTTTTGTAAGTTTTGTCATTCGTGAAACATACAAAAAGAAGGAAGTAAAATGTTTTTTTTTGTTGTCCAGAAAGATCTTTCTTTTTTTTTTTTGTTTAAATCACAGAAAACTGATTTACTTCTTTCTCAATCTAGCACATCCATTAAGTGTTTATGTAAGACAGACTCTAATTGGCACCTGTAGGACTGAGTTCCTGAAAAGATACAAATGACAGGAATTCATATTAAAGTTAATGTACACTAATGACAAAAACATAGAAATTTTAACATATATAATATATATAATATTATAAAAGGATAGTTCGGTACAGAACTTACTGGGCTAATCTAGATCGCCGTGCCTCTTTCTGCTGATATAGGCTGAAATTATACAGTTCCGCCTGCAAATGTCAAGAAAATATGATATTTCAAAGTTCAGTCCTCTGTTCTTTTGGCAGTCATTACAAAATATACTTAGAGAACTTGCTTAGGGACACTTGAAACTGAGAAAAGCTGCTGTCTACATTTACCTAGTGGTACCTGGACATTTCTCAGCAGCACGAGAGGGATATGTCATCCTTTCAACTAAACTAATTTAGATGATTTTCTAATCTGCTGCTATAGCACATGAGTACCATTTGATGAAGTGCAATACATTTTTTTTTGTTTTAACTGCAATTAAGCATTTTGGAAGAATATATTAACTCAATATTGATAAAAAAAAGCAAAAACTACTCTATTATTCTATGAATAATGATGCATTTAAATATTTCAAAAGATTATATGAATTTATACATTGTTGGTCCATAAAGCCAGTCACAGAAATTTTATTTTAAAATATTGTTGTTTCCATTTACTTGATCTATTACTTTCTATTATAAATAATAATAAAAGTATATTAATATATAAAGCTTAAATTATTACATAATATAAAATAATTATTCAATATCCATTATAAAAAATGCCTTTTAACAACAACATCAACAACATTAATAACAAAAATGGCAGAAAGATGAATAAAATAAATTGCTAATCAAATTTAATATCGGTATAAACCGCTTTAAAGCACTGGAACTGTGATTTATCTATTTCATGCAACAGCTGTGCCTAAAAATGTTCATGTCACATTCTGTGAAATAGGTTTTCACACCTCTCTTGGATAATTG
The DNA here is from genome assembly GCA_018155175.1 of Sinocyclocheilus anophthalmus. NCBI lineage: Eukaryota > Metazoa > Chordata > Actinopteri > Cypriniformes > Cyprinidae > Sinocyclocheilus > Sinocyclocheilus anophthalmus. The sequence continues at coordinate 146,031 of JADLZN010001330.1, read as the reverse complement.
CTGACTGCTATTTTGAGCAGAAGTAAAGCATGATATTCAACATGCACTCACTTGCTCTGAAGGCCACCCCCCGGTGGAAGTCCAGGAATCACTGTGGAAGCCAGTACTGTCAGAACTGACAACAGATCAGGCTCATCACCTCTTGCGCTCAGCTCCTCAAATATCTCTGTCAAAGAAACATGCGTGACAATGATTTAATTCCTTAAGCAGGCCGCTAGAGGACCATTTACTTTAACCATTATATGACTCCATGATTTGAAAGGATTGCAATCTTTGACGCAAGTCATGTAAATCTAAAGAGCAACATCGAAAGAAGCTAAATTTAATCAGATGGTTTACCAGCTACTTTGGACTCTAGAAAGTCCTCCAGCTCAGCCTCCTGGTGCAGTGCTTCAGGTGACAGCTGGGGGGCGCCAGGAAAACAAACGAGAATGATGCTGATGTTATCAAGGCTCCCCTGTTAGAAATACATGGAGACGAAACAAAAGAAAAAAAGGAAGGTAAAGTTAGATGTGCAAATTCCGTGTCTGCTAAATGATCTAATCGGCAGTATCTTTTTCCTCTGATGTTTCTTTAGATAGGCAGTCACTAGCGTGATGCTAACTGTCAGTCTTGAGGCTTTTGTTCTAAGGACAACTACCTCACGTTGATGATTAAGTAGATTTGAATTGGTATCGCTAATGCAGACCTTATCCTTCATTTCTAAAGGATGTTGTTGGTTGTCTATCCCTACATGGCACAATGCTGTAATCTCCTCACACCAAGGCTAAAAGTAGTTTATCCCGTTGCAGCTTAGTGGCTGAATACAGCCTCACTTTGAGATGGTGGTCGAAAGTGCAGTCCTGACAGAGCAGAGATCTGGCTTACTGCAGAGAGAAAGATGTTGACATTTTCAGGTCAGCACATCCTTTTTTGCAGCCTAAAGGCCATTCTGTATTTCTCTTACGTAGTGTAACAGTCTGGCTGAAGTCAGCGTTGGATGCCATAGCCAAGATAGTCCATATTTAAGATTTCAATTCTAAAATACATTTTAAATAAATGGAAAATTAATTTGTTAAAATATATTTTTGTCAATATAAATACAGTATATTTGATTTCAGAAGAAGCATGTGACACTGAAGACTGGAATAATGGATGTGGAAAATTCAGCTTTGCATCACAGGAATAAATTACATTTTAAAATATAATCAAATAGAAAATAGTTATTTCAAATTGTAATCATATTTCACAAGATTACTGTTTTAACTGTATTTTTCATCAAATAAATGCAGCCTTGGTGAGCATAAGAGAATTCATTGAAAATATTTAAAAATTTGTGTTTTCCAAACTTTTGATAAGTCCTATATACAGTCAAACCAAAATGTATTCAGACACAACATTTCTCACATTATCACAGTTTATTTGCTATTGTTTAGAAAATGACAAGAACTCAAGAGTTAAACTATGTCAGAACAAATTCATCTTGATAATAGATAACTTGATAAGGGCGAGTCTAGGATTTTCATTTAGGGGGGCTCAGCCCCCAGTGAGGGTATAATAATAATAAGTATATATATCTAATATATATATTATATATATATATATATACACACCAAACACACACACACTATATATATATATATATAGATATATATAAAATAAAAAAAAAATTTAGTAGGGGTGGTATGCTAAATTTATATGCCAAAAAGTGCAGTATTCCACTGTATTGCATAGATAGGTATAACATATAACTGAATAAGCCAAATACAAGTCTGCATATCCCCACACACCCACACACCACACACACACAAACACGCACACATTGTTTACTGTTTCACACACAAAATTTAAAGGATGGGGAGGAGCCGCTTAAAGACGGGGAGGTGCCGATCGAAGTCTGCTGCCGTTTTCATATGAAATTTAAAGGAGACTGAGGTGATCACTAATTCGTGTAGTTTATGGAGCTAATCGCAAAATGTATAGCTCCACTAAAAATGGCCTAGCGACGCCCATGTTTGATAGAAAGGTATGTAATGGACAAGGTTGGATGTAATGCATTAATAAGTAATGTAATAATAATAATAAGATTCATCTACTTTTCATCGTTTTTGGAAGACCTGCTATGAGGAATAAGCCGGAATTTACCTTAGAAAACAGCACGATCTGACGCGGCTTTATTCAGCGGAGGATATCATTTCTGTCATTTATTATTTTTACATAAACTTGTATGGATTTTACTAGTTGGGCTTTTCATAACCATCTTGCCAAACTTAAATGTGGGAGTGCAATATATTGAAATATATGCATTCAGATGTAGGCTTTTTATTTTACTATAGCCTATAACGAAACGAGGATTTTTTTTTGCTATCATAATAAAAATATGATTTATAATATGATATAGATATATAAAGTAATGGGAATATTTACACTGCACCATGATGAATGTTACATAAATATTTACTTCAGTGTTTACTGATCTACTATCATTTGTCGATGTTAATAATGTGTTAAGCAATAAGTATTTAGTTTACAAAATATCAGAATGTTGATTATGTACTGTATGGTAATACAAGCATGTGCATGAATGACAGTACAAAATCTTGTTTTTGTAAGGAGTAGGCAAAATTAGTATTAGTGACTACCAAAACATGTACAGTATGTCAGTGTGTATGAAATATTGTAGGCTACTCATTGCTTTATAAAAAATTTAATGCTTACAGCTTGATACATGCAATGTTTAACTTTTCTTGAGTTTTTTTATTATTCAGATATTTTGCAGAGTAATTCTATTTGTTAACCAAAGAAGGTTAATTTTTTTATTAAAATGTAAGTATTACAGTTGTTTTAAAACAAAAACACGTAACTATTCCACGTTTGACACAAATTGAAAGAATAAAGAGTTTAATTTTTATTGTCTCTGCTTTAAAGTTTATAGGGATTTTAAGATGTAATTACCGATTTAAATAATTAAGTTACTTATTGAGTAACTAAATTACTTTTCAGACAGAGTAATTATAAAAGTAATTTAAATACAATATTGATGATGTGATTAGTAATTAATTACTTTCTGAAAGTAACTTACCCAGCACTGGCAATGGATTACAATCAACCAAAAATTATTCAGCTGTTAAATTTAAGTACACAATTAGAATTAGATAATACCAATTTAGGTCAACCAATGACCAAGCAATGCTTAATTTTGTTCAGTCTGTGGTGTAAAAAGGTCGCATTAGCAATTAAAGAAAAAACACTTAAGCAAAACAAAGTCAAAGTGTCTGAATAATTTTTGGTCCCAAATTTTTATCAGTTTTACTGGTAGTCCACTGTATGAATAATTTTTTGGTATAATATATCCTGACTTACATAAATGAACTATAGTGTCCTGGACCCACTAGTAAAAAAATATATAAAAAATTATATCTGGTGTCTGAATAATTTTTGGTTTGACTGTATATAGGCCAAAATATGGTGCCATATAAGCAGCCAAAATGTATCAAAAATATTCTTTAAATCTTTTTAAATAAATAAAGTTTACATTTTAAAGTGACATAACATAACTTGATTAAAGCAGTGAAGCTGGCATTATTTTGTCTGTAAGTTGCTATCTAGCACCAAGAGTGAATGGGGCTGTCACTAGTATTCTGGAACTCAATGACATTCAGAAATGTCCCAAAACTGCAATGAGAAAAGAGACTTGGAGGGGTTTAAGGAGAAATCGAACACGGATTTGGACCAAGCAATCGAAAACAGAGCGAAAACAGCCTAGAAATATTCTGTTCGTACTAACCTTATAGAGGCAAAGGTCGATGACTTGGGAGCAGACCTCTCTCAGGTCTGTGCAGACACACAGTCGGCTGTGTATGAAGGCACAGAGCTCTTCATTAGTGACAGTGTCCCACACACCATCGCAGGCCAGAACCAGAAACTCATCTGCTGGCGAGCGCTCCACAGCAGACACTTCCGGCTCTGGCGATACCATCTGCTCCGTGACCGGCCGACACTCAGCTGTCTTGTAACTGAAGTCCCCCAGTGCTCGGGAGACTGCCAGCGAGCCGTTCACACGCTGCAAAGTCACCGATCCTCCAGCGTTCTCTATCCTCTCCCTCTCGCCGGGGCTGAAGGGCTTGTGGTCTTCCGTCGAGAAGGCCACCCGTCCCGCACGGCACAAGACTGCCCGAGAATCCCCGCAGTTCACAAAGTAGATGTGGTGTGGAGTGATAGCGGTGGCAACGACAGTCGTCCCTCCGCGTTCCCAACCCTCACGGCAGGCCATGGCATGAAGGTGCTTGTCCATGAGAAAGAAGCCCTCCTTGATGCCCTCAGTGACCCTTACTACATCCTCATCTGCTCGGATCTTTCCTGAGAGGGAATAGCTTGTGTCACTAAATAACCAACAAGGCCTTTTGGTGACTTCAAACAGATCACGTTTGCATGTTCGCAAACGACGAACCTAAAGGCTTCATTAGAGCAGATTGCAAGGATCAACCATTATGCGACTTCTAATTGCTTTAGGAGCGTGTTGTACACCACAATTAACTTGTCAGATCACGGCTTAATTGGGTAATAATGTTGCTGTGGCTTTGGATGTACAAATGAATCCAATCTGATGAGATCCTCTTGGATCTATTCTAAAGAGATCAATATGATTTCCCATGTGATCTAATTTCTGTTTCTCATCAAAAGCCACTCAGTTATTAGGTTTGCTGTGCTCTCAAATTACTATTGATGTACAAATATGAGCAGTGTTGGGGAGTAACTAGTTACATGTAGCAGAATTATGCAATTTAATTACAACTGTCTGTAATCTTTGTAATCAATAATATTTGATTGATTTCTTTCCCAAAATTGCATTGACACCAATGTTTCCAGAGTTTAGGGCACAGAACAGGACACATGCTTATCTGATAACTGTTTCATTTCTTATTTGGTTTTATGTGCTTTATTTTTGAAGATTAACAGTTTTTTTCCCCAAAGCATTGTTAGATGCCAGTGTTTCCTGTCATAGCTATGCAAAGATTTAATTTCAAAAACAGTTTCAATAGCTATTTCAAACATAGCTATTAAACTATATCTTGTTAACTTTAGAATTATCTCAAAGTAAAAAGGTGCTAAAGTCTGATTTTGTGGTGGTTGCGCTTTAAAGTTAAATGATTATAATCTTAATTAAAGTGATGAAGGATTTTGAGAAGTCTGACTGTAATCAGTGTTGAGTACTACTGTAAGGTTAACCCTGCCTGCTTTAAATGTTTGAAAATGATTAATAGTTTTGTAAACATTCGTTAGAAAAGTAATCAAATGTAATCACTTTTTATTACATTTTAAATAGAGTAACTTGTAATCTGTAACCTATTATATTTCCAAAGTAACCTTTCCAACACTGAGTATAAGCCAAAAAGATGCCCAGAGGTCCCGCTGTTTGTAGGACAGCTTGCTGCTCACCTGTGCCCAGGATGTGGTCCAGCAGGTTTCGGGAGCAGTGTTGGGCCACCGCGCTCCCTGCGTGTCCATCATACACAGCGAAGAACCCCCAGTGGACCAGTTCCCCTCCTAGCTGAGGGAAGCAGTTGTGGAAATCTTCCATGTGGGCCCTCCAACCCTGCATGCTGGCCAGGGCATAGGTAAGTCCCCAGGAGGCACAGCCCTCTTGCATGTGCTTGTCCAGAACCGGTCGGTCCAAGTAGGGGCTAGTGATGACCCCTTCCTCCTCTCCTCCCTCTTCGCCTTCACACAGCTCCCCTGCGCCTCCCCCTCGTCCCCCTTTAAAAAAGGAGGTGACCCTTTTCTCGGTCTCCTTCACCAGCTGCCTTACAAAAGCAGGCATTTCAACACTTCCTTTCCTGGATGTCCTCATGATGTCTTTTATCTTCACTTGTTCAAATCCGTTCACGGCCTCCACCCTGTGCTGTAGCTCTCTGGCTTTGGTTCGGCTGAGCCTTGCTGCTCAGGGCCTTCACAGCATTATCTCCCGAGAGGCTGATTCTGCACCTTGAAGCATCCTCGAGTGATCTGATGTAGAACGGTTGATTTTCCCTTCTTTCACTCTACCCATTGCTAGACATCTCACTGAGATCTAATCTTTCTGTACTCATAGTGGCTCTTTCCAATTTGATCCACTTTTGTTGCCTTCCTCCTCTATATGTCAGTGATATTCCCTCTCTCTAAGCTTTCTCTCTGTCTGAGCTCATTATTTTCCTGTCATCGCTCTGACTGGCTGAGCTATTTCTGTGCACCAATCATCTCGCAGTGTCCTCCCTCTTGTTGTACACACCAACATGCAATCCTTTCGCAGAGTGTCTCTCTCTCTTTCACATGTTCAATGCGTCTCTCTCTCTCTCCCTCCCTCCCTCGGTTTCTCCTCTTGAACTCCCTCTGTTAATCATCTCTGCTGAACATTTGATAATTTTGGATTACCTAACATGTACAGATTAATGTGCATAACAGTTTTCACAGCAGCCCAGTAAGAGAGAAAGGCTGAGAAAATGTTACGTGAGGGAGATTCAGTGATTCATATTAAAGAACATGGTTCGCCTTGAGCAGAATTCATGAATGGCATATTCAAATATGAATTTGGGAGACTCTAACTAAGGTTGATTCAGACAGATTAGTGGATTATGTAAATCAAAAAAGCATTCATAAACATGATTACATAACAGGCTATTTTTGTCTTTTTAACTCTTTTTGTGGTTCCATGGAATGACGCAAACAAAAATGGCTCATGAATTTGAGCAGAATTTGTTTGATGGCAGAATGATCATTAAATCAGATGCTACGACTGACTCATCTGCTGGGCCAAGCAGCCTGAAAAAAAAAAACACAAAATGAAGAAATAATAACAATAGTATTATTATCATGATTACAAAAAGAAAATAGTTAATTTCAATTAAAATGAAGTTTAGATTTTGAAAACATTTGAATTTTTTCTAGTCTTTTCATCAATACTTTCATCGTTTTGATGAATATTGTATCATGATAATTTTTGTATCATCTTATATTACTTATATCATCATAAATTATATAAGAATGATAATAAATGATGCATTATTGATTCTACTTACTATTATTGTTGTTATAAATTAAACAATAAAATTATTTTATTTTTTAAATATTATACAAATTATACTGAAATGATCATTTATAGTATTATAGAACTGTACATATAATTGTACACCACACACACAACACACACAACACACACACAACACACACCTTCAGCTGGGTGTTAAAGGCCAGCACTTTTCACAGCATGTGAGACGATAAAGCACAGCACTCTTTGAGGAACGTCTGAGTAATTTGCTTGGATCTAAGGTTAGCCATCTCCCTCGAGATGAAGACTTGTCTACACACAGACACATGCTGACGTCTCAGGTTCCTTAAGCTCTGAACGGGCCTTGAGGGAGGATAGCTGTGTGTGTGTTTATGTGTGTGTGTTCATAAAAATGGGGTGTCCAAGTGGTTGAGATATTATTAGGTCAGGCCAACCCCTTCCTGCTGACAACGCTAGGATGGCCAAAAAAAGCCCAGAGGGTTCGTGGAGCGCTGGGAGGAGAGGGGGTTTGGTGTGGAAGCAGCAGAAATGGCCAGCAAAGGTGAGAGTCTTCCACGAGCTCTCCTGGGCTATATTGTTTACATGTGTAATGTGCTGGTACGTGAATAGCAGGTTGGCAGAAACTGAGTGAGGTGGCGAGAGGGGAGGTTAGGAGATCAGATTGAAGTTGAGTGGTGTACTTTAGAGGTATAGTAATACTGCTGACTGGTCAGCACATCACTCAGGATTTCCCAATGGGAGCTTGGCAGGCCGATGGAAATCTGATGGATGGACTGCCTCCAGGATCCGACCGATGCATGACTCTAGGATTTTGAGGCAAAAAAGGAGGCATTGATGTCTGAATGAAGGAGGTTAGATCTTCGCTCAGTCTTATTTTGGCAGCACTGGCAGACGTCTCCCTGGAGAGATTCAATCTGACTCGGCCATGTTAGGCTGCAATAAAGTGCTTTAGCAGGAGTGAAGGCCATGTGGTAGATTTTATGCAGAGAAGATTTCAGAGGGTTTGGATTGATCTGGTAAAGGCTCGTTCAGCTTTGCACCAGTGTGCGCCACAGCACAGATTTGCACCTGCGTTTGGAGGATAATCAGAATCAACAGCTGTTGGGGTCTATTGGCTCGTAACCCGAATGAAGCACGTTAGAATTCCAAGGAATTCCACTCTTCGTGACGTCATGAAGAGCCATGCTCGAAAAAAAACTCCGAAACTTATTCAAACCTGGAAGGAGTGTATTTGGCACTGAAATACTCCGTAATACGTTCAAATAATTTTTTTTTAAACTTTGGCCATGTTTAGCATGAGAATCCAACTCTTTAACAGTGTAAATAACTCAGAATGCATGAAATAGAGTTGACCCCCCCACCCACCCCCCCCCCCCCACCCCCCCCCCCCCCCCCCCCCCCCCCCCCCCCCCCCCCAACCCCCCCCACCCCACACTCCCCCCCCCACCCCCCCCCACCCCCCCCCCCCCCCCCCCCCCCCCCCCCCCCCCCCTTTAAAATTGTATATGCTATTAATTCTAAAGTGAATTAATTCAACTAACATTTGCAGATCAACTCAAAGATTTGATGAAAATCTGCATTTAGTCTGTTTTAAAATAGTCTGAAAAATAGTCTGTTTTACCACAAAAAATTACCAGACACCCTGCGCAAACATGCATACTGTATGTGACCACCCAAATGCCCCACCACACATCCCCCGTGTTTCCCTTTAAGACCGACTTCAAAGCAGTGCTGCATGGTCATTGCATTTCTCCCTCAGTCTTTTTTTCTCTATCTTTCCATCACTCTGCCTCTTTATATGTTTATTTCCTGACATTTCACGCATTAATTTTTCTTACCCTCTCTAGTGTTGGATCTGTTATACTGGCGAAATGTGGGGACCACCGGGCTGGTGTTTACAGGTTTGGTTGTGGGTTTGGCTTGTTTGTTCCAGCTCAGTGCCATCACGATCCTGTCCAACCTTGGTTTAGGCATTATGGCCTTCACTCTCCCTGTATGCTTGCTCTACAAAGCCATGACGCTTGTCCGCCTCAGTGATGGATCTCATCCTTTTCAGTGAGTATGCTGTAAAACAAATATGTTTTTACATAGATTTAACCCTAAAGGTGTAACTAATTGTGCTGTTTACAGTAGATGGAGTAGTAGCAGAAGTCTTGTCAGTGTTTGCGTCGATTAGTTTTAAAATCACTTATTCATTCAACAACGAAACAAGTGCAATTGTGAATGAACTATGAAAATGTGATGAAAACAACAACAATTGTGTGATATTGCTTATAAAGTTACAGACCCCCAGCCTGCCCTATTTGCAAGCTGGTTTCAACGGATGAGTTCACTCATATATCAAGTTGATCATGGGTTAAAATATTAATCCTTGAGATGCATAACAGATGTGTAGATTTAAAACAAATAGTGAATGATTTGGCAGGAGCTCGACGGAGGGAAAAGCAACTAAAATAAGTCTGGATTAGTACATGTAATCTTTCTCAGCTGGTCCACTTTGCTTTATTAAAAAGGTCATATTTGGATGAGGACCGTACACTGACAGATGAGGACACAGTTCGCATAGCGGAACAAATCGTTCTGCTGATTGCTACGGCTGTCACCGAGTTGAAGAGGCTGTTCTTCATTGATAGCATCATGGACTCAGTGAAGGTCTCACACGCGTCTTAAATATCTCACCTCAGCTACACCGAGCAGTTTTCACACTTTTACTGCAATTTATGGCCTACTTTCACCACATCTGGGGATACTACTCTCTTACGTAATTAGTCCTGATATGAACTATTACCATGTGCTTTCATTCCCAAAGGCAAAGGTTCTGTGAAAATAAGCACGTGTGAAAGTAAAGAAATTCGAAAAATGTACCTTTATTATTATAAGAACATAATGTTCCTGGTACAGCAGGGTGCTAGCCATAGATTCAAATTCCCAGCAAACACAAATATCGATAAAAATACTGTATATAGGCTACCTTCAATGCACTGTTAATGTCTTTGGATAAAAGCATCTACTGTAACATCTAAATGTAAATATGATTACAAAATCTAAAGTAAAATGAATTAAAACCAAATATATTGCTTTTATCTGAATGATTGTATTTTATTTGTTTGTGTAGTTTGTTGTGTTCCTGTATTTGTTGACCTATGTGGGGGTCCAAGACAATGGTCTTACGCTGTTGATGACCGGTAAGGATATCCTGTTTAAATTTGTAAAGATTCATCACAAATCACAGCTGACACTATTTTTGACCTAATGTCATTAACTAAACAGAGTCAGAGTGATGTGGATCATACTTCATCAAGTATTACTGCTTTGTTGTGATGATACATGATATTAACGTACAGTAATTCATCACCTTTGAACAGGTGTGATATGTGCCTTCTCTCTACCACTGTTGTACAGACTTCAACAGGTAAGTGTGTGCCTCATTTGGACTTTACACACAGGCCTATATTCAAAAAAAGAAAAAAAAAGACAAATTGGGGCTTTTTATGTATTGGTCAAAATGTGTTTAGAAATTTCTTTATTTTCCTAACCAGAAATGCACTTATTATCAGATCTCACTTATGCACATATAGACATAGGCTATTTCAGACTTAGCACTTATTTTTGTTTTCATTTTTGACAGAAAAGGATCGACAAGATTGCCAAAGCAATCAAAAAACTTGTAGAAAAAGGCACCGAACTGTAAGTCTCCATCATTCTGACATGAGCCATAATGAAAATGATTCAAAGTGAGGCAGGAAAAAATAATCAAGCTTACATCTTAAAGGAATAGTTCACCCAAAAATGAAAAATTGCTGAAAATGTACTCATTCTCAGGCCATCCAAGGTGTAGATTATCGAAATCAGAAAAGATTTGGAAAAATTTAGCATTACATCACTTGCTCACTAATGGATCCTGTGCAGTGAATGGGTGCCGTCAGAATGAGAGTCCAAACAGCTGATAAAAACATTACAATAATCCTCACGACTCCAGTCCATCGATTAATGTCTTGTGAAGCGAAAAGCTGCATGTTTGTAATAAACAAATCCAAGGTGTTTAACCTTAAACTGTCATTTTTTGTCAAACTAATGTATAATCCATAAAAACGCTTGCTCCAGTGGAAAAATCAATCACTGGACATTCAACAATATTTGTCTAGAACTGTTTTGGACTGTTTTCACAGGTAAACGGCGTTTGAACTGTGCATATTTCTATTTTTTTTTTGACTAATTCGGGAAGGAATTAGGAGGAACGCATCTTATAAATGGAACAGAATCATATTTTAGCTGAGCAGCACGTTTGATAGCGGAAAAAATGTCTTAATGATGGATTTGTTTATTACAATCACACAGCTATTCACTACACAAGATGCTAATTGGAAATGGACTGGAGTCGTATAGCTTACTTGGACTCTCATTATAGTGGCACCCATTCACTGCACAAGATCTATTGGTGACGTAATTCTACATTTCTCAAAATCTGTTCCAATTAAGAAACAAAGTCATTTACATCTTGGATGACCTGAGGATGAGCACATTTTCATTTTTGGGTGAACTATTCATTTAAGTCTAGGTGAATCCAAATGTTTAGGCCCTGCAAAGAAACAACTGATAATCAAACCACATTCGTTATGACTTCAATTAACTACAACAACCATGGTTTACTTTCTTGAATTTATCATATGTTCTCCACTTCTCTTTTCTAGAGTTGATCTTGTGATTTCACTGGCCAAACCTCCACCAGCCCCAGCCCCAGCACCTTCCCCTGCCCCCACAGCAAAACATAAACAGAAGACTAAATGAAGTGGAGAGAAAGAGAGAGAGAGAGAGAGAGAGAGAGAGAGAGAGAGAGAGAGAGAGAGAGAGAGAGAGATGAGATGAGTGGAGATGTGGGAGAGAGGAGAGAGGAGAGAGAGAGAGAGAGATGGGGTGAGGAGCAGAAATGTGGAGTACATTGAACAAACAAAGTCTTACGCTGCGATTTCAGCAGGGTCGGGGGTTTGGGGGTTATGAAGTAGGTTTCTTACGGTGCTAGGAGATTCTTCAATAAGTCTTTTGAAAAGAATTAAACAACAGTCTTCTTCTTGAAGCACACTTCAGTCAAGAGAAGTCTAGGTGTATGTCTGATGTATACATTTAACTCAAACTGTCAAACAGCTGTGTAATATTTATAATTATTGGTTCATTTTGCCTGTCAAGGCTTTTTTTCTACTGATTTTCATAGAAAAAATGTAACCTAGTGACAGTTGCTATTATATTTTTGTCCACTAGAGGGTACAATGAGACCATACAATCACAGCAGTTCTGGGTCAGGACAGCATGTTGCAGAAATTCTGTCATGTAAATTTGTTTAATTTTTTTTTTAAATTACAATTCCCACTGAGATTGTGCATATAATTTGGGTTTTAATATTTAGTACTTAATGTTTCAAATTACAGAGCAATTCAAAACTAATTTAAGTCACTTTAAAACAAGTCATGTTTTGCTTCCCTGACTTTGTACGTCTTTTGTGCAACATGACCCCCAGTAAACACATGTTTTCAATGTTATTTGCCTTTTTTGTAGCCTATTTGACAACATACAAAACATCACATCATATATTTTCGGCCTTGCACAGAAATGCTTCTTTTGTGGGAAATAAGCAGCGTACGAAATTTGTTTTTTTTTTTTTTTTTGTAGGATGATGTTAAGTCATCTTAGTTTGTAATTTGAGTGTAGAGGTAATGTTGTCAATTTCAACCATCAGTGACATAAGGTCTTGTTACTATGTAGATATTCTAATGCTGAAAAGAAACATATATAGGATGCCTTCTGATGTGCAAATACTTCCATGCCAGAATGGTGATAAACACAATCTGGTAATTGTCTTCACAGGCTTTTAAGAGAGTATCTGTACCATCCATAAAATGACATTGCTTCAAAATTTATGGAGGAAACTGTTTAGAAAGCACAAAAAGAACATCTCGCACACTACGGGAAGACAGTTTCATGCGCACTGCTGGAACACTCAGGGATGTAAAGAAAAATAGCAATATTCCACTGACAAGAACAGTGGCACTCGGAGGAACATTTTGTATTCATTGCCGTTTTAAATAACCTACTGCAGACTTTCTTCAGCTTTAAACTGCCCCTGTGTATCACTGTTTGTTATATGGCAGTAGTGGGAAATCTCTAAATGAGGATATAAGGAAAAATTACAATTTAGAAGGTTCACTTTAATAAGCTATTCAAATATATTAAATGCCCTGTCTCATTGGATCACGGCTGAATTGTCTATCTACTGACTCGATTTCTGCAGGACTATAAGGATTGTTTCTGACTGTTTTTGAAGTTTTAACTACAGATTTTTGTATTTGAAAAAAAAAGGATATATAAACTATATTTATTCTAAATGTATATATATAATTATGTTTTTTAAGCATAAGACAGTAAATGATTTATTTGGCTCTTTTTCTTCAATAATATATGAAATTATGCAACTATAATGAATAACTCAATGACTCCATGAACTCCAAAACACCCTTAATTGGAAAAAGATGTAATATAATGACCTGACCATATTTTTTAATACATTTTCATCTGCAGCCAGATAACCTTATAGTGGCATATTAAAATAAACAGATGTTCATTGTGCAAAGTATAAAAGCACATAAATATGATCAACAGACTCGCTCGAAACTTTCTTACATCATCTAGCCGTCCTTGTTGAGCCACGTGTCAGTGTTTTGCCTTTTTTTTTACTCTTCTTCTACTGATCCTGAATGCATAACTACACTTTTGGCTTAATAAAGTCTATATGAAATAGAGATATATAATATATGGAACAATAGGGAAAACACAAAACTAAAGTTTGTAATTTATCATAATTTTTGACAAGCAATGTTCACACACACTCTTGTACATAATGTGAGTTAAGATTGAAAATTGCCCCCAAAATGTAAATTTTCTTCACAAACAGGATCCTTTTGTTTTTTTCAAACCCCCTGATCATGAAGCAAAGAAATAAGAAGGATAATAAGCTGTAATTTTGTCCATGATGACATCCTCGCAGATGATTCTGCCAACACATTTAGGGATTGTGGTTATATGAAAGCGGCGGAGGGAAATACTATCTCGAGTACGTCAGCATGAATGAGCTCTACTTCTCGCACTTGACCAGAAACATCTGCATTGAAACGAAATAAATAACTAAACAGAAAATAACTCAATGCCTTAAAGTGACATGAAATTAACAATCAATTGGCCATGCAATTCATCAGCAGCCATCAGACACAAACAACACAAGATTCCAGCTGAATCAGACACGGATACACACCTTGAGCCCATTAAAGAACACTAAGCCGTGTATTCTCAATTGATAGAACATGATCTCACAGCAGGATTTGCCCAGCGGCATTATGGGAAAGAAGTGGAAGTAGTGCACTACATTTGAGTGCTGGTCATTCTCACTAGTCATACTTGAGGCTGTCTGGCAAAGATGCTGTAATTGAGTTTTAGAGAAAGTGCTTTCACAGCAAGAACTGCGTCATGGAGAGATCATTGCAAGGTGAGTCACAGAAATCTCTTTTTATACGTCAGGAAAGTCAGAATTGGACACATTTCTACCACAACGGCTGAAATTAAATGAATGACATGACTAACTCACTTCATAAGAAGAACAATCATTCATTGCTTGTTTAATATTATTGATTGTCTAAATGGATCCTTGCTTCGCTGCAAATGCCTGTTCATTGATCATACACTCCAATGTTTTTTCTCTCTATATATTGATGTGCGCTCTTTGCTGAGAGCTCTTGTACATTTACAGAACCCATCTCACTTAGACGGGGATGTGCAACACAAATAGAGGTTTTCATACTTTGCAAACTACTGACCTCCTTGACTTGTAATTTTATAGCGAGCCATTTCAGTTAAGAGTTAAACTCTTTCTCGCAGTCCTTTTGGCTTTGTGAAAGCTGCTTGAATGATCTCATTCACTGAGCCGAAATGCCACAATGGCCCCAGATAATCACTGGGACAGACTGAGAGAGAATCTCTTTGTTCCTGAGAGAGGGAAATTATTCAAGGAAACTTCTGTGAGTGAGTCTAGATGACTATGGTTGGGTATCCGGACCGGAGGAAGCGTTGGGAGAAGGGGAGGCACTGTAAACCGGGAATGTCTTGGACTATTCCAGCTGTCCCTGCAGATACATCCATCCGGAACGCTACAGGCCGAATAGTGTTGAGATTATGTAGCTATCAGCAGGGATACAGTAGGTTCACTAATGTCTCAATCATACTGTGGCTGTATAAAGCAGCTGTCGCATTTCTGCTCTATGCCATTTTTCAATCACAGTGTCAGAAACACATTTTGTTGTGAGTTTATTGAACTATCTTAGTATCTTTTCTTCAAGATGTCCATTAGGTGGTTTGACATAATTGCACTGAAGGTCAAATCACAGATATGCAATCCAGATTGCTGAGGAAGCTGTGAAAATAGTCAGAGAAAAACAACTGGAGAGGCCTGTGCAGTGGCAATCTTCAGGGAATGGATGGACAAATGGAGAACTAGCAGGACAATTGAGCGAGAGAGCAGGGGAGAGAGAAAGGGGGGTGACGTATTGAGACATTGAGCAGAATCAATTGTTCACGTGACCATCCCCCACCGTAGGGCACCTTGATCCCTCTGGTGTTAACAAAACACTTGCATACACATACTCTCCTTTATAACACCAGATGTATCCTCCACAATCTCGGTGTCCGAGCCTGAATTGCCTCGACATTCACTAGCAAAGAAAAATGTATGCTATTTTTGGGCTTCTGTAAAAAAAAAAGAAGAAAAAAAGAAAGCCTCTCTCTTCTAACGGCCAGAACGGAACCGAGAAAAAACTCATAAATAATGATTAGAAAGGAAGAGAAGTTGGGTGAAACAGTCTCACAGTTTCAAGCCAATCAGGGCAGTGCCTGACATAGCTTGGTTTAACAGCAGAGAAATCACAAGGGTGTCTGGATAAGAAAGATATAGCGCAATGTTATATTGTAAAGAACAACATTTTGTATTGATTTGTATAGCAAAGTCATTGCATGCTGCAGTGGTTTTCCTTCAGGTTTTCCCTCAGATATTACATTGGGTTTTTCTTTTTGTGTATAATACTATTTTCTAGTTTGATGCTGTCATTCAAGTGATCCTAGTTGTATTTGCACCACATGAATATCTATTTATTTCATAAGAATATTTCTGTCTGTTTGAATACATAAGTCAATTGTTTCAACCTTGCAACTAGACGTCAATGTGTTCAACTGTGTTTTGTGAATATTGTTTTTATATAATTTTACTATATCACTACAGTATGTTACAAATCTGTATTTTAATTACACACTGTCAAGAGGACCTTAGTAAATAGTGAGAGATTTAGTTTTGAACTCAGTAAGGGATCGGAATGATTCACTGGGTGAGACACTTGCTGTCTTGGCCACTTGACTACATGTAAGCCACAAGAAGCAAGTTTCAAGACTGTCCTAGGACTGAAAAATGCAAAAGGTTGATGTCCTTAATGCACACTAAATCCACACTATGGCTGTATCTGAAACTGCATACTTCCCAACTCCATAGTGGGCGAAAGCCAGTATGTGAAAGGAGTAGTATGTCCAAATACAACGTATTCATAAAACTGTATGCTAAAAGCTTCCATATGACTCACTACTCCTGGTGAGATTCTGAAGTGTGCATCCAATGGACACTTTACTATCCCAAGAGGCCACGGGAGATGATTTGTGAATGACAGTGAAACCTAATAAGGCCTAATTAGAAACAAACACACAATTAAATACAGTAGTGTCATCTGTTATATAGAGAGTACTGAACAGACATTTATACATTTATTTAAAAAGTGCAATACAGCTCTCTAATAACTTTTTAGAACACTATGATTTATCAGGTGTCCTATCAGGTAATCAAAAGTTCTACCCTTGCAGTCTTTACACCTACTTGAACACTAGAGCCAAATACCAAAAGTGCCAAAGAGAGAATGAGTCTGTTTGGGGAATCATTTACATTGACTCAATAAAAGAACAGGTTCATACGAGTCATTTCCACACTATTTGACTTGCAACCCAGCAGCAGCTGAGGACCACTTTTTACTTTAATAATAACACACTCACAGCCATAAGCAGAATTACTGTGTCTCTCCATGCATTTTTTATTGCCAAAAGACAACAGGCACTTACTGGTGACAGGCTTTATAAACAGCTGTTTTTCATCTAGATAAATGTGGATGATTTTAAGTTCTGCTGCAGCTGTCTGGCTCCTCTTTATAATCTCTTTAGGAAGTTATGATGAACCTCAGTGTCCCATATACTGACACAGATCAATGGGTGAATGAATGGCTCCGCATATCTTTTCATCTATCTTCATCTGATATCTTATTAGACAACAAAAAATATGAGTCAGCAAGTAAGAGGAATGTTATTTCACTGTCCAATGAAATGGGCCCAATGTAGATGTGATTGATGAAGTCTTTATCATACTGAATCAACGAAGTATAGCCTAATGTACCTGGAGAAAGCCATCCATTAACATTGCATGGTAGTTGCTTGGCCTTCGCTTCATGGGCTGTCATTTCCGGTGTTGTGCAAGATCATACGGAAGGGCTCATCCCTATGCCCTAATATCCCTTCAAAGGGTTTAACCTCCGGAGTGAGATCTTCGAAGGGTTGAAGGGTGTAGGGGACCAAACAACTGTTTCCTGAAGTGCCCTTCTGCGTCATTATCACGTGCCCACACAGAGGCGCCGTCATCATGCAAAGAATCTGTGCAAAGGATCATGGGAGCCCAAAGTGTCCATCAGTTGTACCCTTCGAAATCCTTCATTCCGAAGGGCCCTTTGAAGTGGCCAGTTTTGAGCACTTCGGTTTGGAATGACCCTTCAATATGGCAGCCATAATTGTTTTCACTCCGAAGTGCCCTTCAGAGGGCGATATATCCCGTTTGGAACGCACGGAATAGGTGTCTGTTTTGCTCCGTAAACTAATCCTAGCAAAACCACAGCAGAATGAATCGCAGTACATCTCTGAGCGTGCGTTTCAGAATGAATAATTGATTTTGAACGACTCTGTTGTTTGCATAAGTGAATGGTTCAGCACACGTCGCCATCTACTGGCTAATGCTGCTATAACATGATGGTTTCTTAATGTGCCGGCGTCATTCATTTCTAGTCATTTTACCGGTACAAAAACAAGTCGTTGTGCCTTTTTTATATTGCAAACTGATATTTGTTATCATATTATTTTAATGTACCTACCATCCCTACCATAATCATAAACACAATGGTTTGTCGCCCAAATCACTTTACAAACAGTTTACTTTCCTATAGAAGACTGTTTACGTCACAGAAAAAAAGGAAATTGCGAATTTTTAAAAGGTAGGCTAATTGTGATTTAAAATTTTTTATTTTTTTTTATTTTAATGCTTTTCTTCCTTGCAGTTCTGCATTTATATCTCATAATTCTGACATTGTTTCTCACAATTCAGACGTGCTAGATATAAATTCAGAATTGCGAGACTAGCAATTCTGAAAAGAAAAGTCAGAAACTCAAAATTGCAAGAAAAACCAGCGTATATGAAGACTACCACAGAGTTTTAACACCAGTAATGAGACACGTTTGATGTTCCTTTGTCTGACAATTTGCCTGTCAAGAACACTGTATCCCAGTCCTAACCTGAGCTGAGAGTTACCTCAGCTATTCCTGTTCCTTACGTCAGCTCTGTCTTTTAAAGACAATGGGGTGACTTTCAGCTCTGAAGGACAGAAGAGAAGAAGAGGAGGAGGCCTATAGCATGTTGGACTATGCTAACCATCCCCCACTGTCCCCCTCTCCTCTTCTCCCTTGTCTTCTGTGGGGCTGTAAATCTGCACTGGACGGTCACTCTGGGGCCAGCTGACTTAATAGTTTAATGTCCGTACAGCGTGGCAGGTGTCCAATATGGCTGCCGTTGACTGCATCTACATTACTTGTCAGCGTTGAAGGTGGGTTCAGAATGCAAGAGAAGGAGAGATGCAGACAGACAGACAGGGTTTGGGACATTACAGATCGTTCCAGTTCTAATAAAGTTAACCAGTCTCCTGATAACAGTTGCAGGACAGAATTTCTGGATGTACTTTGCTGTGTGAAGAGACACTTTATGGCCCTACTTTATACTTCAGCATTGCGCCAGTGATGGCCCGCGTTAATCTAAAGTGATAAATGACTTTTCACAAGCAACTAGAAATTTTCCTGCATTCCCTGCTGGTTTTTGGAATTCGCTATTCTATAGATATTCTGGATTAGTAGGATAATGAAAAGCAGACTCTCTATATAAACTTAAAGTGGTCTGTATAGTTTAAAAGGTTAGTTCACTCAAAAATGAAAATGAATTGAAATGAAAGACTAATGCTTTAAAGATTCAAAAAGGACAGAAAAGCACCTTAAAAAAGTGGTTCTCAAAAAGGGAGTCACAGTATGACAAAGTTATACAAATGAATATATTATTAATACAATTAATACTAATATTATGATTGATCTATTAAAATAACATAATTATAAATATAAATAACTTAATTAGAATGCTAATAAATATATTAAATCAATAAATCTTATTTCTTTTTCCTATATAATATTGTTTCTGTTTATTGAAAAGAAAAAGACAAATTAACAGTTCGTCATAATTATGAATGAATGAATGAAAGATGCATTTATATAGCACTTTATTGTGTATTGTTGTACACCCAAAGCACTTTACAATCATGTGGGGGGGTCTCTCCTTAACCACCACCAGCAGAAATACTAGAGGAAATATCTTACCTAGGGGCCCTTTGAGTCAAAAATGTTGAGAACCACTGTCTTAAAATTATCATAAATATTTATATGGCTTAATACCACGTCTTCTGGAGCTGCCAGTTAGCTTAGTGTGAGAAACCGACAGAAAATGTGAACTCAATAATGAAAAAATTCAGACCAATTTTGTGAACCTCTTACTCGTAATGATCCAACTCAAAAGAAAGAAAGATTTGTTCACAAATTGGACGTTGCGGTGATAAACAATGGACTGGCATGATGACAGTGAATAAATTATCTCATAATTAAAATTTTTGTGTGAACGGTTGTTTAAGATATTACTTTACATTGTAGTTAACCAAAAATGTTTCATGCTTGCTGGAAAGTAGAGAGGAGCTCAATATCTACATATTATAAAGCTCCCAAAGGTTTCGTTCTCCGAAGACACTATTGGAAAAATATTTATGCAACATTCCACATTGTGTCTAGAGTCTCGCAAAACCGAGACCTTTGCTGGAACGAAAGAACGTTTGCTCATCCAGAACAAATACGAAATCTCTCACGTGAAAATTATAGACCTCAGCACCTCAAATCCCCCAGATGGCTTCTTAATGTGGTAAAATATTAGATCCACCGCAGGTCAGACACACAAACAAGAGATCAGGAGACAAAACTTGAAAGGATATACAAGCTCTGTCAAGAAACGGTAGAAGAGTGCATATATCAAAGCATGGCTGTCTCGGGTTTGTATTAAGTGATGAGAAGGCTTTTATATTATTGCATGCTCGGTAATAGATTTGGACTGAGACACGCACCTTTATTAGTCTAAACGGATTAATCATGGATGAGTTCAACCTTACACTTTATTGTGGGACTGACACATTTTTATATAACGATGGTGGATGCATTCCAGAAAGGTGACTCACGATGCAATAAACAATGCTCTCATTGAGTTTTTGGGGGTCCACTGGCTGACATTTCCCTGAACGATGGGGCCAGAATAGTATAGACTGCTCCCTGGTGGCCACCACCTCATTAAAAGCCTGCTGTTTAATGGCCTTGCCCAACCAGTTGCCCAGCAGATAACCGGTTTGTTTACCTACAACACAAGTCAAAAGTTGACACGCAGACAGAAGTCTGTGCCGAAAGGCTCTTACTAGCACTCCCGCCGCCCAATTCGCTGTCTCTCGCGCCTTCCCAGAGAGCATTTTGCGGTCTGAGATTTTCCATCATCAACTGGGGAAAGTTGTCCAGCAGTCTTGATGACTATAGAGCAGTGTTTTAAGCATTCATCAGATTTTACAACCTATATTTGACTCTCAAACCTCTGTCTAATAAGATTGTTTGTGGATTTGACAAGTAGCAGTGCTGTCTAGTCTAGGCTTATAAACTAACTCTGGTTAGTTATTTTAGATGTGTTTGCTGCAAACCAGCATAGATGGACAATGCCGTCATTTGATAATGTGTTGCACAATAAAACAAGTCTCATACTAGTTACATCACTTTATTTGATTATTGGTATGATGTAATGCAAAGATTGCTTTGGTTATGAGATTCAAAGTTCACGCTTCACTACATTGAACGCAACAAAGTGAACAAAAATGATCGAATTGAGCTTAAACATTCAAAAAAGCCTCTATTCGCAGTTTTTTGTGAAGTACACTGATTATGAGCTTAGATATTTACATTGTACATAATACAGTATCTATACACATACTGTAGGCAATGACAAAGTACATAAGCATGTGCCTTATGATTCAAACTCACATCTATATCCATAAAAATAAAGGTTCCAAAAGAGGGTTTTCCCAGTGATGCCATTTTGGGTTCCCCAAACAACCTTTCAGTATACAGTTCATAAAAGAACAATTTTAATTCGAGCGAAGAACATTTTTCACGCTATATAAAGCACTTTTTTCCCCCCAGTGGAATGGTTCCATGGATGTTAAAGGTTCTTCATGGAACCGTAGATGCCAATTAAGAACCTTTATTTTTAAGTGTTATGTACATCACAGTGTAAACAAAACAACTTATGGCAAATGACCTCTAGCAGTCACTCTCTTTCATAAGCAAACAAATTAAATCTAAATTTGTCAAACATCAAATGACAACTGGTCTACAATGAAAAAAATAAAATAAAATTATTGAGAAATAAGTCATATGTAATGCAACATATGATTAAAACAAGGAGCAATTATCCCTACAGAAAAATAGCATTTTGTACAGTCTTGGACATTTCAGCTGTAGTCGCCCTCAGTTTGACCACTACATTTGAAATATGAGTGAACAAAGAGACTCATATAGGCAGCCTAGGTCATTTATTTTATATCGGACTACACTGTACATGTTAAACAAGCCAGAACAATTACACATATATGCTGCCAGGGTTTTCATTGTGCATTATATAGACCAGTAATTATATACACAAGTAACAGTTCAGAGTCCTAATTACTGTATAGCGGTAATTTTGTTTTGCTCCCAGTATTCTCGTAAACAGTTTTCACTTTGGGGCTGGCAGTGCGCTGCGGTTGACACGAGGATGCTTTCACACGTAGTGTTCTCTGTGGTTGATGTAAACTTGGTCCGCCCCATTCTGATGACATATCCACTCCTGATAGGACAGTGAATGGTGAGTGAGGCTCTGGAGGTCTCTGCGAGCCACCCTGCCTGGCGCCCGTTCAGCCAATTCGTAGCGCCTCTCCATCCGACGAGCCTATAAAGTGACACAACAGATATAAAATATATTAGTATGCATGCACGTACTCCTAGAAAAAGCCAAAATATTATTAGCAGATCCCTGGTGCTAATGCTGTTAGACAGTGAAATTTGCTGTTTAATGTGATTAGATGGAATACATTTTGGATGGAAATATTTTTTTTTTTATTAAATCAGGGCTGTCGATTGAAATGATGGAAAATGAAACTTTTTACATTAATAAATTACATGATATGAATATTTGCTTTAAAAGCCCACAGCCATCCTTTACTGGCCTTTCAATAAAGCCCCCACCCAAAAAAAAAAAAACGAAATAAAAATTACAAATAAAATAATGCTAATAATGCTACTACTAATAAGATAAATTAAAATAATAAAAATATATAATTAAAAAATATATATAAAAACATTTAATTGCTTCGATTGCAAGGAAATTCCATATTATTGAATTTACATAGAGGTCAGGGACATGATTATTCGTTGAGCTATATTTCCTTTTTATGTTTATAATACACCAAATAAACATTAAATTGGCAGTTCTAAATTTTCTCTGCTGAAACACTGGAAATACTTAAACCAGGCTAAAATGGTCTTCTATAGTCCCCTTAAAACGATTAAAACCAGTGATCTTAGAAGACCAGCAGACCGGTTTTGCTTATTTTAAGAAGGTTTTGGCCACTTTTCACAACACCAGCTTGGTTTGGACCAACTTGACCAATGTTTTTGTCTGGGTGGGAGACCATCCAGACCAGTTTAAACCAGCAAACCACCTGAGGCTGGTGTATGTTTCAGCAGGGTAATGTGTTGGATGGGTGAAAAAGACAGAAAAGTGAGCTAAAAGAGAGCATATAATCACTCCTTAAATAATAAGGAACATACCAGTGGTCATCTTTCAAATGCAGCTCCATTAGAAAGTAGAGCCGGGACCCCCACAGAGTAAAGGTTTACCTGAGAGAATGAGGCCACCTGAGGGGCCTGAGAGGCCATTGGGATGGCAGGAGGTATCTCTGTATATGGAGGAGGAGGCTTGTGAGTTGGAGGGAGGTCAATCCTGTAGAGCGGCAAAAACCAACAACAATCAGAGGATGTATATCACTGACTGCACATGTTGCATGACTTACGGTGACCCTCAGATATCTGGACACATTTAGGCCACGCTTAAATGTATGAATGTCACTGCATTACATAAAATATTAAACCAAGTGGCATTCATTTTGTAGAAATATACTGTTTAGACACTATTTTCAGGCTAAACATTTCACAAAACGAAAGTTGTTAGATGATAATACTTTTTGGAGTGACTGTTTTGTCTTGATGTCAGAAGATGGAGGAAATGCTGGTCAAGACTAGACTAAAGTATGAAATGTGTTTAGTCTGACGAACAATAACAACCACACCTTCTTTTAGTTCTGGGAACAGAATGGAACTTTTTGTCCGTTTTACATCCACATCAAGACTGCCAATTTCTCAAGCCCAACACATTTTTAAGGTTTTAAATGACTCTGAGAGTCTGTGTCCCAGCTCCCACACTTTCTATGCAAGGTGTCACTTTTGACTCAATCACCAGCCACTCAAAATGGCCTCCATGTCTCCAAGCTCCAACAGTCACACTGAAACATACTTTCTCATGCTCTCTGGACCTCTAAAGCAAACACCAGCAGGCCACAATGGACCCCATCTAGAGTAACTTTGTGTGGGTACACATGTGGGCGGAGGTGTATATTAGTGATATACATAAATACAACTGGAGCCCATTTTAAAACTCCAAACAATACTGAGAGAGATGGAAACAAATGACTTTGTCCTTTGGTTTAACTTGTGAATCACTGCAGTGGCTCTCTAAGAACATATGCAATCAAAAAAATCATGTTGTTTACATTTCCTTTAAACAGTTCCTCGTGTGTTGATGTCCTAAACTTCTATAGGATATTTACTATACATACTCATGCTCTAAAAATATATGCTGCTCTCTAATGCATCAAAAACTAAATGAAATGTATAAATAAAAGCTTATAAATGTATTTACAATCTGATATTGACTACAACTAAACCAAGATCATACAGATTAATTAAATATATGCCCTGTGCACAGATAATCTCATGCTTGACCTGTTTTTGAACCTACTTCTTTCCACAACCCCTTCCAAGCCTGCATGTAAAGTACCAACCTAAAACACTAGCAAATTATCAAATGTACTACATTACCACTGCTGAGAACAAATGTAAATATTGTATTTCCTCACGTTATGCCACCATGTACAAAAATATAAAAGCATACATACTAATGCCAAAAGAGATTCTAAAAATATTATCATCTGGAAAATATATACATTTTGTATACATGTATATACAAATATATAAATTTTTACATATTTATTTGTATTTTTATACTAAGGTTCAAAAGTTTGTAGTCAGTAAGATTTTTTACTTTTTTTCAGCAAGGACATATAATCAAAAATGACAGTAAAAACATTTACATTGTTACCAAAAAAAAAACTATTTTAAATAAATGCTGTTCTTTTGAACTTTCTATTCATTAAAGAATCCTGAAAAAAAGTATCTCAGTTTCCACAAAAATAAGAAGCCGCAGTAACTGTTTTCAACAATGATTATAATAATAATAATTCATTAATTGTATTAACATTCAGTTTTGCCATCACAAAAAAAATTACATTTTAAAATATATTCAAGTAGAAAACCATTATTTTAAATTGTAATATTTCACAGTATTTATTTACTAAAAATAATATTTACTATTTTTGTACACTATTAAATTAATTGTAGAGTTGATGAGCATAAGAGACGTAAAAAAAGTCAAATTGAATAGATTTTAAATTTCTTTCTACTCTTAAAGCAGCCTATAAACGTTATTATTTAAACACCTAAAAATAAACATTTGTAATTCAATTCAAATGATCTTTATAGCCCTTTTCCAAATAAACATATCACATATTGTCTCAGGTAACAGTGGAATTCTGTACGTTTTAATACATCGAGACTAATTTTTCCACTGAATTTTTTCCCTTAAATGTCCTATAGTACTCATTTGCTGCCTCCTGGACTCCAGTTTGAATATCCTTGTATGTTCCTGAGATGGTTTCCTGGTTCATCCTTTTTTCCTCATCCATCATCTCTCTGTCCCATCTTTCTCAATTTACTCTCTTATTGATATCACCCTTCAATTTCTGCTTTGGTATTGATGAGTTTTGACATGAAGCAATTGAGAGGAGTGGTCTCATATCCCTAAGAGCCTGGGCTATGATGGACTAATGTCTATTGAGCTTCTGCTATGTAATTCCAGGCGTTGGGAGGTCCTGAGGGTCGCCCTGCCCTGACCTTGAATTCCCAGAATGCCTAATATATGGAAAGATACCTTTCCTCACTCCCTGGATTTAGATACTGCAGCAGGAACCCAAAAGGTCTAGAGAGCCATTAGTGAACAAACAAGGAATCTTAAACCTTCACCGCTAGTTTCAAAAGCACTGCATTGACAACCAGTGAGAACAAGCTCTTAAAATACAAAGTTCGTTCACACCTCTTGGTTAAAAACCGTTGAGGGAAAACACGTGAACTGTGACCTCTCTTCATACATTTTCCCAATGTGCATCCATAAGCTCCCCATTCCTCAAGGGATCAACTTTGCCTTTGTTTTTCCACTTCCTGTGAACATTAATCTCCAACCATTAGTAGTACATTGTTTTGTATAATTGATTTTCAATGGACTATCAGTCCGTCTAATGTGTCCCCTGCCCACGCTACATGAAGTCTAAACCGGACGGAGATGGGAAAAGTGTACACCAGTTTTTATGACTCATTAATTCTATATGGACTCACATTAGCATTTCCCATGAAAAGTTATGGCCGAAATAGAGGATTAAAAGCAGTCGATGTGATCCACGGACTAGAGAGAGGATATGGTAAGTGTATGAGCAGGAAGAGATGCAGACAGGCCTGGATACTCTCACTGGATCCACCTGGATGTCCAAAGAGACCAAACAAGGGCCAACATTTTAGACTTGCATCAAAGAGGGAATGAGATTGTATTGGTCTCATGTATTTTTCTCTCTTTTCATCTCTCTCACATACCGAATACACAGTTGAAGGTCAGATTAATTTGTTTTCCTTCTCAGACAGCATGCATGGAACATTTTCCAATTGTCTTGACTTTAAGCCAAGACCTTGACATATAAACTACTTTGATACTTTTTAATGCTGCCACATCATCTAGTGAAGGATAAATTCAAGGTCACTTTAGATGAATGGGAGCCATCAAAACAAAATCAAAACACAATCATCATGACTCGGGGGAAAAAAAATGTGGAAAGCTCACATAAATCCGATCAAAATGGCAAAACCTTTTAAAAATTACCTCTTGAAGCATTTGAAGGAAGCGCATTTTCTCATCCTTTACTATACTGGGTACAATCAGATCTAAATGTCAAGAGTTATGTGGACATTTTTTGCTTTCATTCCTGCAAAAGCGCCTTGTGTCAGCGTCCCAATGCTGCTTATCTCTCGCAGAGTCCCTGCTGTCTCCAGCGCAGAGGCAGCATCATCCATCAGACAAACCCAGCTGTCCCACCACACTGATCTGCATGCAGCCTGCAGCCAGAGCAAAGCCGAGCCAAGACACGCGGAGGCTGAACAGAGATCAGCTCAAACAGATAAGAGCCTCTCTTTCACCTCTTCTGAGAGTGACGCTTCTGACAGCACCGCTGAGAAGTTTCAGAGAGGGCTCACTTTAAGATAGATGATGTTGATAAAGATAGCACAGCAGAAAACAAGTAATAAATAAAAAGTAGCAGTCAACAATTCTGCCAATTTGAAAACCTTAGGGGTCGTTCACACAGGATGAGTTTCTTTTGTAATTGCTTTTATTTAAATAGACAATTAATAATGACATAAAAGCCACAAACCTAAATTTCTACTTGCTAGTCAGATGTGGACAGTGTTATATTTGAGTAATATTAGTAATTCTGTATTTTATTTTCGATTTCCTAAAAGAGAGTAAATGTCAATTTTAAATCTGTACACTACTGTTTGCAGTCGGTAAACTTTTTTTATACTCACAAAAACTGCATTTATTTGATTAAAAAATACTGTAAACCAGTAATATTGTCAAATATAATTCTATTTTACAATAACTGCATTCTATTTTAATATATTTTAAAATGTGATTTATTCCTGTAGGTGCAAAGCTCCGGTCACATGATCCTTCAGAAATCATTGAAATATGCTGATTTGCCGTTTTTTTTTTTTTTTACGGGATTCTTACATATACGCCGAATAAAACTATTCTTATATATATGCTGTCTAAAAGTATTAATTATCTTTCGAACAGAGGCATACATTTGATAAAAGTTAATTTTTTGCATGTTTAAGACTGCTAAAAGCCATGAACTCCAGAATGCATCCTGTGTGAACATCCCTTTAGCTGTCATGTTTGGATAACAAACTCGGGTCATATTACAACAGAGACTACAATGGAGGGTTTGAGAAAAAGAGAAAATACTGAGACAGATTTTGAGGTCCACAAATCATATGGAGTCCAGACGTTTGAGCGCTGAGAATTGTCTGCTTGCTGTATTTCCCCTGTTCCCCAATACCATTTTCTCAGTGAACAGCTGTATCACGCGAGACTCCACTGTGACCTCATCCTCAAGAGAACTGCATCCATCACTAAGGCTAAAAAACACAGGTTTTTTTGCTATGTTTGCTTAACTATTTATATTCCTGTATTTACACTACTGTAGTTCTTTCTTTTATAGAAAGCGAGAAGAACATCCCATATTCAGTGTTATTTCTGCTGACACAAACACTAACAACCTGTGGTAAACTAACAATGGTGGGTCCTTGACAGAATAAAAACATCTACAACAAATCTATGCGGTCTTATGTGGGCACAATACATTTGCAAACCTAGGTTAACATTGTAATTTACATATTTATATGGTCAATAACAACTGGATGAATATATCTCAGTTTTTATTATTTGACTCCTTGCCCATTGGAGACAATCTGGACAAGAAAGCAGTTAGTTGTTGGACATTCAGCAGTCATTTTTCTACCTAACACTCAAACTAAACAGCGTGCAAAAGTTTACTTGAACTTGTTGCAAAATCTGCATGGGTAAACTTTCGCCCTCACACAAAATCCCAATTACATGGAATCCTATTAAAATGACTGAATTTTGCCCATGAAAATTAATCGAACATTGGGTAAATGTGACTGTACCTTTAAAGGGATAGTTCACTCAAAAATGAAAATTCTGTCATTAATTACTCACCCTCATGTCGTTCCAATCCTGTAAGATATTTTTGATGAAATCTGATGCACGTGCTTTCTCCTGAACCTAAACAACGCTGATTACGTTGATTACATTCTGGGGAAAACGTGCACATGCGCCGTGGTACTCTCCAAAGTGGCGGAAAACGTTAACTCGGGGAGAAGAATTGCTGAATAAATTATGATATTTTTGTTTTCTTTGCGCACAAAAAGTATTCTCGTAGCTTCGCAAAATTGAAGTGGAGCCACTGATGTCACGTGGACTGTTTTATCGATGTCCTTACTACGTTTCTGGGTCTGGGAACATTTCAGTTGCATTGCTGTCTATTCAGGGTCAGAGAGCTCTCGGATTTCATCAAAACTATCTTAATTTGTGTTCCGAAGATGAACAAAGGTCTTATGGGTTTGGAACGACATGAGGGTGAGTAATTAATGACAGAATTTTCATTTTTGGTTGAACTAACCCTTTAAGCACAATTTAGTATATTATTGGTTGTCTATTGTAAACAGCTCATTTTAGCAATGATACTTTTGGCACAGTAAAAGAGATTCTAACCCAAGGTTAAAAAGTAGTGCTAACATTACAACTGTGAAACGCCACTTAACTGGGAATTAATTAGTAACCTTAAACCAAGATTAACAAGATAACCCAGGGTTAAGTGCAACGTGAAAAGCCCTGTGGAGCAGGAACTCAGAGGAGCATATGAAGCCCAGTTTGAAGCTTCTTTTTGAAGGCTGTGGGAAAAGGGAGACCTCCAGGCTGATTGAAATGTGACATCTGTGGGCTCATGTCTCGAGACACTCTCAGTGACAGAACAATAAAGCGGCTCTTTTTGCAAGAACCAAACCAAAAAAAAAAGAAAAATCAACATGCTGTGTCAAAATAGGAACTAGCTGAAGCTCTTTTGCCCACACAAGTTCTGCAATGATGCATCGTGTGGTAGTCTCTGTATACTGCAAAAGCAAATACACAACTGTAGTCTATTGTGGCTAGTCTCTCTCTGTGATGACATGCAGTTGCCGTTCCAGGAAACAAAAGGAAACCATCTGATGTTGCTCCCACTAGAATAGAACATTTACAGTCTTGACTGGGTTTCTGGGCTCAGTAATAATTGACCAGACAAAATCTATTATGGCTAAGGCGGCTAATCAAACATTAAGCCATAAGGAGGTGCTGTAGCGTGAAATGCCTCGTTCTGACAGGCCAACAGGTGAGCCGGAGAGAGCTGAAGCAGAGTGTAATGTACTTAATGATATCCTGACTGGACAAACAACAGTCTTCAATAAACTATTCACTTCAATATGTGACTGAGTAAATCAGCTTGGCATGTTAGACCTAAACTGTAACACATGATCACATCGATGAGCACAAATCGATTTCATGCAATGTTCTCCAGTCGAAGCCTGTAAGGCCAATAACCAAAGAGTGGTAATGGTTAAGTTTTATGCTGTCATTCAGGTTTAAAGGATGGTCAGGAAGTTGCTGAGGAAGCATGGTGATGATTAAATAATTCACCAGGTAAGTGCCCATGTACTGCACCAACTGTCCTACACACTGAAGGTCTACGTGTGGCAAAGCAGGTGACTGTAAGTCAAAATAAGATATCTGACACATAGACGGCATAGCATCGGTGCTATTTTAATATAACCAGAGGTCTTATCCAGCACAATTTTATGTTTTTTTATTTATTTTTTCTTAACAATCCCTTTAATTTATCAAATGTATTTATTTACTGAAAGTTCTGGGAAAACATCTAGTTTTCATAAATAAATACATTTTTATTTATGCAAATGTTACATTATCAGAATATTTCATTTTTTACATTATGAAAATTTCACAAACACACACACACACAGATGCAACATGTTAAACAGGATAGGGCAAATTTAACATCAATAAAAAAATTAACAAATTACATAAATAATATAAGCCAATCAAACACTGTAGACAATTACACTAAAACAGTTAATCTCATGGATTTAGTTATTTAAAACAGAATGTTACACTAACAAATGTTTGAAACAAATTTACATTCTGAGTATCTTTAGTAAACCTAAAAAGGTTACACTTTATTTTAAGGTTCTTGTTACAGTGTAATTACACATTTAGATGCTGAATAATATATATTCACCTACATGTACTTACTATATATGGTTAGGGTTAGGATTAGGATTAGGTCACATGCATGTAGTTATTAATAATTTATTGTTATTATAATAGTAATAGTAAGTACATGTAACGTGTAACAAGGACATCATAAAATAAAGTGTTACCTCTAAAAAAGTATTTTTTTACTTTACAGAACATTCGGAGAACATTCTGAACATTGCTCTCTGTTGCTTACTGTTAGCTGCTAACATTGCTGTAATGTATTTTGGAATAAAGACGGCATTCTTGCAGATCAACATTACAGTAAATGTCAGATCATCTATAAGTGAAGAAATTGCATATACTCACACTTTATCTGTGTATGTGGGTGGGGGAGCCTTGCGTGCAGTGATGAGGACGATGGTGAAGACGGTGATGAGGAAGAATGCCAGCACAGCTCCCATCACAGCCCCAGCAATAGCCATGGAGGATGTCATCTGCTTCTGAGACATGTCTGAAAGGCACCACAACACAGTGAGCAAAAACAAAAGCTAATTAATAAATAAACACAGCCAGTGATATTGGAGGTACACCAAGTTCCACTAAAATTACGAGACAAAAACACTGCTTATCTTGGCATAGAACGGCTATATGCCACAAATTATAACAAAAAGCACAAAACAGCAAAGCAAAGCAAAGCCTGTTAAAGCAACTTACAACTGTATGTAACAAGCTAAAGCTCAGCATGTGTCGATGTAGATTGCAAAAGACAAACAACAAAACAGCAAGAGACTACAAGACAGCTCAGTTAAATAAAGATGTGAATAAAGATGTGACAACCCCAAGAGTGAGGACAGAGTCAGCAAAAACTGAAAGCCCATGAAGCCAGAACAGCTGAGAGAGAAAAAAAAATATAAAAAAAAAATAATAAATTTGGATTTATTTACAAATAACTAATTACAATTTACTTGTTATAGATTTCCAGTTTACACAAGAAGAAAAATTGTGGTGAGGCAATGACTTGATTTAAGAGAAAATATGTAAAATACAGCTTTTTGTCTCTTCTTAGTAAGATTATAATTAGTATTATTATTATTTTATAAATCTCAATCATTTTTGTTAGATTTATGCTTCATACAAGTAAACAAGTTTTTTGTTTGCTTATCCAGAGGCCTGTACCTAGCTAACATTTACATTTAGCAGATGTCTTTTTCCAATGTGACTTAAAAAATTAACAAGCAATGTTTATGTTCAGTTATTTAATTATTTAACAATCCCTTTGTTATTATAATGTTGAATAAAAATGAATAAATGAGTATTTTACAGTGCACATCCTCTTGTCCTGGTGTAACTGTTAATCAAGCGTCAGAGCGAATGAGAACTAGTTGTTTGTTGTTACGGCGAGTCAGGTGGATGGGTGGGTTGTGCTGAGGTTGGCAGGGGCAAGCTGTAGTCAGCCAGCTCTCAGGCTCAGTAATTAGGACCCCATGCTGCCCTCCTTTAAAGCCTGCTGTTACTGTCTCCCCCACCCCGCAGTGCTCTTATGCTTTGCTGCACTCCTTCCTCCAGCTTTCCCTTCCACTCTCTTTCTCTGTCATTACCACCTCCTCTCTCGTTCGCTTTTACGGTGAGCTTCACACTCTTGCGCAACTTCATTTAGCAAGTTCACCAGAATCAATGAGGTTTCTAGCTCGTTATCCCCGCAACGGGATTCCTGTAAAAGGATTACATCCATTAATTAAGATTAATTAAACTTAAAGAGAGCCCTTTTGGATGATCAACAGACTATTTAGCCAAGAGGGTGGAACACTGACACCGTATTACCCAACTTTGCCACCTGACCAATGGTATAGTTTGCGGTCGTTGATAATGCGATATTCAATAAAAAGCATTTGTTTTTTTGTGCCTTCTTTGTATTTTTTCCCTAACACAAATCAATCGAACGTATTATCGAGTGTTTTCCCTGAAGGTTTTATGGTCGAGAACCCAATAATCACCACAGTGCTGTTACTGTTAGCTCACCTCTGCTCTCACAGGAGAACAGAACAGGATGTTTAGTCAAGTCATTCAATAGTGATCGTTTAAGTGTAGCAAGCGGTAAATATTTGGCCTGCTGAGCACACGTCCAGGTCTGACAGAAGCTGGCACTGGAAGATAAAGACAGTGAGAGCAGGAGGTCGAGGGCGTAAGGTGTCAGGAGGAGAGGGGGTTGTGGCTAAAAACAAGCACTGGGATGGAGAATGTTATCAAAAAGTTTGGCACTGAATTGGAGGTTTGGCAAATTGGAGATTCAACCACGCTTGTGACAGATCTCTGCACAGCAAGTCCATACGGCGATATCTGAAGGCAGTGTAATAAAAATATGATTTCTGCAGCTTGTGAAGAGTTAAAAGTGAAGCGTGTAATATCTGTGCAACTAGGGCTGGGCGATATGGCTAAAAGCATTATCACAATATTTTTCCCCTCCTCATATCATTTGATAATGATTTTTCAATATCACAATATTCATTTGACACCATTAACAGGAAGGAAATGCATACAGTATGTGGAATGCATTTCTTTCTTCCCTAATGGTATGAAATGAATACTGATAAAAATTAGTTTGTTAGATCGTGAGAATAAATATACTTTAGTGGTAAACTTCTGCAATTACCCCATCAACTTCGGTCAGAAATCTTGGTGTAATCTTTGATGACCAGCTGAGTTTCAAAGACCACATTGCAAAGACCGCTTGATCTTGCAGGTTTGCATTGCACAACATCAGAAAGATCAGGCCCTTTCTAACAGAGCATGCTGCACAAATTCTTGTCCAGGCCCTTGTCATTTCTAGGCTGGACTACTGCAATGCTCTTCTGGCTGGACTTCCATCAAGCACAATGAAACCTCGACAAATGATTCAGAATGCAGCGGCACGAATGGTCTTCAATGATCCCAAAAGAGCCCATGTTACACCTCTCTTTATCTCCTTGTACTGGCTACCGGTTGCGGCTCGCATCAAGTTCAAGACACTGATACTTGCATATAGAACAGCCACAGGCTCAGCACCCGCCTACTTCCACTCACTACTACGAATCTACATCCCCTTCAGAAGTCTGAGATCCGTTAGTGAGCGACGCCTCGTGGTACCATTGAGAGGCTCAAAATCACTTTCCAGAACATTCTCGTTCACCATTCCTGGCTGGTGGAACAATCTTCCCACCCCTATCCGGAATACTGAATCCCTGACAATTTTCAAGCGACAGCAATGCTAATCTCTTTCAATGCTACCTGACTTCATCTTAAATAATAATAATAAAAAACTTTGTCTTTCTCTTTATTTATTCATTCCCTTTCTAGCTTGTACTTATTTGAACAATGTCTAAAACTTGGTATTACAAGCACTTCCTGTGTCTGTTTGCCTCTTTAAGAATAATCACATTATGTATCCCCCAATTGTAAGTCGCTTTGGATAAAAGCGTCTGCAAAATGACTAAATGTAAATGTAAAATGTAAACTCCACAAAGTAAGCTACCTTGTTATTTTCTTGTTTTTTTCTCAGATGCTCACGTCCTTGTTTTTTTTCTCAAATTATCATTTAATTTAAATTAATCATCAAAAATGACATCCAATTAAATTAATTCCTAAGGCTTAACAATTTAAGCAATTTTCGGTATCACTTTAGTATATAGGGACCAATTCTCACTATTAACTAGTTGCTTATTACCATGCCTATTATTAACATATTGGCTGTTTATTATTACTTAGGCCTATAAAGCACATATTCTGCATGACCATATTCTACGTCCCTAATCCCAATACCTAAATTTAACAACTACCTTACTAACTATTAATAATCAGCATAATAGGAGGCAAAAGTCATAGTTAATGTTTGTTAATAGTGAGAATTGGACCTTAAAAGTGACCCAATTTTTTAAAATATAACAAATTTAAAACAAAACATTGCATTTTTATTTATTGTTAAACAAGGTGCTGCACAACATCATTTGTATAGCGTATAAATTAAAACCCAGATGAAATATATCTTGGTTGATGATATTCCTTATTTCAGGATGCTCAAACCAAATATCTGTAGCAATATTTTGGTAGTGTGACAGTGTTTACCGTTTTTGGAAAAATCAATCTTCAGATGACTCTACATAAAACTAAGATAGGAGAGGCCATTTTAACAATAATAAAATGACATTAGAAGCAGTAGCCTTCTTTTTAAGGTGCGAACTCCAATAATTTCAATAGAAATCCTATTGTAATTTTATATAAGGGTTAAACATTCTCCCACACAGATTTGGGGTTCAAGTTTATGGTGCAGATTAATCACGTTGACTTTTAACCTCAATGCTAACAACAAGACATGGCTAGTTTTGCACAATATCCAAGGAGTTAACAGATTAAGGATAAGAGAGGAACTCTGTTAGTACCTGAGAACGTTCCCAACATTAATCATGATGTTTCTTTACTAAAATCCCCTGGCTACCCTCCACACTCTTCTATTACTAATTAGCACATAGCTTAGCATCCAGTCAGTCCAGCGTGTCTGTATGTATAGCTCTATAGATGTTTTCTGGAGGTTTAACTTCGTTTGGGATTATACAGTGGTGTGACAAAGTGTTGGCCCCCTTCCTGATTTCCTATTTTTTTTGCATGTTTGTCACACTTTAATGTTTCAGATCATCAAACAAATTTAAATATTAGTAAAAGATAACACAAGTGAACACAACATGCAGTTTTTAAATGAAGGTTTTTATTATTAAGGAAAAACAAAGTCCAAAACTACATGGCCCTGTGTGAAAAAGTGTTTGCCCCCTAAACCTAATAACTGGTTGGGCCACCCTTAGCCGCAACAACTGCAATCAAGCGTTTGCAATAACTTGCAATGAGTCTGTTACAGCGCTGTGGAGGAATTTTGGTCCACTCATCTATGCAGAATTGTTGTAAATCAGCCACATTGGAGGGTTTTCGAGCATGAACCGCCTTTTTAAAGTCATGCCACAGCATCTCAATAGGATTCAGGTCAGGACTTTGATTTGGCCACTCCAAAACTTTTATTTAGTTTTTCTTGAGCCATTCAGATGTGGACTTGCTTGTGTGTTTGGGATCATTTTCCTGCTACATAACCCAAGTGCGCTTGTGCTTGAGGTCACAAACTGATGGCCGGTCATTCTCCTTCAGGATTTTTTGGTAACAGCAGAATTCATGGTTCCATTTATCACAGCAAGTCTTCCAGTTCCTGAAGCAGCAAAACAGCCCCAGACGATCACACTACCTCCGCCCCCGAAAACCATATTTTATGTTGGTATGGGGGGGTGATTTTTCTTTTTTCTGAAATGCAGTGTTACTTTTACGTCAGACGTAAATGGGACACACACCTTCCAAAAAGTTCAACTTTTGTCTCGTCAGTCCACAGAGTATTTTCCCAAAAGTCTTGGGATCATCAAGATGTTTTCTGGCAAAACTGAGACAAGCTTTTGTTATTTTTGCTCAGCAGCGGTTTTCGTCTTGGAACTCTGCCATGCAGACCATTTTTGCCCAGTCTCTTTCTTATGGTGGAGTTATGAACACTGACCTTAACTGAGGCAAATGAGGTCTGCAGTTCTTTAGATGTTGTACTGGATTCTTTTATGACCTCTTCAATGAGTCGTCGTTGTGCTCTTGGAATAATTTTGGTAGGCCGGCCACTCCTGGGAAGGTTCTCAACTGTTCCATGTTTTTGCCATTGGTTAATAATGGCTCTCACTGTGGTTCGCTGGAGTCCCAAAGCTTTAGAAATGGCTTTATAACCTTTTCCAGATTGATAGATCTCAATTACTTTCTTTCTCATTTGTTTCTGAATTTCTTTGGATCTCGGCATGATGTCTAGCTTTTGAGGATCTTTTGGTCTACTTCACTTTGTCAGGCAGGTCCTATTTAAGAGATTTCTTGATTGCGAACAGGTGTGGCAGTAATCAGGCCTGGGTGTGGCTAGAGAAATTTAACTCAGGTGTGATAAACCACATTTTTAACAGGGGGCAAACACTTTTTACACAGGGCCATGTAGTTTTGGATTTGTTTTCCCTTAATAATAAAAACCTTCATTTAAAACTGCATGTTGTGTTTACTTGTGTTAGCTTTGACTAATATTAAATTGTTTGATGTCTGAAACATTAAAGTGTTACACACATGCAAAAAAATAAGAAATCAGGAAGGGGGCCAACACTTTTTCACACCACTGTATGTGGTTCAGTGTATGGGAACAATGGTCAGGGACAGTGGCAGGGCTGGGAGGGGGCAGGGGAGAGGCCATCATTCTACCGTCTGGCGGGTAATACCACAGATGGGCCCCCCACAGCGAGTCACAAGACCATTTACAGTTCAATTCAGCAAGGGTTAAAGCTGTCGTCTGCTGCACAATATTCACCTCAAAAAATACAAATAATAAAGCCACAGACATTTGGTTTATTCACTCTAAATCTAAATAAACGATTTCCCATGTGACAAAAAATGCACACTTTAACATACTTTTAAAAAATTGCACATTATGAAGATAATATACTTTAAATTCAGTTTGCACTTACTGTAAAGCATATTCTTTTAATGTTTTTGGACACTTAATTGCATGTTAATTGAAATTAAATGAAAATACATTAGAGTTTAAATTTATATTATATTCAATTATTTGAACACTGGAGTAGGACTTTATATTCTTTATACCTTTATATGATTAATATGGTTAAAGTGTACTGAACTAAAATATACTTTAGTATAAAAACGATATTAATTTTCAATCCATAAATAACAGTTCAAACTAATTTGATAATTTTTTAGGATGTTAGTCAGCATATCAAATCAAGAAAATAAGTGTGTGTGTGTGTATTATATATATACAATATAAGTCAACATTTGAAAGTGGAACAAAAAAGTCCTCAAAGTTGTCCAAAACAAGGAAGGATTATTGTTTTAATCCCTTCAATGTTTTAACTCAATGATCTGTAGATTAGGGGTGCTCCCTGATCGTACTGACCGATCCCTATCGGGCCGGATAATCCGCTTTGGGGAAATGGTTTTGATCGGCGGTCTCTATAAGGCCGTGTTCTCATAAACCGATCTCAAAGCTGATGACGTTCCTGCGTGAGAGGTTCGGCATGCACAATGCAGCAGCATCGTTCATCGCTCTGTTCGGCGCGGGTGAAATAATTATAATGTTGAAGGTGCAATTCATATTTCTTCTTTAAATAACTTCTAAAGTAATTTGAAAAACTTTCTGTGAGACATAATTCCACAAACAGCGTAAGTGAATCACCGCGCGCGCACGCTCTCTCTCTCTCTCTCAAATTACGCAAATGGCTTCAAATCACCACCACGAAGTCGTTTTGCACTATAATCGGGAGCGCCCGCTGCACAGTTGACCACAGTGGAATTGTCACTTGCACAATCGAGGCAGGTGGGCCCACTAAAGTTTTATAAATTGCATTCTTGTTCATTCTTGCCAGTGTTTACCTTCAGCACATCGCGTGCTCTCCTGGAGACCCATTTTTTGTTTGGTCGTGGCCTCATGCACACTCGAAGTGCACACACATAACGCCAGGTTCACATTACTCTGTTTGCAGTACGTATGTGGGGCGTATTTTTTTCCACGCTCATGTTAAGGATTCGCGTCAACTGCACGTTGATCTGGGCCCGTGCGTTCCAGGAGCGGTACGTCTGTTTCCGCTGCACGCGCTGAATTAAAGTGACCGAGCATTGTTTGCGGTAAATATGAAAAGATGTGAAATGTAGTAATTACACCATAAATGCATATAATTAAAGTCTACTGTGTTTCACAGTCAATACATATGGCTTTTTGTCTAGGTTTAATGGAAAAGAGCACTTTTAGATAAACAATTCAATAATAGATGGCACTCGTGGAGGTAGAAAAACAAAGTTCTTTATGAATGGCAGGATTGCTTGTAATAAAGAATTAAATGCAAAAGAAAAGGCAGTAGAGCTGACTGTTTCTGTCAATGGTAAGTTTTCATTTAGAATGTTTGTGATAACGCAAGAAAAGTAGTTTAAATGTTTTGCCACTTGCTTGAAGCAACTGTTTTGTGCTGTGTGTAAGCGTATTGTATTGTAATTGTATTGTGCAACAATTGCATGAGTGTAAAAATGCACTTCATGATCGAACATTTAGGTGAGATAAATATATATTTTTGAAAAATGTCTAAAAATGCTCCCCTCCACCCCTCAAATTAAAAAAATTCCCTCTCACAAGAGTCACCTATAAGAGGGAAATTCCCCCTATTTTCAAAAAAGAAATTTTTGGATAAAACTATACATAAACTTCTAGAATTTGGTGTGTTTGTGTGTAAATATACAAGCTCTTTTGGAGCTTTTTCTTGAGCTATTTTTTTCAGCAATCCTCTACAAACATCTTCGGAAATCTGTTGTTGCCTCTTCTGTGGTTCTCTTCTTAAGTGCCGTGACCATAATTCAGGGGCCTTTTAGCAGCTCACTTTAACCCCACTGGACTTAAGACTTTTCACAGGTGAGTCCAGACTTGAACCGTACCCTTTGAAGGTCCTCTCATCTTATCTAAGAGATGTTTACCAAGCAGATTTAAGATTTCTAGATTCTGGCGGGGAAATTCTCAAGGCTCAGAGCAGAGGTGATCCCATAGTAAAGGAGTATTAAATGAGTTCACACTCACTTGGAGCCGGTGGAGGGGTGGCAGGCATCTTTAAACCTGATTAAAGGGATCAGGTGTTTCTCTTAGACTGAGTGTTATGGGTCTCAGATTGTCGTATCGGACACGGACACCCCGTAACTCATTCAACGCTCTCGGTGGGTATTTGATAACAGGAGCTGGGTGGGGGATAAAGCATCACAATGCATTCTGGTAAATGTTACATGGGGAAAGCTGGCCTTCCCTGCTGGCTGACATCTGATAGCCATATTGGAGTGCAGGTAGGGAGTTTGTCTGTCTTGGCCCGGAAAGGGATTCTGTTGTGTGTTCGCAAGCCATGAGTTTTAATTACGGTGAAACTCAACAGTCTGTGGGGCAGTGGGAGAAACGTCCTTGAAAAGGGCAAAGGTTTATGATGCAGCTGACCAAAAGGGCTCAATGACTCAATGTAACACGTTTGTCCTAATAGAGGTCACTAGACGAGAGAAAGACCACCGCTTAAGTGATTTCAAAAGATTTGTTCTGGTAAATGAAAGGAGATAGGTAGGTCAAGTGTCAGAGGTCATCTTCTGTTGTGAATGCCATTGTTTAAACTGCCAGATTTTTATGAAGGGGTTATAGTGTGTGTGACTGTTGAGAAGAGCAGCTGATTCTGGGTGGTCCCTGTCTATCATAAAGGTTTCAAAAGGTGGTTTCACGGCAATGCCATAGAAGAAACATTTTGGGTTTCCCCAAAGAACCTTTCATTGAACATTAAAAAAAGAACTTTTTTTTTCTTAGCGTGAAGAACAGTTTAATAACCTAAAGAACCTTTTAACACTAAATAGAACCTTTTGTGGAAAAAAAGGTTCTTCATGCACTGAAAAAATATATAGCAACTATTACAAAGAAACAGCAAGTAACACTGAATTAATCATTACATCTTTAATTTTTTTGTAAAACACAATCCAAGAATCATTTTAATTACAACTTCAAAAAAAAAGAAAAAAAAGACAAGTCTTTATCATTTTTTCTCCTAAATTTTCAAACATCAATCTTGACGAGATTTTCCGAAGTCATAATTAAAAATTATTGTATGAAACTGTTTTAATTCTAATTTCTTCAATCCAAATTCAAATAGCAGTTCTGTGTCGTTTGCTACCTTAATACAAATTCAATTAAAAGAATTTCAGAGGTATTCAGTTCCAAATCGCCCACAAACCAGCGACTCACAACTTATTTGCAATTCAGTCTAAAGTAAATAAATATATTATCCAGAATAAAAATCAGAGAGATTATTTTCCTTCTTTTTTCACTTTGAATTCTTACACTATTGCCAAGCTGAGAAAATTTCTTCTTGGGTGTAAGGAAAAATGGCTAATAAACATTTAGCTATGGATTGGTTATGTGTGATGCCTTAAAAAAAATCACCATCAGGAAAGGAAATGCATATAATGCTTAGTATTTGTTTTTTTATATATTTGTCTTAACACGATATCTTGAGAACCAGCTGGATGCCGATTTGGTTACATATTTGTACACCCCACCTAGTATATCTGTGACTGTGAAATAAGTGCAGTAACACTTTCCAGTGTTCTAGTTCTGATAAATGACTCTCTGAAATGGACCACTGAACATTTAATAACAGCCTACCACTGAGGGAACGATTTCATGACCACTATGATGTATTAGTGGAAAAATATGTCATAAAAGATGGATATCTGAGAAGCAGAAAGTGTCACAAAATGACAAATTTTCCAAAGGAAATATCCTCCGGAAGAAAAATAAAGGAAGAACATGCCTTGGTCACAATGACAGATCACAGCCTTTTAAAGTGTTTATCTTTTATAGAAGGAATTTATAATGCCATATTTCAGCTTCACGCATGCATTTATGTTGCATCGTCCCCCAGTTCTCCTTTTTAACCTTGGTTCATCTTTGACTCCTCCCTTCTTCCCGTTTCAAGCTCCCCCTCATTTCCCATTTCCTCTCCCTTTTTTCCACAGAATTACCCTCTTTCATCCACTCTCTAAGCCCTCTTGTTTCTCTGAGACAGGAGGCACAGGTATCCCTCAAGAGAACAAGCCCGGGAAGAGTCTGTTGCCATGGGGACGGTATCAATGGCCTGGAAGGGGGCTGTGGCAAACAAAACCATTCTACCGGACTAATTTAACCAATCAGAGGCACTGATGGAGCAGAGAGGGGGTAATACTGCTCCTTAGAGAATCTATTCAAACAGTGCAGTGAGAGAAAGTGACCTCTTCACCCGTGATAGTGTGACTGCTCAGATAATGAATGACATTGTTATTTTCAGTGAGCTAACCTCACTTTCCAGGGAATTATACAGTAACCTGGACTTAAGATACCTGAAGGAAGGAAAGTATCTCTATTCTGTATATTTTTGAAGGAATAAAGATTCATATTCATATTTTTTGGCAATGTAAAAATTTTTTTTTCAAGGACTCTGATGAATATACATTTAAAAAGAACATTTATTTAAAATATAAATATTTTGTAACATGCAAATGCCTTTACTATAACTTTTGACCACTTTAATCTTTTCATTTAAAATTTTTTTTTAAATTAGATTGCATTTAGATTTACATTACTTTAAAAACAATTAAGTGAATCTGTGAAACAGTAAACAAAATACTGAAGAAAAATAGTACAAAGTAGTACTAAAACATAATTCATTACATTTATTAATTTCAATGCAACATCGAGGCTATGTCAAGATAAAAGGTATAAATCAAGGATAATTTGTACATTACTTAAAACAATAGGTAATAATTATTTTGACACTTGTTTTCCCCTGATTTGGGGTGCAAGATGGTCCAAAGCATTAAAACACTTCTTTGCTATATAAATAGGCATGTTTTATGAGCCGACTTTGGACATTGACTCATTGTGGAACTTTTGACAACTTTAATTACTAGCTTGTCCCACCACCAGCTGATTGGACAGGATGACAGACTCTCCAACGGCTATGAAACAAAAAACACTCAAACACCATTTAGTCCCACTGCTGTGCTTGATCTTCCCTTCGTCAACCAGCTCCCCCATCTTCTCTCACACAGATCGACAGAACAGCAGTGCAAACACAAGAATCAACAAGTCCATAATCCACCCCACTTTAGGGCTATCCTAGGTGAATCTGAGAGGAAGTTTAGCCCTCATCCACAGGAAGCTTTTAGCCACAGGCTTTCCCACAAAATATGCATGAGGTTTAGAGCACGAAGGGATCTTTGGAGATGAAGTAGGTTAACCACAGCAAAGGAAAAGTGGGCGTGAGGAATACATCCCTGGAGGCCTCCAGGAGTGTAGAGGAGACCCCCACAGGGAGCATTTCTGCAGCTGAAGCAACCAGTCACACCCAGGACCACAACATTCACCCCTCCAACCAGCAAGAAATGGATCTGAGGCCAACTTATAAAAGAAAGAAACATGTCACAGAAAAAAAGGTGCTTTATTTTAAAACAAATGTATCCCAAAGGTTGATTTTACAAAATAATGCTCAGTATCATCTATACATTGCAAATACATTTCTTCCTTGCTATTTTTTTATTTTCTTTTGTTACAGTAGCTCTTTTGTAAAACAAAAAAAGTGGAAAAGATTCTGAAGAAGTGTACGTGTGATCCTCTCATCACAATCTGTGTAATGGTGGGTTTTCTAGTGCGTTCCACAGTTGAATCTCAGGCTTCCTATAGGAACGATAAATTCAAACAAACTAACAAAACAAAACAAGGTTCTCCTATCTGCCAGCATATATACATAACTTTGTTTTCATCGAATTCTTCACCCAAACCTGTACACATAGACATTTTAAGTTCATAACTCTTTGATGTGCACCGTGACTCAAGTGTCACACGTCATTTAATGCGAGAAAAACAATTAGTTATTGTCTGAAAGAAGCAAATGGCACACAAAACAAGGTGGTGAACAAAGCACAGCACAAAATAATGATCTCAGGACCCAACCTGACCAATTTATGCCTCAAAACTACTCGCATACTTCTTCTGAAAATGATACTCACTCGCTCGTAAATTCTGCATGCACTTTATAATGCTTACAGGGCACGTCTTCAGTTTAAGGCACTATAATATCATCTCCAATATCTCAAAAACCAAACATACGCATCTGCTAGCTCATTAAGATCCAGCCAACACAAGTTTAATGACCATTAACATGTGTATTAGGCTATCGTCTTCTGCGTTAAATTATGTGCGCGAATGTGACTGGAAATCTGAACACTATTGCACAGGCAATGAGCCGATTCATCAAAACACTGTTGGTAAACACCAGCTGATTGGATTTACATATTACAGACACACACACACAAACAGAACCACAAGAGACAGGCACAGGACTCGATTCGTGACGTAATGCACAGTCGCTGAATGCAGTCGGAGGTTGTTAACACTGGGCAGTGATGGTCTGACGAAGACAAGGCAGACAGCTACATTAATACGGGACAAGCTTTCATGTTGAACAATGGCAGTAGTTTTTAAATGTACATTGTCCAACCATCTCCTGCAGACAGACTCAATTTTTGATGGCACAAACAAAAGAAATCCAGAGCTAATATAGTGATGCAGGGTTATGCAAATGGAAGATGAATT
Organism: Sinocyclocheilus anophthalmus; assembly: GCA_018155175.1. NCBI lineage: Eukaryota > Metazoa > Chordata > Actinopteri > Cypriniformes > Cyprinidae > Sinocyclocheilus > Sinocyclocheilus anophthalmus. Next base: position 101,907 of record JADLZN010001330.1, on the reverse strand, counting down.
GATACAATTACAGCCACCCCATTTCGGCAATCATCCTGTCTGGCTTTCGCCCATTGGGCTTTATCAAATCCAGCACGGTCCTCCCTGTCTAGCTCCTCCCTACAGCAACTTCCTGTTGCCATGGAAACCGCCAGGCTGTTGACGGGAGCTAATTTCTGCCTCCATCAGAGTGACAGCATTCAAAGTTAACGTGACTCATTGAAACTCATCGCTCACGGTCGGGCTGATCTGAAACACTTAACGACAATACAAATGGCATTTGTTCTAACTGTTTTCTTTTAAATAAATCAAACAGTTCACCTCACTGTGCAAGGGAAAGGAGACTGGCTATTGATTTGGCAACTTATATCACCCCTGAACTGGTTTATCGGTGAAACAAAGCAGACGTCTTGTTGCCTCACCAATCTAAGAAACGAAGACGAGAATTATACCCTCACTTGGTCCCAAAACATCTATTAAGCCAGCTAACTAATGATTAGGCTAATGTACAAAAACAAACCGGTAGGTGTAAACTACTAGAAAAGGTGCATTTCCTACTAATTTTCTTTACATAATTCTGATCATCCTCATTTTGCAGTCTGAAGCATTTCGTAAGTGTTTACGCAGTCTCTTCCTGCTCGTTCTTCTCAGACATACCACTCCCTCCGGGAGATCATTGAGCCATCCGTGTGCGACACGTAGTCGTTGTCGTAGCAGTCCTCCGGCAGGTAGGGGGAGCCGTTGCTCATGACTTGCGGAGCAGCAAACCTGCGGGGCTCCGGCTGCAGCGAGCTCCTCTGGATATGATGGGCTGGACTGAAGCTTTGCGGCTGGACTGGGTGATGGTCGCTGTGATAGCCGTGCTCAAGGTTGTGATGATTATGGTGATTCATTTGACCGGCTGCTTCCCTCAGAGCTCTGCTGCGACCATTGGGCGATCGCTCGCGGTCGAAATCACCCCACTCTTCTCGATCCTTATCCGGGTAGATGGTGCCGTTATCCTGGTTGGATTTGAGCTTGGTGTCAGGGCTTCCTTTGCTGTAGACTTGCTGCAGCTCATGGGGCTGGGGAGCCTTTTGCATATCCGAGGGGCCGTGATACTGCTTTGTGTAGTAGTCGCCGCGGAACGTCCGCCGTTGACGCTGGTAATAAACTCCACCCAGAATAAGGAGCAACAGCAGGAAGAGTGCTCCGCCTACTGCCCCGCCCACAATCGTGCCTAGGCTCCCCTCCGGCAGAGGCGCCAGGGTTGGAGACGTGATGAGGGCTCTCTGCTTATTGCCAGACGCGGTGGCAGAGATGTCAGCGGTTAGGAGGCGCACAGGGGTGGTGGGGGGCATGGTGGTGGTTGAGGGAGGATCTAATGGAGGGAAGGAAGAGGGAGAGGCAAGAGGGAGGGGGGGGGGCAGGAGGCAGGGATGGACAGACAAAGAAAAGTAGATAATGTCAATGCCAGCTACATCAGTACATCATTAACGGTCATATGAATCTGCTTCCAAGATTGTAATATCTTCTAGCATGACATATAGCATGAATAACAGGACTATCCTCTATTGCCGTGGATGCAATAGTTCCAGGTCTTTTATTGAAAGGATGCGATTGCAAACCTTCAGACGGCTTCAAAACCTGAAACTGTTGTCCAGAGCAAAGATGACTAAAAACATGGAAGAGGAAGGAGATTTGGGATCTTCATGATAAGGGATTCATGAGGAGCTACATACTAACATCTCCAGCTAACACTGAAGTACAGTCATCTGCAACAATGAAACAACATTTGTGTTAGCTGAGAGAGGGAGTACGGATGACCACATAGCTGAGTGATGAGAACACACTAAATGGAAGGAAGGGGTCAAGGAAAGGGTACATGCTACTGGGGGAGGGGAGAGGGACAGACGTCGAGAATACCCGAGGATTGGGTGGCTGCTACGCCTAACTGCTAACATGGTGCTTGGGTAGAAGATTGCGTTAATGCCATTACCATGCATTGATCGCTTTATTGTGTTATGGAGCAGCGTGTAGCGTTTCATCGCATTCTGGGGCATGCATCTGGACTATGCAAGAAGCGTTCTTGGAGACTGGAAGCTGAAAGTCAAACTATCCCATTACGGAGTGTCCTGTTCCCGGCGCAATGAGAGCTATTTGGCTGGCTGTGAAGTGTGTGCATGCATTGAGTGCAGAACGTGCGAGTTCACTCTCAGGAGTCAGGGCTGCAAGCTCTTCAGGGTTACGGGGTTCAAATGCTCCAGCTAAAGTGGGGAATAATTTGCTCATCCTTGCTGGAATGAATAATAAACGTAGCATACATAAAGCATTCTTGGACGGTTTTGTTCCCACAAGGTTAAAGGTAATTTAGATGCATCTGTGGGTCTGGTGAGTGAATGTATATGTATGTAGGAAAGAGCAGCTTTTTAGTTCAACCAAAAATCAGTTATCACCAAGGCTGATCCTAACATCTAAAGGGCAGAGCATGGTCTAGACAGCCCTGGTTGTCACTATTTACTCACCCTCTTTTCTTTTTTTTTTTGACCTGGTCATGGTTATTTCTTTGAGTGAAATAAAAGAAGAGAATCTTTGAAAAAAATTCACAGCTCTTTTCCACACAACAGTTTATAGTATAACAGTTGAACTCAAGAACTGAATCAGTGCACAAATTGGTCTTTTGAACTAAGTTTGAATGATTCATTCAAGAACCTTAATAGTTTGTTCACGGACCGGAACCTCAAATCACTGACTCAATGATTCAGTAGTTCCACGGACAACAATTTACATTTTGGACAATTAAAGTTTTTGTATTGCTTCAGAAGACTTGAAAAATAGCGCACAACTCATAAAAGACTACCTTTACACATTTTTGGAGATTAACACTATGAAACACCACTGCATGGAAAAGACCTGCATGAACATTCTTCAAAATACCTGATCTACAGAAGAAAGAAAATCATACGGGTTTGCAACAACATGACGATGAGTAAATAATGACAGAATTTTAATTTTTGTGTGAACTATCCCCTTAAACCACAAGGGACATGTATAATGTCCATTTATTTTAATTTATTCAATTTTGCCCAGCGAGTTAAAGAATAATTTGTTTCAATCAATAAACTGTAGACCTTCTGGCCTCAGCACATCAATATCCAGAAGGGAAGAGAACAGGACATAAAGAGAGGACAAGTCACGAAAAGGTCAGAAACCCCTCCCTCTCTCATTCTTCTCTTCTATGTGCCACCATAAAATCCAAATTTATGTGGTTCCCCATTCCTGTCCATACACTGTCTGGATCAACCCGTTTGGAGGGAGTGTGTGGGTGTGTATTTGGGGGTGATTGGTGACCACACAGGTAGCGGCAGGGTGTTTAACATGCAGGACAGGTACTTCCCACCCATACTCATGCACAAAGATCAGCAACAGCAGCACACACTTTCACACCCACATTCACTCCGTCAATACGCAAACAGTAGCAGTAGGCATTATAGTAGAAACATCTTGACTCAAATGACGCAAAGGAACTCTTAGAAGATAGACACAGACAACTTTGACAAAACAACCAAACACGCACAGAAACGCAGCTTCATGCACATAGAAGCGGAATCTTTCTCAAGGGGAAAGCATAAGAAAATTTTAAAAGAAAATACATCATTAATGGCGGTTGAAAAGAGCTGGTGAATGTTTCATGAATCTAGGACATCTCTCAGTCAAGGTTGCTTCCACTCTATTCTCCCCTTGTATAACAGCGTGACAGTCTCAGAGATGTAAGTGTGCACAAGGGAGGGAGAAAGAGCAACAGAGAGAGGGAGGTGGCTTTCACAGAAACTCAAGAAACAACAGTATTCAATGTTTAATGTTCACGCAAAAATGATGGGAGATAAACCTCATGGAATGTGACAGAGAACACCTGTCTCAGAGGTCAATTAGACAATGACTCAGGAAACCCAATAAAAACCCATCAAAACTTTTTTTTGAAAAAGCCAAAGCTGAACTTAAAATGAATTTAAATGCAGGACCAATGCCTTTCAGGCAAAGGCCTCTGGCTCACGAAAATGATTATAAGCTTGTGTGCCCCATAAAAATGGATCCGGACCCATGTGATTCTGAGTGATGAGATCAGTGGGTTCTAAAGAAGATCTGTGGGGCTCGAAGAAATGGTTCACCCAAAAATAAAATGTACTCACCCTCATGTTGCTGTTCATAAAAAAGAAAAAACAAACGGCATATATTTTTGAAATGAGTAAATAATGTTAGGAATTAATATTTTCAGGTGAACTTTCCCTTGAAGAAAACCAGATACGGCATTCTCAGTCCATTCGTTTCAGATTAAGGCCAACATTTCAACACACCAACAATGGGTGTGTGTGAGTGTTAAAATAAATTTGACTGGTAAATTTTGATGTTATTTCTTACCATTGTTTCTCCAGTTTCACATAGGAAACATACTGGTAAACTTTGGTAAGATGGGTGTCATGTTTCAAGTCTCTTACTCACCCTGAACACGTATTCTAATGTCTCGGCTGTGCAGTCCGATATCGTTTGCCACCTCACACCTGTAAACCCCAGAGTCGTTCTTCTGCAAGGGTCTCATAAACACCAAAGAGTTATTCACCACCTCTGCTCCATCTGGCATCTCTCCATCCAACCTAAAACATGCAAACATGTCTTTATCAAACTCTATCCTTTATCCAAGTCTGCCTAGGCACAATGGAAAATGTCAGTAGCAGCAGAAATCTAGAATGTCAGTCAAAAGCTTGACTAAAAACACGTTTCTTAAGATTTTAAAGTCCAGTAAAGATCTTAAAGACCAACTAAATTTAACGGTTAATTGCAGAAATAAAGAAGTGAAAAGCTTTTGTGAAACGGATTAGTTGGACCAGATATTGATAAAAAAAATCAAACAAACAAGTGACTAGCATTTTTGTCAACAAGTTTTGATTTGTTAAACATATCTGCTTGCCCACGACTCCCACTCCTCCCATTTATGACTGCTTGAGGCAGATTGTTTAAGCTCAAATGATTAATGTGCAATCTTCTAACTTCATGAACAATACTGACAAACATTAACAGATTAGTGGATTCCTAGAATTAGATTTGCTTTGAATAAGTAGAATGCTTGGGCATCCACTCATAATACTGGTCATTTGCTTTTAAAGCTACTCTTGGTGTTGTGAATCATAGAGATAATCTGTTGCTTTGAGATGAGTTGAGTTGAGATGAGTACACTCTTGAACCCATTCCAGACATAGTGGTTACACACCTGATCCATCTGAAGTGCTGGGCAGGCGGGTTGGCCTTGGCTCGACACTTCAGTTGCACATTCTCCCTGCCCACATACCAGTCGCCGTCATAGCCCAGCACCAGGATGTCTGGAGCAACTGCACACACACACACAAAGCATAAAGGGATCATTCAGAGTAGTTTAAGAAAGGTAAGGCTAGGCTATGCCTTGTTAAAGACCCTATGAAATGACATGACAAGTGCAGTTTTCTTGCCCTGTGTTGATGCATTTCGTATTGAAACAGAAAGTTTGGGCAGGACATATACATTTTTAAAGACCTAAAACACTTTTACATCACAGTCATAAATCACCAGATGCCATGCTGATTTGCCAGTTGCCATGTGTTATGTATTATGGGGCTTTGGATAAAAATCGGTGCAGTCAGAATAAATCATTGATATTTTGGTCTAGATTATGTACATGCGTGTACACAGACGTACACAATATAAATAGGTACATCTGTATACACACACACACAATATATGTAAATATATAATTACATACCAAATATATATTTTTTCATTTGGTATTTAAATAACTGTACTGTATAAATTATATTTTGTTATAGCAATACTAACACTAAATTTAACATGGTTATTTTTTTATATAAGGTAATATACTCTACATGGACTAAAAGAAAACTACAACTAATTTTTGTGGTTTGAATACATGACATTACGTTTAAACTATAATATCAATCTGTGAGAAAGTTGCATTTGTAAGAAAAAAAGTTAGTATTAGTTACACAACTAGTAGAAATACCAAGTCAGTCACAAGATTTAAAGTTACAATCTTGCAATTTTGACATTGTCTCCCATTTGAGACTATTTATCATAAATGCGACTTTGTATCTAACAAAGTGACTTCAAATCGCTCTAAAAATGTAGATATAAAGCAACTTCTTCATATAAAGAAACAATTATGAGAAATTAAGTTTGCAAGTCTAATTACCTTATTTTTTGCTAAGGCAGAAACATATTTTATATGTGTGCGTATTTTTATATCCATGACAAATGGTAGAACAATAAAGTAGCAATCTATAACACAACAACATTATTATTACTAATTGATCATAAAGCAACATAATTCATCATTAAGACATTGTGTGTCTGACCAGCAGTACAAGACCACTTACAAAGACAATGGACACAGTATTGATTTGTGCCTTTAGAAAAGCTCTTTAAAGTTCTTTAAGTGAGCGTGCTGAATTAAGATGTTATATAGACCCTATGAGATGAAAAAAGATGGATGGAAAACTAAAGAAAAATGCTTCCGTGACTGTAGCCCCTATTGAGCGCAGAAGCGTCGTGCCATGACTGATGTGACCTCTCCCTCCTCATACTCCCTACACCGGCTGCTTCCTGTGCCTGCCCCTAACCGCTACATCTATATTTCATACAGTAGACATCTGCGCTTACGTACTCGCCACCAGAACAGATACACACTTACGCGCCTTCCTCACTGCTCAATGGAGCTTAGTAGAAGTCTGTGTGCAGAAATCGTTAAACGCCGCTGATAAATCATTTGTCTGAAGCATCAATACCCGTATTCAGTATAAGTTCATGAAACCCTGAGGACTGTGTCTTAGCAAAAGGGCTTTTAGCTCCATCACGCACAAGACGGCATCAAGACATCATGTCATGTGGATAGTTACCGCACTGGGGTGATATGGAAAACAGATGTGAGCTCTGGACATAAATCTGATTGCCTGACGTGGTATAGAAAAAACTAAATGTAAGTTACTGTGAAATCTTCATGGAGAAGCTACTTTGGGTTTGTTGTGCTAGATTGAGCAAACAAAAACAGGCTTGCGTGCACACAGGAACAAGCACCAAATGAGAGTCAAGTTTGGCTTTTGGAAGTAAATATGTTTAGTGGCCAATTGGCTGATAAGCGGTTGCATGGTTTAAATTGCAAGAAGTCTGATTCTCGCAGTTTAAAAAAAATCTGATTTAAGTGATGAGCAAATTTTAAAAAAGACATGCTTCTAGGGCTGATTATCCATACAGATTTCCATATTTGATCGACTCTGATTCACAATATCTCAATTTGATATGATTCTGGTTTCCATTTCATGTGGATGTATTTCAGTTTAATTTGTACTATTATATTTTTCGTTTTTTTTTTTTTTCTTTTTTTTTTAACAATTACTTCAAGAAAATGTATAAATTTATACTGAATAGTATTAAAAATCATAATAATTTAAAATACCTAAATGAAAAAACTATGTGGATTGAAGGAAATGAAGCAAAATTAAATGGCATTTCTTTGTAAAACGCACTCTTAAATGCTAAATTATAAAGCGAAAAACTAAGAAAGAGTACAGAAAAACTTGTACAAAAACACAAATGAGTTTTTAAAATGTATACAATACAAGTCAAAAAAATGTTATGTACAAACTTTCATGAGAAAACATTTTCCACAAGGTTCTTAAGAAATGTGCAAACCGTGAAACAGAGGAACACTATAGTCAAAATCTCTTCCACATAGTGAAACACATGTCCACCAAACCAGTGTGCTCTAAAAATGTATTATTGTATTGTTTTTTTTATTCCATATTTATTGTATTCTCTGCTCTATTTCTATTGAATAAAATTAACTACGAAGCTGGTAATAAGAATGAGTTATGGCTAGTTAATTTGTGCAAAAAAACAAACAAAAACAAAACAAAACATATACTGCATAAACAGAATCATGTGCACAGTCTTGTCAAACTATAAAAAACCCCTATCCGATACTCACACTGTACGTTGATGATATAGGGTATCCTGAAGTCGCTCTGTAGAGCGGGGTGTTTGACCACACATGTTAGCGTGTGGCCCTGGGCGTGACGGGAGGGTTGCCAGGTGTAGTGCACCTGGGTCGTAGTGGTGCCGTTGACATCATCCTGCATGTGGGCCTCAGACGTGCCGTACAGATTCGTCTCCCAGGACACGTCGGCAGGGGGCCGAGCCCTCTCAGCAATACAGGTGGCCACTGTGGTTTCATTGCCACCGTCGATCAGAGCAGAAGATCCAGCAGAGACATATACCTTCGGCTCCACTAAGAAAGAGAGAAACATCTTTGAGATAAATATACCACACCACTTGCGTTTAATTCTGAGCTTTAATGTGAGGAGACAAACTCACACTATTACTGGAAAGATGTATCAAGATAATGAACCGAGCTAAAGCACATCTATTCAGATGAGAGTACAAAGCTAACTATAAGCTAATCCCCTTAGGATTAAGAATCACTCTGGTACCACAGCCAGTAAATTCATAAACTGATCAGAATGACAGAGAATAATTAGATTTTCGTTGAGAAGAAATAAAAGTCCTATCGGACTGAAAAAAAAAAAATTCTCTATGGTTACTACCGGCTGAGGGCGGCCTCGGTTTCTCATCAGAGAGCACTAAGTGCTTTTCCAGAGAAGATGAAATTATTTGTTTTAATGGCTTATCCAGTTTACATGGCAGAAGGGGCGGGGCTTGGGCGTGTGCGAGCCATTATGAATCCAGCAGTGTTCAGGCCTGGAAAACTGAGCTTTGCCTCCGCAGCGGCTGAAAGAAACTTAACATGTGTGGGGCGCTTTTCCCTTCCATTTCTCTACTCAGTGCCATCACCGGTGGGAGACAAATGGGAACGTTGTCCCAGGCTCCTGTGACAAGGGAGGGCCGCTAAATCAAGAAGGGCTAATACAATCATCTATTGATATACACTACTGTTCAAAGGTCAGGGGTTCAGTAAATGTTTTAAAGGCTGATCAAAATGCAATAAAACAGTAATATTGTGAAACATTATTACAATTTAAAATGATTGTTTCTATTATAAGTAACTTATTCCTGTGATGGCAAAAATAAATTGTCGGCATCAATACTCCAGTCTTCAGTGTCACATGATCCTTCAGAAATCATTCTATTGTGCTGATTTGGTGCTCAAGAAACATTTCTTATTATCATTAATGTTAAAAACAGTTGTTATGCTTCATATTTTAGTGGAAACCATAGCATTCTTTTAAGGATTGTCTGATGAATAGAATATTAGGGCTGTCAAAATGGCTGAAAAACTAAATTCAAATTTTGTACTTTAATATTATCAAAATTTGAATTATATTAGAATTTAAAATGCATAAATTCAGTTAGGGTAAAGACAAGATTTTGGCTTTTCTCCTGAGGCCACAAGAGGGCACATTGAGCAAAATATTACTAATGCACGTTTATTCAAAGCATAAGATAACGACTATCTGTGAAAAAAAAAAATTTGCATAATGTTTATAAACCAATTATAATCAATTAAGTTGCTTAAACAACTATAAAAAAACAGCATCATGTATGTATGTATGCATAGTTTAATACAAAGGGCGGAAAGCCAATCACACAGAGTAAATTTTTCATTTAAAAACACGAGTTGCAATGGGATGGGGAAAAAAAACAGCCATAAAGTCTCGATATATATTCTTTCAAAGTAAAACTTTAAAACATGGGGGCTCCCATTGTGGAGGTGCGAGTGCAACGGTGTGATAGATGTCCCTCTAGAAAAGGGGCAAAAATATGTGTTCTGTGTGTGAATGAGTGCTTTCAGTTGATGTAAACAAGGTTTCTACACATTGAGTTCTCTTTTCCGGCAATATTTTTACGAAAAACGCAGCAGCGCTGCAGCTAGGGTGATTCTAATGGAATAGGCTCAAAAGAAACATTATAATGCAACGACGATTACAGCGTCATCGCACTGTGTGTCACTGATAAGATTGCTTCCTTAAGCACAACTAAAATTCCGAATGCAACATTTTGCATTCGACTGTGATTTTTATTTTATTTGCCGAATATTCGAATTCGAAAAAAAAAGAAATTTGACACCCATAGAATATGAAATGGAAATCTTCTAAAATGTGACACCTGAACACAAAACCAGTCTAGGTTAATTTTTTTTGAAGACTGATCATCTGAAGCTGAATAAGTAAGCTTTCCATTGATGTATGTTTTTTTTTTGGATAGGACAATATTTGGCTGAGATAACACTATTTGAAAATCTGGAATCTGAGGGTGCAAAAAAAAAATAAAAATCTAAATATTGAGAAAATTGCCTTTAAAGTTGTCCCAATGACGTTCTTAGCAATGCATATACTAATCAAAAATTACGTTTTGATAATTACGGTAGGAAATTACAAAATATCTTCATGGAACATAATCTTTACTTAATAATCCTATATTTTTGGCATAAAAGAAAAATCTATAATTTGACCCATACAATGTTTTTGGCTATTGCTACAAATATAACACATTGATTTAAGACTGGTTTTGTGGTCCAGAGTAACATTTATGAATATATTTAATTAGATACTATTGCATCATTACTGAATAACCTATTAACTTCTTTAAAAATAAAAAGCACTTTGTCAAAGCAGTGACATGAATGTACTTTTGCATATAATCTAGCTAAAGTTTTTTAAGAAAGGGCAGCGTCATCACAAGCCTCAATTATGACCGGTGAATGAATGCAAGTATCTCAAGCAATGCACTGCATAGCAAAAAGCCAAATAATTGCCATGATTTTTGAGGAAAGAGCCTATTTTCAACAACAAAAGATTTCAAAGCAGACATTTTGAGAGTAAATGGCATAATCATTTTCAAAACTGCAATCCGTTGAAAATCAGACAAAACCATTTGGACCTTTCTGGTGGTAAAATATATAACCACGAGAAACATGTATCATAATTGCATTTAAAAAAAAAGTGTGCGTAATTCATAATTCACCACCCTCGAAAGTAATTACCAAATTGTACTAAGTTCTGAGGAAAATCTATAGCAATTCATTTAGTGTCACAATCTGTGGCATCACTTTGGTTGATGTTGGGTGCTACCCATCTGATAATAAAATTCATTTGTATAAGTTACAAAGGATGTGCTACCGAATCGACCCATTGATTAGCTCGTTTCACACACGTTCTGCCTCTGGCAGAGTGTTTTCGTCCCATCTTGTGAATTATTAGCATTGGGCCAGTTGACCTTTTCAGAGACAATCGTAGACGCTGTGGTCATGTACTTCAACACGCCATTGTTGTGGGTGACGTGACAGTCATGAATGTTGTTGTTGTGTGTGTGTGGCAACTCTCGTGGCACTGTAAACCACAAATTAAAACCGGACCAACAATGACATCTGACCATAACAAGTGCAGTAGGATCCCAAAAACAGCGGGCATTATTTTACCACACTCACACACTCACGTCTCTGCACCAAACACATGACATTCCTCTGATCTAATTTAGCTCCGGCGAATGTTCCCCCGCCCTCGGTATGCTCTATCACTTACAACACTTTCCAATCCTCGCATCACGCACCCTCCATCTCCTCCTTTTAAGCTCTCAGTCCCTGTTGTCTCCTCTCGTTACCGTTCCGATGTTATCGAAGGGCACAGCTCATTTTATCGTGACATCTCTTTTCAATTCACTCTTTCTGGAGCTTTATGAACCTTCATCAAAAAGCGTGTCTGCCATGCATTTATGACTCTAAAAATCAACACAGGTATGTGTGTGCACACGTCAAAACAGACACTTCATCTGACAATTACAGTTTGTACTGGTTTAAAATTATGCCCAACCATCAAAGGCATTGATGTTCGTCTTCTCTGCAATTTATAAGTAAAAATACACATACACACACAAGATTATTATAATATATATATAGATTATATGGTGTGTGTGTGTATAGGACTGTCTGTGTAATTTTATAACTGTATGATGTGGTATGCGGTTTGTGGCGGGACGACCAAACGGACAGAAAAAGTGGGTGTGGCATCAGGCCTTGGAGAGGCTTTTATTTACAGAAAATAAAACGTTGTCCAGAAAAGGGAATAAAGTGTCCAAAATAGAACAGGGGATCTGGTGTCCTTGTCGTGCTGCGGGGTTCGTGAAGGGAAGTGTTCAGGAAGGAAGGGTCCAGGTAAGGGGGGGAGTCCGGCGGCCGCACGCGCTCACCTCTCCAGTCCGGGGCACGAGGGGCGTCGGCTTCTTCCAGCGTCTGCATCCTTCTCGCCTTGGCCCACAGCGCTTGAAGGGACTGGACGACCCGGCATCCTGGCCCGACGGCCGTGTAACGCGTGCGGTTCTCATTGGACCCCGGTCGTAGTCACGAATAGGTGGCCAACGGGGGACCTCTACACACCCTCCTGGACTACGAGGCACCAAGTTTGCATGCACAGGAAGGAGACCGGTGCGCAGCATTTAAACAGCGGCGGTGATGAGGCTCCATTCGGTTCAGGTGTGCCTCATCACATGCCGCCAGCTCTGGCTATTTCAGCACCTCCTCTCTCAAGCACCCACTCCTGTCGGGAGCCTGGTGAAGGGCGGCGATTAAGGGACGGGGTGATGCTGATAATTAGGGGGAGGCAGTCGACTCCTCACAGTATGTATACGCATACACACACACGCATACATTGGTATATATACTATATATATGTGTGTGTGTGTGTGAGTGTGTGTATGTATGAAGAGGTCATTGCAAAAAAAAACAGATAATATAATACATACAACCAACATACCTACATTATACACACACACACACACACACACACACCCATTGCTAACTGCCAAAGTAGTAATATAATAATAATAATAATAATAGCTAGAACAACATATACTTTATTCAACAGTTACTTTAATGTTAGAATACTAATTTATGTATTAAATACAGAAATATTAAATATATGTATTTCAATATGCAAAAAACTAAAACAAAAAAAAAACATACCCACCCACAACTGCTATATATGATGTAGAAGTAATATAATAATAATAATAATAGCTACAATAACATATACTTTATTCAATAGTTATTTAAATGTTATATTACTCATTTATATATTAAATACAGAAATTGAACTTGGCCATGTGAAATAGAAACCTTTTTGGTAATTTGGTATTTAAATAACTAGTACTGTATAAATTATACATTGTTGTAGCAATACTAACATTAATTTAGAAATTTTGTTGTCATAAAACAACCAGTGCAGGGTTACTTTTTATACCAACTGATTTCTGTTGAAAATAAAGTTGCTAAAGTCTATTCTTGAAGCCACTGATGACACCGAGGATGTTCCCCGTGTAACCTTCATCTTGAGCTCAGAGGAAACAGCGACTCTCCTCACGCCTCCATAGACCGATACATAATTGATTTACCTAACACAACGCACTGTGCTTGTAAACTTCTCTTGTTGTCTCTTGTACACCCAGATAACAAGAGCACACCGCTTCGTTCGGCTGTATCTGTGTTTAGCAGAGCAGATGGCTCTGGTGGTTTGGTGGAGGAAGAAAGTTTAAACATCATGTTCTCTAAATGAGCTGGACCGTCTCCCAAAACACTGCTTTCATTCCTACCCTGAAGTTGCTCAATGTTTTTCCACCCTCTTGCACACACACTGCATACTTGCCTACTTACACAAATAAGCAGTGCTTTATTCGGCAGCTGTGATGTGCATCCACTCGCACGCCTTTCTTTCTTTGTCGACCGCACGCATGCGAAAGGTTCGTCAAGGCACTTCCGCATTAATACACAAGCACCACGCTATGAGTGCATAATCTAAATTAATCAGACTGCAAAAACGCACGCACACACACACGGCGTCTCTTGTTACCTATCACGCTGACAGTGATGGAGGCCTGAGTGTTACCCAGCGGAAAGGTGGCAACCTTGCAGGTGTATATGCCGATGTCAGCGAAACCCACGTCTTCTAGCACGATGGTGGCGTCGTGCATGGAGGGCGAGCGAAAGGACAGCCGTCGCTCATATTCGGGCGGGATGGAGATGCCAAACATTGGGTTATACACTGCCAGAGTCACCCATCCAGTGGGCAGCTTCCTTTCCCACGAGCTCTGCGTCAGGCTGAGGTTTGTGTCCACCTGTACCCTGCAGCTGAGGGTGACGTTCTTTCCCAACACGGCGTTCACCTTTGGCGGGACAACCACCTGACTGCCATACACCAGCCCTAGGAGAGAGAAATGCACACATCGTTAGGCAGGACACTTGAGCAGCTGCAGAAAAGTGCTCTTGAGGTCTTGAACCATCTCAACTGACAAATCCGTTTTTATCCTGTTCAAGCTCCGATCAAACGAGAAAAGTCAATTCCCTTTAGCATAGACATCGGAGGAGGAGATGGATGCAACACTGGTTAGCTGGTGTAATATGTTGTGCTGTAAATCGAGCAAATGAAATAAAGTTTTATTGTGCTGGAGGGTGGCTAAAATTAGCCCTAACATTTGACTTGCTGCAAAAACACGGACTTCTAAAATAAAAGTCTAAAAATGGGTCAGGAACAATGCCGTCAAGGTAGACTAGAGAAAAACCAAAAGTAAAGAAATTGAACAAAAAACATGAAATAAAAAAAAAACAAAAAAAAAATATATAGATTATATATATATATCGATTTCTAAAACTAAAAACGGACAGTGGTTTTCTGGAATGCAAATCACTATGTGCATATCATTTGTTCTGTATTTAACTATAGTACATTAAATAAAATTCTGCTGAACTAATTGGCCAATAGTTTTGCTGAAAACGCCAATTTTTATTTGTTTTGTATTTAAATATAATCCAACATCATGTATAATAATAAATAAATAAATAAAATTATACTAAAATAAGGCTATTACTACAAATTACAACACGATCACATTTGTTTATAAGTAATAATGTATATTTATACTATTTTCATTTCACTGTTTCATGAGTCTAACCTTAATGCCGAGTTCACACTGCACGATTTTAGCCCAGATTTTCACTCGCCAACAAATTGCCAACAAATGCTCGAAATCTGAGGCAAATCGGTGCTCCCTCACATGAGTGACAATCATGCAGTGTGAACTATCAAAGACGTGATCTGTCGCCAATGCCCGTGAAATATTTTGCATGCTAAATATCTAGACCTGTCGCCATTGTGTGAAAACAACAGTGATCTGACGACTTTGAAATTTGTGCAGTGCGAATTCGGCACAAGTTCACAACTGATTTATGTGTGTGTCTAGGTTTGAGGGGAGCGATGGCTCTTTTGGATGATCACGGTGTAACTTTCATCTAAGGAAAGAGCAAAAAAAATTTACTGCAAAGAACAAAACCCTGATTTAAAGAATGAAAAGTCTAAAATGGGTCAGGAACAATGGAGTCACAGAAGACTAGAGAGGAAAAAAAACAACTAAAGTCAGACTGATTTGATGGTGCACAGAACAACAGCTGAGCGGCAAGAGCTCCGGTCTGCGCAGCCATTAGGCCCATAGGGCTTTAAAATAGGAACAACATGGGCATTTACCACAAATACTCTGACTGTTCTCCTCCTCCTCTTCCTTTCTGTTAGCCTACCTTCCGTCGCTCAGCCAGTCATCATTTTTTTCCTCTTTCCATTTGCCGAACAAAAGCTTAATTATGTTTGAAAAAGGGTGTGCGTGTGTGTGAAATGAGTGCAAAAGACGGAGAGACGAGAGCTAAAAGATGCCAAAGAAACAACAAAGGCCACATGAGGACAACCTGTGTGTCTTATTACACCCAGACAGCTGTGCCCGCACCATCTGAATCCACATAACACATACACACGCGAACACGCAGCGCAGTCGCACGCGGCCTCTAACATGTGGCGACGGAGGCAAATCAATGTGTTCTGTGGGGAGATGATAGAATTCAGATCATCTGGTAGGATCTTCTCTGGATTCCCACATCAACAACACATCAATCATCTGCAGGAGTGTACGGCAGTGCCACAGTACCAAAAGTTTACCACAGTACAATATCATTTTACAAATATCAGCACAATCTGCTCCTATTCTGCAAAGTTCAGCAGGTCAGACAGCATGATTTGTGAAATTCATTCAATTTCTTAAAGGGGCAGATGCCCGAAAATTAATAGCCTGTAATTATTTATTCACTCGTATGTTGTTGCAAACCTGTATGAATTACTTTCTTCAGTAAAAATATTTTTTTTATCTATACAATGAAGTTAAAGGGGTTCAAAATATTAAGATTCTTATATCAAAATACTTGAGCAATCACTTGAGAAGCAAAATGACAAGTTTTCTTGACGTAAGAGCTTGTTTTCTGTGCAATTTACCAAAATTAAGCATGTTTATGAAAATTCTGTAATTAATTCAGGGCTCCAGAGACTTCCTCTCCGGAGAAAACCTGGTACATTTTGTGACCCTTTTTTCTTACGGTACAACAAAATTTTGTGAGCAGTTGCACTGGTTCCACTGCATTGTTCAAATCGTAAGCGCTGCCATTTCGATTGCATATGAGAAACATCAAACGGCAAAGAAATCGAAAGCATAACTAAATCCCACTACGCGTTTGAGCTGCGCAGTGCGGACCGTTTATCAGCTTGGATCGTGACGCAAACAAACTTGTCCGAACTCAGAACAGCTTTACTAGTGAACCAAAGCTGATTTCGCGACACTGTTACAGCACAGTGGTGCGAGATCCAGTGAGAAGCATTTTAATTTGGCGAAGAATGAATAAAGATTGCTGCGAGATCTAGTGAGATGCATTCAAATTCAGCACAAAAATCTCGGTTATAAACAGATAAAACGGCAGCAATGACAACTACATTTATGAAGCTACGAGAATACTTTTTGTGCACAAACAAAACAAAAATAATGACTTTATTCAACAATTGTTAACAATTTGGTATTGATACAAGATACCGAATTTTGTTAATCAATTAAATCTTATCAGGAGTTTCCAATATATAAGATGCACACAATCCGTCTCATTTCTGGCTGACGTCAAACCAAAAGGCCTTTTCTTTAGTGTTGCCTAGTGAGCAAAGCTTTAGCACCATAAACACATTATGATCTGTCAGAGATGCTCTTCATCAAAAGGAACCCCAAGTCTAAGCTGAAGACGACCCTCAAACCAGCCATCTCAGAGTATGCGAGTCTCCACACAAACATATTCATGTGTGATTGCTGGCCGATCGCTGACCTGATTCTGAGAATTAAAACCAGCCCCCTCAAGCAACCGTGTCGCTTTGGTCCAGTCAGAGCAACACTTCAAACAAAACGAAATATCTGGATTTAATCTACAGTCTTCGCCATTCCCTTAAAGACCATGCATGTTATACAGTGACCAGCTCTGAGGAAGACAGAGTCTGTAATAGATAAAAAGGAAAATAAAAGATGAAAACCAGAGGGTACAGATAGATGGTAAACACAACAGGCGGTGTGAAAGATCAGTGAAGATCCTGTGAAGAGAATGCAGGAGCATATTCAGTCAAATAAACAGAAATATTGTACAGCACACACCCACCCGTTAACTCGCTCGGCCTCTCAAACGACAACGCTAATTGCAACAAGCTGCCGGTCGGAAGATGTAATCGTAAAACAAAACCCGCCGCATTGCTTGGCAACAGCATTTGTCTTGCCAGCAACGACCCTCCTCCTTTTGTCTCGACAGTACATCCTTGCTGTAGAAGTTTGGAACAAGTTATATCTTCATCAGCGCCAGTTGGTTAAAGCCAAAAGATGACCTCACAGGAATGGATGAGCAAGGGAGGAAATGATCTGGAGGATTTCAGGCTGTAAATGTTGACTAACATTATGCCGTCAGCATTTAAACAAAGGCATTTTAGGCCACTGAGTCACACAGAGTGAATGGGGAACGCCAAAATGCAGGCCTCTCCATCCTTAAATCACTGGGTTCATGACAAACCAGCCACAAAGTTTCTGCTTTGACCAAATGCAGTGTCACTCATATGGGTAAAGATGGGCACATTTTCAGTTGAGGGGAGAATAAAGGTGCAAATAACTGCATTGATAGTCTTCAAACTTTCTGAAAAGCTATAAATTCAAAATTTCTACTTTCTTCAGCCTAAGCCACCTAACATAAAAACTCCATAACTTTGTTTGAATATTTATGCCTAAAACCTAAAAGCCTTTGCAGCCTTGCAAACCTTACATTTCCTTATGTAAACACCAAAGTAGGGTATTTGCAATTCTGTTTGGTGTTACAAGTGGAGCAAAATACACTCACTGTTGGGTCAAACACTTTGTCCAGTCTGTGATGAAATAACAAGCAATAAATGGTGGATCTGAGAAAGAATTGTCTGGCTTATATTTCACCCCTGAAAAAAACAACAACAAAAAAACAAGCAATTATATTTTATTTTGCACTGTGAAATATGACCCAAACATTTCTTGACAGTTTTTGTGAGATTCACCAACTAAGTTAATTGCGTTCATCTTCATATTTGTATTATACTCTATGAATAGATGATAAGAAGCCAGCTTAATGAAAAAATTCTAAAAATATATATAAATCAAATATATGCTAATTTTTCATCTAGGGTAAGGTGCAGAATTAATTAATAAATAAAACTGATGTTATTATTTAATAAACAAATTATGCTCATTACTTATAATGTTCATGTCAAACAGTTAATGTTAATAATCCTTATTTTTAATCTTTTATAGATTATTATTTACAAATCCCAAAGGGGGGGGGGGGGGGGGGGGGTGAAATATTCGTGCCCGATCTTATTTGATTTTTTCAGGAGGCCTGAGCTAAAAATGAGGATTTCTGATAACATGCCTGGTTCAGACTAGTTTTGGCATGTCTAGCCACATTCTGCATACAGGAGACAATTTTACTAAAACCATGAGCCAAATTAAATATTCCCTAATGCACTAATGTGTTTTATTAATTAAATTACTTCAGAGACTGAGAATAAAGTTCAGCAGAGACGAAAGTTGTGCACCAAATAAATAATCTGAATGGTGTAATAAACAGCACGATACAAACTCATGAATGCTCCACGGCACACACACACACAAATCCATATAGCCCAAGAGGTCAGAGCGGCACAGGAAGTTAACTGTCCTGACAGCAAGGACACTGAGCTCCCAGAAGGGTTCGCTCTCTGTTCTGCCTCAGTCAGCTATTCCCTCACATGCGCTAGCTACCTGCAAGGTGTGTTGGTGCATATGAGGGTGTCTGCGCGTGTCTGCGACAGAAGCTGCACGTCTGTGTGCTGTGAGGTGATGGGGTTCAATTTTCCCTCTCAAAGACAGTTTGTATTCATTGCACATGGCAGGTCGCAATGGAGCCAGCACCTCTGCCATGATTCAGCAGATGGGCTTAACATTGCCATATCTTTTCCGAAATAAATATTCATGGAAGAGAAGGAAGGAGAGGGAAACATGTAGAAAGAAATTAGTTTGTCAGTAATTAAAGAAGCTAAACAATCTCACTTCCCCTTTGCAAACATTCCTCTTCAGATCAAAATAATCCACAATCATTGAAATAATCTGCTGATTTAACCTAGGACTGCATGGAAAAAAGAGCTATTCGGCTTCTTTAGGTGATAAAGTAAAAAATAAGTAAATAAAATAAATAATATAATCTAATTCTTAATTATAAATTATTCTCATATTATTACACTTCATTGTCTTATTTTTTATATAGGGGAAGGTTAGGGTACTAAAATATCTATTTAAATTATTCAGGTGAGAAAATAAATAAGAAACAAAATATTATACTTGTTACTAACATAACAGTCGTTACAATGATATTACTATATTGTTATTTTTCAAATGGGCAGGGTTAGGGTACGAATATATGTTATTTCGTCTTCAAGTGAGATACATAATAATGGATTTCTTATTATTATTATTAATAATAATAATGAGCGTGAGAGAGAGAGAGAGAGAGATGTAGATAACTTTGTTACGTCAATTATTCTTATTATTATTATTGATTATTATTATTGACATATGAGTTATGTTCTTTTCCCATCTATTATTATGCACAGATAAGCAGGAACTGACCTGCTTAAAATGCATTCTTCCCATGTACGTGACAAACAAAATCCACTGACCACCTTCTGACCTTTTTGGAGAGCCTCATTTTAAAATATAACATTGAACAATGATAAATGACCATTGGCGATGTAAAGGAGCAGCATGTGAAACTGAACAGGTGTTCTGGACAGAGACATTGAGCTTAACATGACTGCATCTGCACACGTCAGGCACACACACACACACAAAAGAGATGCTGAATGAAAATAGACCTGGGTGACTGAAGAGCTCAAGGTCGTTTAAAGATGTCAGGCGTGTAGGATGGCGCTTAAGGTCGTATGACAATAGTGTTGTGTGTAAATCTGTACATAAAGACACTGACAGGCACTGACGTTAAGGGTTACACCATTTTTGTATGTAGCAGCAGAAGTGGCTTCAGGTTTCACATAAATGTGGTCACTGCATCTCCAGCGGCCTGAGCACTCAGCAAGAACGCACCAGGGACCTCAAATAAGTCTCCTCCTCCCTGAAAAGGACAAATAGCCTGACCAAGCTCTACACAAGGCATAACTCCATTAATTTTATGCTTTTTTTATTTTAATTTTTTTAAAGTTTTCTAAAAACTGGTTTGAAGATGAAGCTCTATTTCATGCTCCTACATATCAGCTTTTACCTCAAACCTTTACTACTGAATCAAGCTGTTCCAGTTTGGCTGGTTAGCATGACAAAGAAATTTCACCTTTAACCTTTTAACAGCAAGACTGCAAACCTACAACCAACCTGGCGAGTGATTCATCAGTTGTCAGCAGGCTGGCTTCTCAAAGAATGGCCAACAATTGGTGACAGAAAACAGAGCCACTTCACAGCATCATGGTGCAGGGACTCGCTGAGCAAGAGACCAGCGGGAATGCGTGTTAAGAGACCGAAAGCCTGTGTTGTGACAGTCCGAGGGGTGGTGTCTTCAGGCCAGTGGTGAAGCTGATGCTCTCACACAGAGATGGTGGTTTTGGGAAGAGTGACTCATGGGGCTCCTTCAGAAAGTAGCACACTAGCTCCAGTCTAGACCACAGAGAGGCCTGGAGCCTGCCAGAATCTACCCCATACCAGCACAAACAGTCAGTGTGAGGGGAAGGCGGTTGCACCAGAGGATTCAGGGACTGAGAAGAAAAGCGTGACGGAATCTCCTTTAAAGCACCCAAGTCAAATATAGCAGGAGGAACCCCCGCAAAATCCTATACATGCACTCTAAAAATAAATGTTTTGTGCATTCTTTCTCGGGGCTTTGATATGTGAAGTATAATTTAAAAATGATTTTTCTAAGTTGTAAATATAACAAAAGATTATTGGAGTACATTTCACAAGAAAAAACTATTTAAGTTTTTCTACTTCACATTAAATTCTGTACTGCCAAATATTGGAATTGTTTGTGAAATTTACTATAAATTTCGGAGTGAATGTTTTACTATAAACCAATAAGGAACAGCCCAACTAGTAAAAAATGTCATAGCATATTTTTTCAATGTAAAAAAAAAAAAAAAAAAAAAACTGTAAATATAAAATATATATTGTGTTTGTGAAATTCACTATAAATGGAGTGAATCGTAAATTTTTGTAGTGTATAATGTTTAAAAGTTGTAAATAAAACAGATTATTGGAGTTCATTTTACAAGAAAATACTACTTCAGTTTTTATACTTCATGTTTAATTCACTGTTACAATTATTTGTAATCGTTTATGAAATTTACTATAAATTTGTGAGTGAAAATTGTCCTACGTCAACTTTTTTCAATGTACATTTTTAAAAAATATATATATTATATGTTTGTGAAATTTACTATAAATTTGAGTAAAACAATGTCAAAAACGTTTTTTTTTCCCAATGTAAAAAAACTAAATATATATTACATGTTTGTGAAATTTACTATAAATTGAGTGGAAAAAAAATTGTCAATTTTTGTAGTGTATAATGTTTAAAAGTTAGTTAAAAAAAAAAAGTTGTAAATAAAACAAAAGATTCTTGGCGTTCGTTTTACAAGAAAACAAGATTTTCCACTTCAAAATTTAAACAAATATTGTGTGTAAAATGTAATGGCAATTTCTGAATGAAAATTACAAACTACACTTTTTTTCAGTGTAACTGGTTTAAGTTATAGTTTGCCATATCTTAAATTAAAAGGAAGTTTGTAAGAATAGCACATTTCCTCCATGTGAAGTTGCAGGATTTTGTTAGTGAATTTGATGGTTGTGTAAAGATATTCTTGATGACACTGCAAAAACAAAGAGAGATTATGACAGCAAAGCTTTACAAAAGTGCTATTCTGATGAGACAAAGCACAAAAATAATCCCTTTTTGCTGTAAAAATCCCTGATTGTGCCACGTGACTGAAAAGCTGCAACAGCACAACGGCTAGAACAGCAGCCCAGGTCATATTCTAATGCTGAGTCACAGTGTCTCTGTTCCTCAAGCTTCTAATCAGTCAACCTCACTGAGCTGCAATTCACAAGCCACTGTTTTCTAATGGTCAAAACAGCCGTTTCCCATCTCCTACATCAAAACCTTAACACTCTCCTTATTCTTCCTTTTACTCCAGTGGAACAAACCAATGTTTTCATTTTACTTTGGTTGTCTTTTCCATCCCTCTGAGGTTAATATCATTCCATATGCCTGGTTAATATGAGACCAGAGTGAAAGGAATATATAGGGTGAAGAAAGGGAAGCAGCCCAGGAAGAGAAAAAAAATAGATAGGTTTCAAATGCTTTTGACTAGTTCAATACGTTCTGGCAAAGAGAATTCACAATGAACAATATCATCTGTCCAAAAATCAGATGTAGCTCTGACTATAATAGTATTTTGAGAATTAAAAAAAAAAAAAAACACTTCAAAAATGACATTCATTTATTTGAAGCATCTTTAAGCAGAATGAAAATATGAAAATAAAGAATGATAAATAAATAAGTGAAACAGAAAATAAAATACATAGCTTCAAACAATACATAATTATAATATGATTAATTAAAATACATACAAATTATACAATACAATAAATATATTAAAGTAAACAATACAATTAAAGATGCAAGAATAAAAACAATTTCACAATAAAAAAATAAAATTAACAAATGAAATAAAAACAACAAAAATAAACAACAAACAGTTAAACAACAACAACAAACAAACAACTACCTTGAGAACCATAAATTGGCAGAAATAACTTGACAGTGTATTCCTCGCAATAAGATACTGTAGGCTTTTAAAAAGTAACTCGTAATATTGGACAAAATCTTTATGGCCTTCTTTTATTGCTTTTTTACTCAATCAGTAACCTCTGCTGTATGGAAAAAGCTGCACAGAGTGCTTCAAAAATTATCCTTTTGGGTTACAACTGAAAAAAACAAAGATATGGGTTTGGAACAACAGAAGGAAAGAGACCAATGAGCTACTAATTTAACTGTACGACATATAGATGGGATCACATCAAAGCTGAGGTTGTCGGAATAAAAAAACAGCAAGCCCTCATTTCTCATGGGCAAATTACAGGCACCCATGGCGCTCACCCCAACGCTCTGCGAGACCCTCATTTTTCCCCATGATAAATAGAGGTCTCCTGAACAGTGATTTCCTTCTTCTCCACTCAAAACACTGCTAACAACACCAGCAACTATCCCAATTTAATGTTTCCTGGAGTCCTAGCACACATTCACCAACAGCAGCAACAAGAAGATTAAAAATGGCTTTAATTGTGAATAATAGAGGCGAAATGCTGTATTATGGGAAAAGTCCCAGTGTTTCCGCCGTCCAGCCAAAGTTTACCTCATTCTGCAAACTCTCACAGAGGCTACACACAGGGCAATGATACTACGTTTCGTTCCAAAACCTCATGCCTCTATAGGCAGCACCCTAACAGTCAAGACCCACAAATGACCTATCTGAATAGGGCTGTCACGATTATGAGATTTGGCTGACGATTAATTGTCTAAAAACAGTCACGTTTATTGCGATTAATTGTCTGTTTTAGGGCTTTGGCGATTATGCCGATTATCACGATTAATTGTCTGTTTTTATGGCTTTCATTATATAATTGTGATTAATTTAAGGGTTCAGTAAATAATTATGATGTTATCTTTTAATCTTTTTGAGTTATTATTTTGCAGTGTAAGATTACATAGAGTACTCCAAATTCTAAGAATTGGCCAATACTGATCCAACACAGCGCTATTTTTTTCTACACCACTACAGAATATCAATACTGTGTTTGTGGAACTAATGGTCACTCTTTTTTAAACAATCCTCTAAATACTCTCTTCCTCAAAGAGAAAAACTACATTTGAATAAAAATATATTAGCTATGAAATTAAACTAGCTGACTGTATAATTTAGCAGCAAAAACAATATCTTGAAAAAAAATATTTGGTGCACATTATACAATTTAAACATGTTTATTCTGTTAACTATTTGTATTCTTACAAAATACATTCATGAAAATAAGATAGAAATCATGAGAAAAAGAAAGGCTTCTAATAATCTTTCTGTGTGCAAAACTTGTTTATGCTCGAGCCAGAGAACAGGGGACTGGAAATTAAATTGAACATTTAAATAAATAAAAACCACTGTTATAGTAATGCACAAGCAATAAAGGCCTAGCAGTCAAGATGAAGGTTTTAAAAATCTGAAGTTCATAGAGTTCTCAACTGCCTTCACTCAATTTTGGCTTGATTTTTTTTCTCTCTCAAAACAATAAGTTCAGATGTCTAAACAAATAGTTTCTTGTTCACATCAGATTTGAATTTCTTATTGATTTAGGCAAATTGTAAATTGTGTTGTGGCACATATGTGCAAATTAGTAAGTACAACTGTCTACAATTTGCACAATAACTAAATGCGCATGGCTTGTTGATCAAAGCTGGTAAGTGGTAACAACATATGGTAAAAAGAAGCTCAGCTGTGCTTGCTTGTCATGCAAGAACAAAGTGCATTGGTTTGCCCCATTTTTAATGTGCTGTATAATCAATGTTTATATGTGATTACAAACCTAAATTAAGTCTGACAGAATTATGACAGAATTTTTTTATTGGTTATACTTTTTAAACATTTATTTGTAGTGCAACCCACCTGCTAAGCTTCCATTCTAAATATATTAACTGGTCACTGATGAAGGGGAAACCCAAAAATGTCACCTTTTTGCTCTGAGCACTGAATTTTGTTGGATTTTTGTCCTCGGGAAATAGTGTGCAAGCTCTTTTTTGTTCCTTTTTTTTAAACAAGCCAGAATATTACTTGATGCTTATATATAAGCCTACTGTAATATACTGTAAGAGTCTATAGGCAGTACTGCCTTTGCAAAATCACAAAAGAATTGCTACAAGATGTAGAAAAAAACCCTCACCTGCCATTGAGCAATTCATACAGCAACATCCCTAGAGCCCAGAGATCTGCGGACAGGCTGTGACCTTGATGCAGAATGACCTCTGGAGGCTGATAACCCACAGATCCAGAGAATGACCAGGCTCTGTGCAAAGAGCCCAGCTTCTTAGCACAACCAAACCCTGTCTGTTAGATAGAGAGAGATAGAGAGAAACA